>CM032128.1:16188798-16788798 GCA_018894105.1 Jacaranda mimosifolia | reverse complement strand
CACAAAACCAGTTGTTGCATTTGTTTTTTGTTACCCTATATCAATCAAGATGGTTCTTTTTTATTAATTAATTTATTTGTCTCAGAGGGTGGGTTATCCAATCAAATTTTATCTTCTTCAATGGAGAAGCACATTCAAATATATTCTAGGGCAGTGCCAGTACTTCGTGGGGTGAATTGAGAGGATGATGAATTGTGGAGTTGTGTGGTGGCTATGGAGGAGTGTGGGACGAATTAAGTGGATGAGATGGTGAAATTGTTTAACTCTATATTTAGGTCTTGGATTTTAAATTAGAAAACGTGATGGAAAATTATTTTCATGTTTCAAATGATGTAACTAATATTTGCACATTTGCATTTTTCTTCTCTTTTTTTTCACTATTTTTCTTGATCCAAATATAGTCTAAGAGATAGGGATTGATTGATGCAAAGAATGTGATTTTGGTTGGGGAGATAAGCACTAGGATACTTTAGGAGAGTTAACAATCTCTTTCCCTTTGTTGATGATAATTTATTTTTCTCTTTTTTTTTATTCCTTATATTGTCTTCAATCATTTTTTTTAATCAAAATCTAGAATGAAGTTACATTGGCATGTTCTAGTGAAAATTAATATATGTATTTATTTGGCATGTTCTACATATGTATTCTTTGGCATGAAATAAGTTTTTCAAAAATGGAAAACTCAATAGAAAACACATTTGTCAAGGAAAATGTTAAAAGTAAGATGAGTGTGTATATATTCGAGATGCTGATGATGCTGATATAGAAGTGGTACAAACCAATTTTAGAACATCACTATATCTCACAATTGTTTTTTTAACTAATTTACATTATTCATAATGTTTACGTTCATTTTTAGTTCTTTAAACAACGTCATAAGAAGATGGTGCACCTAGATCAATGAATGCAAGTTGTATTGTAAAATAACTAAAAGTTAATTTTTTGTTGTCATATTATAATTAATTTACATAAATATGTACAAGATTAAACTACCTAAACATGAATTACATTTTATGGTTGCAGGTATGTGCCAAAGGTTTATTGTGTGAAGTAAAGGAGCAATGCAAAAAAACTGTCTTTGTACATAAATATGTTACCAATCCCCTCTCTTGACAAATGTGTTTTCTATTAATTTACTTATATGTTTCATTTACAGCTTGATTTGGGAACACATAATTCTTTTACTGCTTTATCTTGGATTTTATGCATGGTTTTGACTTTTTTAGTCAAATAACTAAATTTCATGTATTACCACCTTAAGCAACAAAGTTAGATTTTTATTAAAACTTAACAGTCAATTTTTACTATACTAGATTATAATTTTTCTAAAACAAAAATATGTTACGCTCAAATATTTTTATGCACGTGAGGACCGCGTGTAACAGTCACTAGTATAAAAAATATATGAAGGTTTTATTTATTTTCTGCAAAAGAATCAATAAAGATTTTATTTATGATATACTATTTATTCATTAGAATACAGATTGAGCATGTCAAAATTTCCAATAATAAACCAATGAAATGTTTGCAAAAGTTGTTCATATAAAAGCTTATACTTCACTTCATAAAATTTTCACTTTGACTTACCATACATCTAAGATTAATTATGTTTAAATCATGTAAAAAAGAATTGAATGTTAATTACATTTATTTTACATGATAAAAGTTGTAATATACAAATTGAGTGTGATTCACTTATATAATATGAAATGAACTAAGTTACAAAAGAAGGTGTCTTAATAAATGTTTTGGTATCTAACTCCTTGTGAAATTTAAGGAAAAGAGTTGATAACTTAAAAATTATTTGTTTCACTTGATATATATGTATCGATAAATTTATAAAAATCTAGAAATATTATATACTCGAATATATTAATCAACTTAAATTTTATATTGATTAAAAATACACATATAATCTAATTAATAAAATGTACATAGGAGGTAACTGACCCATATCTAGATTTTGATTTGTATTTAGATCTTCAGTGGCACTTGCACTATCATGGTCATACACTAGTGCTGCAGTCAACCAAGTTATATGATGCATATTTAAAGTTTATCGAAACACACTTTGTTCAATATCTACCGTATTTTACAAAAAATGGAACGAAAATTAAATATTTTTGGACTTGAAAAGAAAAACTCATTCTATGCATTGAATAATTTATAATATCGATAATACTACACTCAAAATTATTTTTTTGAAAAAAGAAAAGGTAAAATATTTATATCTGTCACAAATGCTTCAATAAATTTAACACTTTGAAGTGATAAATATTTTGTGAGTAGGTTGTACCTAGTTCTTCATTCTGATGAGGGTGAAAAAGACTCGTACTACCACATTCAAAAATAGAAGAATCAGTGTTATAAGTTATTGGACGTACATGAACACTATCGTACAGCATTTGTCTCACTACCTATCGAACACAAACTACTATGTAAGTAATCCATGTGTTGAATTACTTTTTCACATGAAATGGTATATCTAAACTTCTATACTATTAATAAAGCACCTAACACCTTTTTAGGGTATTTTAATTTGCCAAAAATGTCCTCACCTCTTCATATAATAACCACTATTTATAACTCACCTATTCTATGCCTATAATTATCATTTGTTATAATTGTTAATTCTTATTTGTTAAAAAAAATTAAATAAATATATTATAATTATTCAAAAAAATTACATTATACACAAATAAATAAATAAATTTATTATATAAGAAAATATTATAAAAGTTTTAGCACGTGGATCGAATGTGCCAAGTTGCAAGTTTGGATTATTGAACTTCAAAATTTGTAATTTTGTTTATTTATATTTTTTTCTTTGAAACAAATTTTAACTAATTGTGATAGTTACATAATAAATGATTGAATAAGAAATAAGAAAATGAAGTATGTCGCCATTTAGTGAAGAAGTGGAAGAAGTCCTTTCTATATATTGTGGAATAGTGGTGATTAATTTACCACAATGTGAAGTAATTGGAATTAGATTTAATGGGATAGTTGAAACTTCAGTCCTTTGATTATGGGTACACCCACGTGCCAAGTAGGTTGCCCTTTGTTCATTACTGTGTCTGTGTTGTCTTTCACTTTAAGCTAGCCTTTGTTGTTCTATATATTGAGAATTGATTATCCTTTCATCTCAATAGCAAAAATTAGGAAAATATGTAAGTTTGAGTAATAAATAAATAATTATTATTGACACATATCTATAGTATATGATTACAACACTCAATTGTCAAAGAATTGATACAAATAATACAAAATATTTTATCAAATTACTTTAATGTTTAAATTCATTACATCATAATTGAATCTATCATGTATTGATCAACAATATTTTGTTAGGAACTATGATATAATACCGGTATAATTTGCATGTGACACTAAAACATTTGGATTGGTAGCTCTTAATGACTCATTTCTACGTCTTCGGTAACTTTTACGGCGTCGAGCAGGAATGCTTCTCGTTGTTCATGTGTCATTGAGTGCCTTCTTTGATGCTCATGAATTGGTCGTTATTGGTGGTGTTGGTTTGCACTACTCTGATTTAAGGCAACATTTGAGGTAGAACTCATTTTGAAATATTCAATAACTATAAGGGGAAAAAACAAAATAGTGCTAAATCAATCAATTACTCTATTACTAGTGAGTCTGAGTTTGCAATAAGAAAAGCTTATCTAATTAGAAATACCACATTTAATGATTATTTATCATATGTAGAGAAATAGAGTATGGGACTTCTAAAATTCTAAGCTTTGAATTCATAAAATATAAGTTTATGATTGAAAAATGCAAGATAATTTTTTTTTTTTCATTTATCATGGTTAATGGAATATACTTGGAAAGATAATTAATTATCTACTATAGTCGGTTTGGCTCATTCTAAATCAATCCATAACTTAAAAAAATTCAATCAATTAATATAAAATTTTCGATAATTCTGATTAAGTCATTTCGTTTGTAGTTATGTCTTAAGTGATAACCACTTATAAATACTCTTATTATTGAGCATTTGTAGGCATACACTCAATTTTATCATTTTAAAAATTTTCAACTATTTTCTCCTTTCCCCACTTTTAATAACAACATTAAAAAAAATTAATTTATTTATGTTTGAATCATGAGAGACAATGAAAATATGCTATTTTTATTTTTGTATATTCCTACTATTTCATATCCTAGCACCTTACAGACCACCAAGAAAATGCAAAAAATTATAATCTTTAAAATTATCTCATTTTCGAGAATAAATATAAACCCTCCTTCCTTTTATTTTCTGGAAAACAATATAGAAAAAAAAAATTCTTACATAGATCAAAATATTATCAAATAACTCACCTACCCCTTTTTGGTATATTTTCTTATGATATTTCTATAATATTTATATTACTTTTATATTCTTCATAACCGCAACTTATACTGTAAGTATCATTCACAACCCACAAATTTTATACCCATAATTATTATTTTATTATAATATTTTGTTATATATTTATGTAAAAATTTAAATAAATATTAAGTATTTTAAAAATTAATATTATATATAAAAATAGATGTGAATTATCTAGTAACATTGGTTTAGCTCATTCTAAATAAATCCATATCTTGAATTACTTCATTCAATGGATATTAAAATTTAGATACTCTATACTTCTATTCTACTAATTGTAGCGCCTCCTCTCGGGATAACACCTAAGCTGAGGCACTATTCCAGTTCATTCCTTAAGCATGCATCAATAAAATCAATAGGCCCATAAAAATTTTCACAAATTCTCAACAATAACATCTACAACATCACAACCTTACAGCATGCTTAATCCAAATACGAAAGCTATATCAGAGTGCTAAATACCATAATGCAAAGTTCAACAACATTTAAACCAAAAAGTCGTCACTAGTACCAAGATTCATACTTACAACCCACGAGTATATCAGTAGTCAAAACATAATACAACATTTCTAAACAAAACAACCCAAAGCGTAGTCATACATACATATACATAAACAGGCTCCAGTACAACCATCTCTACCAGGTTTGTCAGTCCTCATGTCCTCCTATCTCATACCTGCCTGAGTAAAGATGAGTAATACACGAGGGTGAGTCATAAGGATTCGGTGAGGATAGCGTAATGCAATACATGACCAGTCAAAAATCAAGGTACACAGATAACAATCAATGATAGTTTAGTATAAGAACGACAAGTCACTGCCAAAAGGAAACATCAAATAAACCAAGTTATTAACAATTGCTAGGTCAGAAGCTGTGACCATCAGCTCTACGACCTGTTCATCTCAATTGATCCTGCTCGGGAGGTTTATAGACATCTCAACTGATCATAGTCGGGAAAGATCATCTCAACCGATCCTGCTCAAGAGGTTTAGGGGCATATCAACCGATCACAGTCGGAAGGTATAAATATGGCTCGTCTGCCAAAACATCAGCCCGATCTAGACTGGGATACCATTCCATCCTTATTACTCCATGAGCATAATACAATTACAAGAATAGCAAACCCAACACATATGCAAGTCAACACATAGTTCTTCTGTACACATATCTTTCAATTCGATCACTCAAGCAATCAGTTGCCAATAGGGTAGAACAATGAACTTTACAATACGATTCTAGTAATGCCATTGTGGTAAACCACAATACATAGTACGGGTTCAATTCAAACAATAACATACGAAATGATGAAATATTCATGGAGAGAATAGTAACAATCGATTGATTCAAAATGGTTTTGATACACGATTGACACAGTATGATTCTCAGGTTCAACGATTAATAGTATTCCATAGATGATAATCAAGTCATTGGAACCTTACAAGATTCAATTACAATAAATGGTATCGATAGTTAAGGCAATAGAACCTCACAGGGTTCAGAAATCAATGATAAACGATAACGATAGTCAAGATAATAGAACCTCACAGGGTTCAGATAGCAACAAGAAACGATATCGATAATCAAGTCAATAGAACCTCACAGGGTTCAGAAATCAATGATAAATGATAACGATAGTCAAGACAATAGAACCTCACAAGGTTCAGATAGCAACAATAAACGATATTGATAATCAAGTCCATAGAACCTTACAGGGTTCAGAAATTAACGATAAACTATAGTGAAGTCAGATGTCAAGCGATAGAACCTCAGAGGGTTCAGCAGATAACCAACATCAAAAACAATAGCAAAGACAAGTAACAAATCAACTAAACCTCACAGGGCTCAATCACAATAACATTACTTTACTCAAACAAATACCAAAGTGGTAGATCCCCACCGTAATCACATCAATGGTGCAGTCAAACTCTACTGGTCCTATTCAAAAGGGTAACCTTATATTAAAATCCATGTTCAAACCTAATGATCACTAACACTTAAAATCATACCAACAACAACCCCAAATCTGAGCGATTATCCTATTGATACATTGGTTAGGGTTTGATTCGATATTACTGCCCTAGACATACTATTAGTATCGGATATATAAATGTATACGGGGCTTGCTTATACATATAGTTTCATAATAATAGTTGATATTGATCATAATAATCCAGTTATCAATAAAAATCCAAGCTTTTATCAATTAAATCCCGATTACATAAAATTGGGGTTTTCTACAATTAGTATGCTATATAACATATAGTTTACATGAAATAATACCATTTTGGATTCACTAGGCCCATTAAATTGATCAAATGTGTTCTATTTTTATGCATGAGTGTTCTGATCGACCAATTCCATCATAATATACAGTAATACAAGGTTTCATGATGATCAAAATGTATAAACATATACATACAATTACATACACCAACAATATTGTTATATACCAATATCTCACTAATGAAGAAGAATCTCCACGATCAGACCGTATGCATATGTTCACCGCGATGAGGAGAAGATTCTGCCCAATCGCTGCCACCGCACTATTGTTGGAAAGTTTAACTTCACCACCCAGAGGCTCTTCTCGCTGAGAGCTTTCCAATAGTACTTTGGTTCCAACAATGGTAGCCTAAAAACCCTCCAAAAACTGCCTCAAAGTCTTCACGATTTACAAGCTCACCCTCGCTACCGTATTTCACCGCCATGCAATGCTTCCACAGTGTTCCCCTCGTCGAGTACTACCTAACACACCTTTTAGAACCATTGTTAGTCACTGAAAATCTCGAAACCCAGTTGCTCCGCCGTGAACCCATTTTTAGCCTCCTCTCACGATGGTTCTTCGATGGTCGTCAGCCGTGTATATGGATGTCAATAGAGAGCTGGAGGTGAGAGGAGCTCAACTATGGTGTTGATTCATATAAATAATAGCCATCACTGGTGGTTGCTGGAGGTGGTTGGTCGCGGTGAAGAGAAGAAATGAAAATGAAACTTGCTGCCCGCTTTTTAAAAAATCCAAATTTTCATTTTTGCAATTTAGTCCTCAAGGAATTTAAGTCATGCAATTGAGTCCCAATAGTTTCAATTAAACGAAATTGGGTATATAAAAGTTATAATTTGACCACAAGTTTGTAAAATAATTAATAAATAAAATTCATAAAATTTAAATAATGATAATATACATATAAATGAAATCATAAAAATTTCTAGGGTGTTATAGTTTCCCCCCTTCAAGAGAATCTGGTCCCCATATTATTACCTGAATATTGAAAGAGTTTTGGGTATTGTTGGCGCATGAGGTCCTCTGGTTCCCACGTTGCTTCCTCAATATTATGGTTGCGCCAAAGAACTTTCACTTGAGGAATCTTCTGATTCCTAAGTTCTTGAAATTTTCTATCCAAAATGCTAATTGGTTGTTCCTCAAATGTCAGATCACTTTGCAATGGTACGCTAGATATGGGAAAAATGTAGGAAGGGTCAGGGTAGTATTTCCGAAGCTATGACACGTGAAAGACATCATGAATACCTATCACATTTTACAGTAGGGCCAAGCGATACGCCACTGGTCCAATCCTTTCACTTATCCTATAAGGGCTAATATATCTAGGGCTCAGCTTTCCCCCCTTGCCAATCCTTCGAGTCCCCTTTCTCAAAAATACTTTAAGAAACACCTGCTCACCCACTTCAAATTCCAAATCTTTTCTCTTTTTATCTGTATAACTCTTCTTGGTATCTTGTCCAGCTTTCATTCACTGCTTAATGATCTGAGTCTTTTCAATAGCCTCCTAAATTAGCTTTGGCTAGATAGTTTCTAAAGATTCACTACTGCGGCCTTTGTGTTCTTCAAGGTCCCAATGTAACATGGATCGACATTTTCTGTTGTATAATGCCTCGTATGGGGCCATTTGGATAGTGGATTAATAACTATTGTTATATACAAATTCGATTAAAGGTAGATGTCAGCTCCAATTTTCACTAAAGTCCAACACACAAGCCCTCAACGTGTCATCTAGTATTCGGATAGTCCTCTCAGACTATCCATCCATTTGCGGATGAGCAGCAGAGCTGAATTATAACATTGTCCCTAAGTGCTTCTGCAGAGCTTTCCAAAGTCTTGAAATAAACTTTGGATCTCGATCAGACACAAAGCTGACCGATATTCCATGTAGTCTCACAATTTCTTTCACATATAGTTCTGTCAACTTCTCAACTGTGTATTGCGTCCCAACTGGTAGGAAATGAGCTGACTTTGTTAGCCTATCCACTATCAGCCATACGCTATCGTAACTTCCTCTGGCCATAGGCAGGCCCGTCATAAAGTCCATACTGACTTATTCCAATTTCCAATCAGGGATTGGAAGTGGCTGGAGTAATCCCGATGGTTACTGATGTTCAGCCTTTACCAACTAACAAGTCAAACATCTACATACATAGTCCACGATATCTTTCTTCATTCTGACCTACCAGAATTGCCTCTTAGAATCTGGATACATCTTAGTACTTCCTGGATGTACCATGAATCTTATTTTGTGTGCCTCATCCAGCAATCTTTCTCTTATATCTTCCGGCATACAGATCCTCTTGCAGAACAGAAAGGTACCTTGATGTCAGTATTGAATTCGGATTCTCTAAATTCTTTGATTACTTCTTTTTGTCACGATATCCAACAATCCTAGACTTGAGCTCGCCGTATCTTAGCATACAATTCTGTTGGAAAAGTGCTCGGCAAGCCAATTGGATTGGCCTTGTAAAAGCTATTTCCTTGTAAAATAATCTTGATTGAATGATATTCTTTATATGGCCATCTTTATCTTATGCTTCATATTACTTCACTGGCATTCGGATGAAGCCCTTAGATCACACATGATTATTGAACTTCGTTTGATGACCATAGAATAAGTCTTACACGATCGTGATCTCAAATCTTCCAAGTCATAGGATCTTTAGAGATGGGGCATCTAAGATTCGGATACACTTGCACTAAGGATGCATAAATCTAAAAGTTGGATATTGCTCTGTTCCATGAGCAATTTGTATGAGATACGGGAGCATGTTAATGGGTGCTTGTTAGAGAACAAGGCACTGAAGACCCTCTGGAGAATCCACTAGATAGCCGTAGTGGCAAGTTGGTAGTGATCAATTATCCTGCTTACGCTAGTGCATATTATTAGTCATTTGACCTAAGGATCCATGGTAACCTTGTGTCCAGTCCTCATGCTTTAACTCTTCCTTGACCACTTAGCGGGTCTTTCGGGTTGAGATTGGGTATGAGCTACTTGGCATGGAGGCTTGTGAGATCCAATATGGAATCCAACTCCTCGCTTTAGTGAAGGGCGAGTGCATCTCCTATGTATTCTATAATTATCGATTCCAAGAAATCCTTGTGCAAGGTGGTGTGACAATTTGGAAAAATGAGTTTTTCCAATGGAGAGGTCACACAAGGGAATTGAACATTGAGAATAGAGACATAGTATTGAGGCTATTAGGGAGCCGACAAATATCTTGCCCTAGGCCTCTTTCGGGAAATAGGAGGTGGAAGGACCGCATTTGCATGGAATGCGTAGAGCTATGATGGTTCTTCAAAATTTTCCTTTTGGCCAATTAGTTGGACTCCATGGGCTTGAGTTTGGATATCGACTATGGAGATTAGGTACTCTTCAATTAATGAGAATAATTAAATTGAGTCGATTAGTTTAAAAGTAGTTTTAAACTAAAATGAATATAAGATATTCAAAAGTCACAAAGAGTTGTGAGCCCATGTCCAATGAACGATAGAACCTATTGGGTCACACACAAAAGCCAAATAGCTTCCAAAATTAGTAGAGCAATTTCCAAATGTTGGAAATATTCACCCTTTGGTGACCGATTTTTGTGGTTCCAATCTAACGTTCAATTTTGATTTGATTAATTTAAGTATTAAATTAATCAACTTATTTAAAGAGTTAAATTGGACCAATAATTAAAGAGTTAATTATTTGGTACCATATTGACCATCAATTGGACAAGTTGACTTAAACAGTTAAGTTGACTAATTTAAGCTTAAGAGTTAAGCTTGTTTGATTTAAAAGTTAAATCAAATATTAATTAATTAAATTAAAGTGTTTAATTTAATTAATGGGAAGAATGATTTTTGGAGGGAAATTTTGAATGAAGTGTTCATTTAAATTAGCATCTTAATTAATTTGGAATTAGATTCCAAATGAAGTTGAAATGCACTTGAAATTCAAGTAAGACTTGAATTTGAATTTTGCCAACTTGGCATGCCACATGGGCGGTCACCTTGAGGAAGGTGTGATGGCAACTAGCATCACACCTTCCACACTCTATATATTGATATATAATGGATGCAAAATTCGAAATCAGCTGCTGAAAAAGTGTGAGAATTAGATTCTTGCATCCCTCCAAAATATCTCTCTCCATGCATTACATCATGAGCTGAAGCTTTGCATTCCTTCTTCTTCCCAACCTAAAAATTGGCCTCATCTACCTTATTTTCTCCTATATAAATCCATCTTACAGTGAGGAGAAATTGGAAGAACGCTTGGTGTGTGGATTATTTCAATAGAGGCAAGGCGATTGACGTTCTCAGTTTTTGAAGATCCACCTGCAGTAGCTCTAATTGGAGAATTTTTCTGCAGATATCCAGAAGGATTTTTGGCTCAAATGTTTTACAATAGCTTTCCCTGTGTGTTTATGTGTTCTATATTTAATTTCGTTATTTTTGGAGCTGTTTAGACTGGACAATTGTTGTCTTCCTTCCGCTGTGCCAGATCCAGACTATTTCTGGACTCGTGAGAGATAGTTGATCTTCACCTTGATTTTGAGCTACAAGAGGTAATTCTTCATCCTAATCCAGATCTATAGCATGTATAGATCCTTGGGAGCTCAAGTAGCTTAGTTTATTTCATGCTTATGAATGTTAATTTTTGGATCCTAATCCTACTCTAGCCTTCAAGTGGTATCAGAGCCATTTTCATGCTATGTTTTAGATTATTATTTGATTGATTCATGTGATGAATTGATCTATATCACCAAAAACTTGATTCAAGTCATGGATTGGAGTGTTTTGTTGATGATGCTTGTGGCTCTATTGCTTGATGAATTGATAGCATGCTATTATGTGATTTAAGTGTCGATTCATGTTTTAGTATGTTTCAATTCATAGTGATAACTGTTGAATGTTGATTTAGCATTTATTGATGATATATGGTGATATAGCATGTTGATATTTGATCAATAGAGTTTTGATCATTTTTGGATCCAATTTGATTGGAGTATTATTGGAAGTTTATGAAGAATATGATTCTAGCTTTCTCTAATTTTTTAAGGCATGTTTGAGCAATTGTATTTCCTTTTTTAATAGAGGTTTTAAATTTGGAAATTCATCTATTATGTGTGTTTTAGTGTTCACAACATATGCTAAAACTTTTGTTGCATGAAAGTTGAGTGGAAAATGCTTTATTCACTTCGAAACCCCCAAAATAGGGAGCTACCGAGCCGCTATCGGGCGTTGTGCACACGTTGTGCGCCCGGCCTGCCCACCGTGCGCCCAGGCTGGGCGACAGACCCTATTTTGGGGATTTTAGTGAATTTTGAGCTTTTTCCAATTCCTTTTGTGCTGAAAATGTTTTTACACCACACATCATAGATGCACAAGAGTTGTACAAGTTCTCAAAATTATATTTGACATTTTTGAATGCCTTTGAAAATTGGTTAAAGTTCATCTTCCAATAGTGGCATAAATGTTATGCTTGTTCAATTATTTGTTTATGAGATAGGCATTTAATTGATGGAATTAATTGTTAATTCTAGATTTCTTTATTGTTTATTTAATTGTTGAATGGATGATGAATGAATAGGGATGATCATGAGCCTTTTAATATTGATTTTATTGTTTCAAGCTGTTGAAATGGGTTGTATTAAATTGAGTCTTGCATGCCTCTTATTTTCTACCTTATAATCATTATGAGAGTAGAATCACTAGGAGTGAGGATCTCCTATTCATTTAAATGTTACATGGAGCAATGGAGGCATGGAGACCTTTGAAGACCTATGAATGTATGGGATACACTCATGTAATAGCTAGATTTAATCAACCCACTTAAAATCAACTAGGTGGTGTACCTATGGCTCTAAGTGCACCACTTGGTTAGGCTCATGGTCATCCCACCCTAGGAGCATGCTAGGCGCATTTACTTATTTATGCTTTCTATATCCTATTGATGTATGAGATGCATGGTTAGGATATAGAAAACATAAATAAGAAGATAAAATGATGAGATCTTTGAAAGCAAAAACCCTCCAATAGTATATGGCATAACGACGGTACCACCTTTGTATGATATACATCCGATCATGGGGGTCATGCTTAGGTGGAAAGTTGTGACCATATACTTTGCATGAGATGCACCTTTGACTTGGGAACGCCCACACATTATACATCCAGTCACGGGGGATGCTATGGTGCCCGTCTCAAATTAAAGATTGATTGGTAGGTCTGACTTAACATTGAGTAATGTAGAGGTCGTCCATCAGGGGATCTACATGAAATAGTGAGGCAAAATATATCAAGAGTTGCATGAGATGCAATTAGCAAAAGTTGCTTACCTTTAGATTGCTCGTGGATATACATCTGGTCATGGGGGTCCACTTGCAAGTCTTTAGGGTCTTAATTCTCACTAGGAAATATGATTTCCCGAATTCTTTTAGAGGGTGAAGGATTTGTTAAAATAGTGGGAGGAAATCATGCTTGAAAGACCATAAAACATGTTTTTAATATCAAACCAATCATATGCTTATACTCTTTTTTTCGCCTCTTGTAGATTTTTGAAATCTTCAATCAAAATGGCTAAAAATCCACTCGCAAGCATTTTGGAAACCAATATACTAACCAGGCCAAACTTCCAAGATTGGTTAAGGAACCTAAAGATCATTCTTGACTTTGAAAAGAAGACTTACGTCCTCGATCAAAGTCCTATGGACACATTTGGTGATGACGCCACCGACGCACAACGTGAAATGTTCACTAAATTTTTAGATGATGATCTATAAGTGAGGTGTGTCATGATGGCATCCATGTCCAATGAGCTCCAAAAGACTCATGAGCACATGAAACATGCTCGAGAGATTTATGTGCACTTACAAGAGTTGTATGGTGTACAAAGTAGACACAAATGGTTCGCTTTGTCTAAGGAGCTCTTTAGGGCAAGGATGAGTGAAGGGTCTAATGTCCATGATCATGGCCTCAAGATAATTGGACTCATCAAGAAGCTTGGACGGTTGGATGTGGTCATGGACAACGACCTTTACGTGGATTTGATCCTACAATCACTACCATCATCATATGATCAATTCATTCTGAACTTCAATATGTCCAAGTAAGATGTTACGATTAACAAATTGATCAATATGTTTGTGACCGTAGAAACAACTATGAAAAAGGAAAAGCCCCTTATGTTTGCATCCTCCTCCAAGTCGAAAGGCCCTAAGGATCCTAGAAAGGGAGGTAAAAGGAAGAAGAGTTCTTCTTCGAAAGGGAAGCAACCCGAGAAAAGTTCCAAGAGAGTTAAGAAGAAGGTTAAAATCGAAGCTAATTGTTTCTACTGTGGCGAAAAGGGGCATTGGAAAAGAAATTGCAAGGCCTTCCATGCAACCCTTGAGAAGGGTATGCATTTTATTGAAATGCACATGACGACTAATTCTTCCACATGGGTATTTGATACCACATGCGGTTCTCACCTTTGTAATTCATTACAGGGGATGGAAAGAAGAAAGAGTCTTTGTGAAGGGGATATGATCCTCCACCTAGGAAATGGAGCACGCACGAGTTTCCGCCACTTTCCAAGGCGTCATCAAGTTAGACTTGGGAAATGCTTGCATTGTACTTGATCCAGTTTATTATGCACCCCATCTTGTTAAGAAAATTATTTCAATTCCCGTTCTAGATAATGAAGGATTTGATTTTTTCTATATCGAATGGGAAATTGATGGCATTAAAGAATAGTTCTTTAATTACTCAAGGTACATTAATAAATGGATTATACATACTTTATTCTCAACCTTCAGTGTTGCATATTCAATCAAGTAAAAGAAAATTGGATGTCCAAGATAATGCCATTCTTTGGCATACAAGACTTGGTCATATCTCTAAGAATAGGATGAACAAGTTAGAAGCTCTCAAAGCACTAAATGTTGGTGGCATTGAGGACCTTCCTACTTGTGAATCTTGTTTAAAGGGAAAAATGACCAAAGCTCCTTTTGTAGGACAAATGGAGCGCTCCACAATTCCTTTGGATTTGATCCATACGGATGTTTGTGGACCACTAAGAGTTAGTGGGAGAGGAGGCTATTCCTACTTCATCACCTTCACCGATGATTTTAGTCGGTATGGACACGTGTTTCTTATGAAGGACAAGTTCGAAGCCTTTGAAAAGTTCAATGAGTATAGGAATGAAGTAGAAAAGCAATTGGGGCTAAGTATTAAAACTCTTCGATCGAGTCAAGGAGAGAATATTTAAGCATCGAATTCTTGGATTTTCTAAAAGAGAATAGGATTCTCTCACAATGGACTCCACTCGGCACACCCCAACTCAATGGAGTGGCCGAAAGGAGAAACCGCACCTTATTGGACATGGTACACTCTATGATGAGTTTTTCCAATATACTATATCCTTTTGGGGATACGCCTTGTATACAGAAACGAAGCTACTAAATATAGTACCTTCAAAGTCGGTGCCCAAAACAAAATATGAGATATGGCATGGCAAAGCACTCTATTACCATTATCTTAAGGTTTGGGGATCTCCCGTATACGTAAGATGAACAATGAGAGATAAGTTGGATAGCAGATCCACCTTGTGCAAGTTTGTGGGATACCCTAAAGAGTCTATGGGTTACTATTTTTATGATCCCTCAGAACAAAAGATGTTTGTCTCGACGAACGCCCATTTTCTGGAAAAATAATTTCTATTAGATAGAAATGGCGTTGTTGTTAAACTTGATGAAGTTCAACATGATCATGAAATCCCACAAGCATTGGAAACAAGCATGCAAGTGAAGCCTTGTGCACAACCTCTATGTAGGTCGGACCAAATCAAGAAGCAACCCGAAAGGATTCCTTCATAAGACAGGCCAATCGGATGATGATCCAAAGACCTATGAGGAAGCTATGTTGAACATAAATCGGGACATTGGCTTGAAGCCATGAGATCCAAAATGGACTCCATGTACTCAAATAAAGTATAGACTTTGGTAGATCTACCAAAGGGAATAGTTCCCGTTGGTTGCAAGTGGATCTATAAATGAAAGCTTAGACTATATGGAGAATAGTGACTTTTAAGGCAGGACTTGTGGCAAAAGGTTATACTCAAAGACCCGGTATTAATTTTGAGGAAACCTTTTCACCGGTCGCTATGCCTAAGTCCATTCGGATTCTACTTGCCATAGCCGTATATTATGACTATGAGATATGGAAAATAGATGTGAAAACCACTTTCCTCAATGGTGACATTGAAGAAGAAATATACATGGAGCAACCACAAGGTTTTACATCAAAAGGGACTGAGAAAAAGGTTTGCAAACTCCAGGGATCCATTTATGGACTCAAACAAGCATCCCAAAGTTGGAATATACGCTTTGACAAAATAGACAAATCGTTTGGCTTTGTCAAAAATGTATATGAACCATGTGTGTACAAAAAGGCTAGTGGGAGTTTAGTACAGTTTATTGTACCTTATGTCGATGACATCCTTTTCATTAGGAATAAGGTAGGAATGTTAGAGTGTACTTAAGCATGGTTGTCTACACAATTCTCTATGAAAGATTTGGGAGAAGCATCTTACGTATTGGGAATACGTATCTATAGAGATAGGTCTAAGAAGATGCTGGGGCTATCCCAAACCCTGTACATTGACAAAATACTAAAGAGGTTTAGTATGGAAGAATCCAAGAAAGGATTCCTTCCCATGGGACATGGCATTCAACTCTCAAAGTTTATGGCCCCCCAGACTGAGAAAGAGAAACAAAGAATGTCTGACATACCTTATGCCTCCGCTATTGGAAGCATAATGTATGCAGTTCAATGTACAAGACCGGATGTGGCACACTCACTAAGTGTTACGAGTAGGTTCCAATCCAATCCCGGTGAGAGTCACTGGATGGCCGTGAAAACAATCCTTAAGTACTTGAGAAGGACTAAGGACTTGTTTTTAGTATAGGGCAATGGAGAATCGAAACTATAAGGGTTTTCGGACTCAAGTTTCCAATCCAATATAGATGACCTCAAATCCATTTCTGGATTCATATTTTGCCTCAATAGTGGCGCGGTGAGTAGGAAGAGTTCCAAAGAAGACACCACGATCGATTCTACCACTGAACCAGAATATATTGCAACTTTATAAGCTGCAAAGGAAGGTGTTTGGATGAAAAACATCATTCAAGAGTTGAATGTAGTGCCTAGTATAGCTGAGCCAGTTGTTGTCTTATGTGACAACACTG
Organism: Jacaranda mimosifolia; assembly: GCA_018894105.1. Taxonomy (NCBI): domain Eukaryota; kingdom Viridiplantae; phylum Streptophyta; class Magnoliopsida; order Lamiales; family Bignoniaceae; genus Jacaranda; species Jacaranda mimosifolia. The sequence goes on along the minus strand of CM032128.1, from coordinate 16,771,907 downwards.
GGGCAGTAGCACAAGCTAAAGAGCTAAGATCTCATCAGAAATCCAAGCATATTTTGAGGTGATATCATTTGATCCAGGAGATCATTGATAGAGGTGACATCCGAGTGGAGAGAGTTACCTCGAAAGAGAATATAGCAGATCCACAAACCAAACCCCTAACCCAAAAGGTCTTTGGAAAACATCTTGAGAAGATGGGTCTCAAGGCCATAGGGCATTGGCTTTAGGGCAAGTGGGAATTGTTGGAAAAGTGCCCAGCAAGCCAATTGGATTGGCCTTGTAAAAGCTATTTCCTTGTAAAATAATCTTGATTGAATGATATTCTTTATATGGCCATCCTCATCTTATGCTTCATATTACTTCACTAGCATTTGGATGAAGCCCTTAGATCACACATGACTACGGGACTTGGTTTGATGACCATGGAATAAGTCTTACACGGTCGTGATCTCAAATCTTCCAAGTCATAGGATCTTTAGAGACGGGGCATCTAAGATCCGGATAGACTTTCACTAAGGATGCATAAATCTAAGAGTTGGGTATTGCTCCGTTCCATGTGCAATCTGTATGAGATACGGGTGCATGTTAGTGGGTGCTTGTTAGAGAACAAGGCACTGAGGACCCTCTGGAGAACCTACTAGATAGCCGTAGTGACAAGTCGGTAGTGATCAATTCTCTTGCTTACGCTAGTGCATATTATTAGTCCTCTGACCTGAGGATCCATTGTAACCTTGTATCCGGTCCTCATACTTTAACTCTTCCTTGACCACTTAGCGGGTCTTTCGAGTTGAGATTGGGTATGAGCTACTTAGCATGGAGGTTTATGAGATCCAATATGAAATCCGACTCCTCACTTTAGTGAAGGACAAGAGCATCTCCTATGTATTCTATAATAATCGATTCCAAGAAATCCTTGCGGAAGGTGGTGTGAAAATTTGGGAAAATGAGTTTTTCCAAATGAGAGGTCACACAAGGGAATCGAACATTGAGAATAGAGACATAGTATTGAGGCTATTAGGGAGCCGAAAATATTTTTCCCTAGGCCTCTTTTAGGAAATAGGAGGCGGAAAGGACCGTATTTGCATAGAATGCGTAGAGCTATGATGGTTAGCCAAAATTTTCATTTCGGCCAATTAGTTGGGCTCTATGGGCTTGAGGTTAGACATCGACTATGGAGATTGGGTACTCTTCAATTAATTAGATTAATTGAATTGAGTCAATTAGTTTAAAAGTAGTTTTAAACTAAAATAAATATAAGATATTCAAAAGTCACAAAGAGTTGTGAGCCCATGTTCAATGAATGGTAGAACCTCTTGGGTCACACACAAAAGCCAAATAGCTTCCAAAATTAGTAGAGCAATTTCCAAGTGTTGGAAATATTCACCCTTTGGTGACCGATTTTCGAGGTTCCAATCTAACGTTCAATTTTGATTTGATTAATTTAAGTATTAAATTAATCAACTTATTTAAAGAGTTAAATTAGACCAATAATTAAGGAGTTAATTATTTGGTACCATATTGACAATCAATTGGACAAGTTGACTTCAAGAGTTAAGTTGACTAATTTAAGCTTAAGAGTTAAGCTTGTTTGATTTAAGAGTTAAATCAAATGTTAATTAATTAAATTAAAGTATTTAATTTAATTAATGGGAAGAATAATTTTTGGAGGGAAATTTTAAATGAAGTGTTCAATTAAATTAGCATCTTAATTAATTGGAATTAGATTCCAAATGAAGTTGAAATGCACTTGAAATTCAAGTAAGACTTGAATTTGAATTTTGCCAACTTGGCATGCCACTTGGGCAGTCACCTTGAGGAAGGTATGATGCCAACTAGCATTACACCTTCCACATTCTATATATATATATATAGAATGGATGCAAAATTCGAAATTAGCTGCTGAAAAAGTGTGAGAATTAGATTCTTGCATTCCTTCCAAAATATCTCTCTCCATGCATTGCATCATGAGTTGAAGCTTTGCATTCATTTTTCTTCCCAACCTGAAAATTGGCCTCCTCTACCTCATTTTCTCCTCTCTAACTCCAGCTTACAGTGAGGGTAAATCTGAATAACGTTTGGTGTGTGGATTATTTCAATAGAGGCAAGGCGATTGACTTGCTCAGTTTTTGGAGATCCACCTGCAATAGCTCTGATTAGAGAGTTTTTATGGAGCGATCCAGGATTATTTTTGGATCCAATTTTTTACAGTAGATTCCCCTATGTGTCTATGTGTTCCATATTTAATTTCGTGATTTTTAGAGCTGTTTAGCCTGGACAATTGTTGTCTTCCTTCTGTTGTGCCAGATCCAGACTGTTTCTGGACTCGTGAGAGATAGTTGATCTTCACCTTGATTTTGAGCTGCAAGAGGTAATTCTTCATCCTAATCCAGATCTGTAGCATGGCTAGATCCTTGGTAGCTCGAGTAGCTTAGTTTATTTCATGCTTACGAATGTTAATTTTTGGATCCTAATGCTACTCTAGCCTTCAAATTCTAGCTGCACACTCACTCTAGCAAGCCAAACTTTTTGCTTCAATATCACCACGGTATCCATTCTAAAGCTCTTGTCACCGTCATTCTTGTTAAGTGTGCCACTCTAGCTCTACGACTCAGTGCATCTGCCACCACATTCGCCTTCCCTGGGTGGTAAGAAATTGAGAAATCATAATCTTCAAGGAATTCCACCCATCGACGTTGTCTCATATTTTGATCCTTCTGTGATCTCAAATACTTGAGACTCTTGTGATCTATATATACTTCAAAGGTGGCCCAATAGAGGTAATGTCTCCACTTAGACAGTGCAAATACTATTGCGGCTAGCTCTAAGTCATGAGTAGGATAATTCTCCTCATATGGCTTGAGCTTCCAAGATGATAGGCAATGACTCATCCTCTTTGCATCAATACACACCCAAGCCCTTCCTTTGAAGCATCCGTATATACCAAAAAATTCTCCAATCCTTCTGGAAGAGCCAGAACTGGGGCCATTGTTAATCTGTTCTTCAGTTCTCGAAAACTTCTCTCGTAGTCATCATCCCAGTTAAATGGTTGATCTTTCTGAGTTAGCTTAATTATTGGGCTAGCTATTTTAGAAAATTCCTATACAAAGCTTTGATAATAGCCAGCCAGACCCAGAAAACTATGAACTTCCGTCATATTCTTGGGCTTTTTCCAATTAAGTATCGCTTCTGTTTTAGATGGGTCAACCTCCACTCCATTCTGGGATATGATGTGTCCAAGAAACGATACCTTCTCTATCCAAAATTCGCACTTACTAAACTTAGCATACAACTTATGCTCTTTTAAAGTTCTGAGAACTAAGTGTAAGTGCTCAGTATGTTCTTCTCGAGACTTCAAGTGTACCAGGATGTCGTCGATGAAAATAAACACAAACTTATCTAGATATGGTCAAAATACTCGATGCATTAGATCCATGAATGCTGCCGTGGCATTCGTCAGACCAAACGACATCACCACAAACTCAAAGTGACCATATCGTGAATTAAAAGCAGTTTTTGAAATATCCTCAAGGAGCATCATTGAAGTATTGGAATCTTGAGCTCTTGTTCTTGTTTGTGTCCTCAATGTTCCTTGCTCTAAATGGGCATTCAGTCACAAATAATGCCAAAATAATACTACTCGAAAGTGGCTAGGTCCTTTTCCAAAGTTAACGAATTTAAAAGGTTTTCTGCTTCGTAACGTATTTGCATAGAGTTAAAGCTTGTAATCTTTTTGGAATGATTTTATATGTTCATTTTGACTTTAAGAGTTGATATTTATAAGGACCAAGTGCTTGGTGGGCATTGACCCACTTGGGTCTGAGTGCTCATCCTGATGGACTTAATCAATTGAATTCACAGCCTTTTACTTAAGTATTATTTATTTAATGAAACCTTTATATTTATTTTTAACTTTTTTATCTTCTGGATCTTTTTTTGCAATATAGTATAAGAATGACAATAAGTTGGGTATGTGATTAAAATCTAAAACCTTGACCTACTAAAGCTATGAAGATTCAAACAGTTGTGCTCACTAAACCAATTAAAATGACTTCTAAATTTTAAAATAAAGCTTTTTAAAAAGATCAGCATAAATTTCTAAAAACATGAGAAAGAAATTTTAGAGCAAAAAAAAAGATACAGCATGTTTTAGTTTTTTAAATATTAAGTAATTTTAAAGTTACTTTTTTGATTCATATATTGGAAGTATAAATTATTCATTAGTTGATATTTCTATTTCATATGAGTATCTATACTATTAATAAAGGTTCTGGCCTTTTATTGGTGTGTTTTGGAGAAACTTCCTTAAATGTTCTTATCTTTTTTAAAAAAATTCCAATTATACTTAAAATAACTGTCATCCCACTATCATCTCACTACTACCACTCCACCATCCCACTACCATCATATCATTGTCCAATCAATTTTCCATGATTATACTAAATTTTATTTTTCTGCAGTTGTTCTTTTCTTTCGTATTGCTAACATCTTCTTCATCAGGTATGATATCTTCCATGTAATTATTTTTGAAATTTTATTTTTAAATCTACATGATGAATTTGTTATTGCCTTTAAGGTATGTTAATTACTAATTGATTTTTTGTATCTTTATAGCAATTATTGTAAATCATTTGGGCTTTGAAGTTGCATCATCATAATTCGGTAAGTTTTTACTTTTATTATGTGTTTTTATTTATTGGGTGTTAATAATGCGGCTTACTTTACTAGGCTTTACCTCCACATTGTAGAATCTATTTTACTTTCGGGAATGGTGTTTACGGAATATCTTGGCCTGTTTTATTTCATATTTTCTCAGTTTTTTGAGCTTCTCTTTCCGCACTTTATTTCATCCTTTCTTTTCATTACCTATTTCCTTTTTTTATCCCCTAAAGAATTGACAATTTAATTTCCCACACGGCTGACGCAATGACAAGCATACTTTCGGAAACCCCAGCACTATGTTTACTGGATTCACTCATTTTAGAGATCTTTTCATGACTTCCATTAAAATGTTTTACATATAAAATTATCCCGGCCCATAACAAAATATTATAATTTCCTGTTACTATTACTAAAAAAATTTAAAGAGATATAAATTAGCTGGATATTGGACTTCTATATACAATTAATAAATGTTCTAATCCTTTAATGGTGTACTTTTAATAATTTTTCTCAAATATTTTTATCTTTTTATAAGAATACTCATTTTACCTAAAATAACTATCATCCCACTACTACCCTACTAGGCCACTACCATCATATAATAGTCTTATCAATTTAATACATATTTATGCTTACTTTCTTTTTTGCATTTTTTCTTTTCTTTAATATAGTCTACATCTTCTTAATCAAATATGATTTCTCCCATATAACTATTTTTGAACTTTTATCTATATTTTTTTCAAATATAGATGAACTGATTCGTCGCTATCTTTATGTGAGAAATGTTAACTGATTTTGTTTTTTTTATTTTATTTTAGCAATCATTCTTAAATCTCTTGGGTTTTGAAGTTACACTATCATTGTTTGGTAAATTTTTACTTTTATAATTACAATAATTATGAATTTATTATGTACGTCATTTGTGTATGGATATGGAAATTTGTATATAAATTTGGTACAATGTAAAAACACAAGTGCTTTAAGGCTCTCTTTTTTTTCTTTTAATTTTAATTAGTTGTAATATGTTAATAGAAGTCAAGACCTAGAATCAACATTTATATCAAGTAGAATTATACTTCATTTAATTCTATGATATGCCAAAATATTTTTAATATAGTTATGGTAAACAAACTCCCAGAAAGACGTTGAGGTCAAACATTAGGTAGTATAGGGAAGTTGCTATCTTATTATCATCTTCACCAGCCTAACTGGAATTTGGCTCATAATTTTATGGAAGAACTTATACTTTGAAATGTATATAGTTTCATGACTGCATTTCAAATTTAGAAAAAACTAAGAATGGCTTTAGATCATATAATTCTTTTTCTTTATTTTATTCTTTTTCTGTAATGATGTAATTTGTAGTAATTTTATGGTATAGAATAAATAAAATTAATATTTATATTTGATATAATATTAAGTTTTAAATAGCATTTGATATTTATTTAAATTTTACATACATAATAACAAAATATTACAATGAAATGATAATTATGAGCATATAATGCATAGGTTGTAAATGGTACTTCCTATATAAGTTGTAGTTATGAAAATTTAAAAAATAATATCATAACATTTTAGGTATATTACACAAAATCATATCAAAAAAGGGTATGTAATTTATAAGATAATATTTTGATATATTCAAAAATTTATTTGTTGTCCCGTTAAAGAAAAATGATGTATGGTTTAATTTTTATTTCTAAGTAACATATGTAAAAAGCCTTCTATTTCTGATTTTCTTGAAAAAATGAACTACATTAAAATGAAAAATTGGAAACTTGCGAATACCTGGAATTATAAAAGTAATTAAAAAGAATGAGTGTTAAATGAAGCATAACTAATTGAAATTGGACAACCAGTGATGGCAGTAGAAATTTGTACCATGGAATAACTAGACTTTGTCGACCTATAAATTTCCCTATAGAGGTAGATAATTAAACTGAAACTTTTGATTGGCACATGAAAATGGCAGGCTTTCACCTTAAATTAAAAACAGCCAAATAATGTTTAACCCAATAATATAAGTCTCACAAATAGAATGTGAGGTTATAAAAATAAAAATATGTATAATCATGTACAATCTTGATTATGTGGTAGTTGTCATGGTAGTATTAGGTTGATAGTTATTTTATTTAGGCATGAGGATTCAAAAATAAAGTAAAGGTATTCTACGAAAAGTACTTGAAAACGTACTTATGAGGGTGAAATCAGTCGGTAGCTGGATCAGGTAGTGTTTTTGGATTGGTCTGACCTCTCTAGTCGATATATGGATATAACTGGGCTGAGTCCTGCAATAACGAGGAAATGTCAACCTAACCGAGGAGCTCTCGGCTTAGGCACTTCAGCGCCCAAGTCAGTGTAGAGTCGACCAGATATAATGAGTAGCAGAGTGAGGACTTTGTGTGTCTAGAATTGCATACCATTGAGATGCTGGAGTGAGGGTATTTATAGCCTTCACTTAGTGGGCATTTGTCTGGGATGCTCTTGACATGTAGTAATGGTCTCTGTCCTTGCATGGGGGCCATTAGGTCATCTCCCACACTTGTACTATTCCAAGTGGCTGCCTCTCCAAGTTTTAGGGACAGAATAGGACATTGTACACGCGCCTCCTCCCTAGTGCGGCAGCATGGGTGGTACTAGGGTGGCATACGCCATTAATGTGGAGGCATGCTGCTTGTCAGGGCATTTAATGCGGCAGAGATGGTTACGCGACGGGTCGACCTAACGATGGATAGACGCGCGGTGTATGGGGTGGATGAGCGATGCGTTCGAATTATTGATCAATGGTCCTGTCCGCGAGTTATGTCAATCTCCGTGGTTGATTTAGGTCACCTGACGTTAGTAGCATAATTGGGCCTAGTGTATGAGGTAGGCCTGCTGCTACATCTTTGGGCCTATAGTCTTTGGGCCAAGCACCTTGGGCTATCCCATATCATGAGTTCCCCCACTTTTGAATGCTGAACGAGGGAAACGACGAAAAGGATTGGGGAGTAATCTATTGAGCGGCTACGCTGGCTCATCGAAGAAGGTTTTTGAAAGTTGACCCGGGTGCCGCGGAACGACGGTTACAGCATTATTGCAATCGCTTGGGTTCCCGCACTCGCGTGCCTATAAATTGGTGCTATTAAAATAGCCATTTTTACTTTTACTACCTTTGCGTCTGGTTGAGCATCTAGCCAACTGCCTTTGTTGCTAATATCTTCTGCTTTTAGTACATCGATAGAGAATAAGTCCTTTCTTTCACTCTCCTTAGTGTTCTTCGTTTTATTGTAGCAATGTTGCGTTTATCTGATTTTAAGGGTAGCCATTGGGGGGACAGTGAGGCTACTCATTCTGATAGGCCTAGGGGTTCATCAGAGGAGTCGAGTAGCTCATCGAACGATAGCTCGAGCTCCAGTAGCTCGAGCAGCGATTGTAGGGGTGATGGAGCTAGGCCAAGTCAAGTTCCTCCATCACAGGGTCGATTATTCACCCCTGACCATTACAACGAGAAAGTGTCCACAATCACTCCCGTTAACCTACGACACATTAGACAGTTGTATCACATTCCTTCTAAGTATAAGTTATTCACTCCTGGGGCTTCTGGTCGAATGCATCGACCCCCGGCCGGCTGTATCACCGTGTTTGAGGACGCCTTTAGGTGTGGTATTAAGTTTCCCTAGGTGGTCATATAGTCGACCTTCTCAGAGGCCTACAAGTGTGTATAACCCAACTGCTGCTGAATTATTTTTCAACCATTTATAGCTTTATTGTTTTGATGCACCTTTTTTACCAGCCTACCAATTTTGATAACTTCTCCAATCTTTTCCATATTCCCATGTCCCACAAGTCGGGTTTCTATTACCTCACTGCTCGACCCCATCGTAAATTCCTCATGACCCCATCATTTTCTTATGGAAAGAGTGGAAAAAATGTTACCTATACGTTCGAGTTGCTAGGGGTTCAATATTTCGAGGGGCTGGGGATGGGGCATGTCGAGATGCCAGGTAACCTGACTTCGACCTGGCCTAATACTTTTTTTCGGGATCTGGTCAAGTTTGGCCAAATGGAGGCCTCGGTGTTTATCAAGGAGAGGAGTTTGGTGTTGGCTGGGTTGTCGCCAGCCCAACAAAATTTTTCAACGAACGAACCGCTCAAGAGCTGAAGCTTTGGCAAGGGCCGAGAGGAATCAGCAACACCACTTGGCGACCATGGCTCATTGAGGGGCGGCTGTGGTCAAAGCACCCCAGCCAAAGGCTATGACACCCTCATTATCTCCGACTCCGTCACCTGCTCGACTAGTAGCAACTACAGGTAGTAGCCTGGCGGATCAAGGTAAAAGACCTATGGTGGAGCAGGCGGGACCTGCCCTGAAGAGGGCCGCAGCTGAGAGGGGGAAGGGAAAGGCCACAAGGTAGGGCCAACCCTCGGGCTACGATCTGTTTGAGCAGCACGGGGATGACTTACTGTTCCATCTGCCCAAATTACCCTCGGCGAGGTTTGGTACGAAGCCGAGCATGGCCATTTACAATTTGCTATTGATGGAGACGAGGGGGTCAACCAGGGCCGCTCTTCTGAAGGTGTTGATGGCTGGGTTGTTCATGTCCAACTAGAAAAAGCTGATGAGCCTGAGCCAGGACACTGCTCTTAGGGCTTTGGTCTATCACTCCAACATGGTAAAGCTCTGGTCGAATAGGTCATATTGTCAAGCTTTATTTTTGGTCAAATATTGTTCTCTTATCAGTAATGTTGTCTTTTATGTCAGCCAGCTGGGATATCACTTCTACAAGAGGTCGGAGCTGGCCTTAGTCGACCGCGAGCGCCTGCAGGTGGGCGGAGACATGGAGACTTTGAAGGCTCAGCTCGAGTCTTTGTAGACCAGGATCGAAGAGCTGGCCAAGCAGATCGAGGAGTTAAAATAGTCAACTCCAAGTAAGGGATAGTCAGCCGGTTGCCTCTGTTGAGGAGAGGACCAGAATGGATGAGTTGCTGAAGTGGGCTAGGTTGGATGCACAGCTCGCCTATGACTCTGGTCGATCCGTTGGTCGGAGGTCTGCGCTCGATGTGGCTCAAGCTGAATTTTACCAGAAGCTACTGTTAATGCGGTGAAAGACAGTGCAACAGTCCATGCTCAGCTCGAATTTTAAGGATGCAAGTGTCATGTTCTCGCTAGACAACACCCAAAACTCATTCGAGAAGGCCCTTAAGCCTTATCCAGAAGATAAGGGGGGGATGAAGGGAGAGGTGCAGAGGCCCCTGTGGCCAAGAGAGTTGAGAAGGCTCCGCCAGCCGTACCCTTGACAGATGAGCAAAGGAAGTAAGTCGAGGTGGTGAAGAGGTTGGAAGCAATTGCCAAGGAATTTGACTTCGCCAAAGACTTTGCATTCGAGGTCTAGGATGGTGTGGTCAACATGGCCGAGTATCTTCATCCCCTAGATGGGTGTTTTCTGACCGACGTTGCTGGAGCTTCTCAGCCTGCGACTGCCGCCGTTCCTGTTGCTGTCGCCATGCCCGAGCCAATTTCCATTCCTATTCCTTCAAGTGATGAGCTCGAACAAACAATCGATGAGGGCGCTCAAGGTGGGGGCTACGAGGGCATCGGGTCAAGCTGATGCTGCTACAATGATGTATTCTCTTCTTTTTCTTCTCTTTTCTTTTTTTTTTTTTTTGATTGATGTACTCTCTTTGATATATGTAACTAAGGTTTTGTAAATTTGAACGAGACATTCCTCTATATCTTCAGAATTTGAACATCTTTACTTGGCTGAATGAATGAATTTGTAGTCGAATGTTCACTTTTAAATTTTTGCAAGATTAGTTCAAGATCCTCGTCGAGTGAATTGTGATTACTGTGCAATTTAGTGACTCAGAGATTTGTTGCAACCTAACACATCAATTGCTCAATTGAACAAGATAATTAACAATAAACTCGTATAATCTAGCAACTGCGGGGTCGACTGGAATCCATCTTGTCAATTGCTTATTTGAACGAAATAACTAAATATAAACTCGAATAATTTAGCGACTACGGAGTCGACATGATGGTCTTGGTTGCAAAGCTTCGACTTGGCGTCCTGAAGCCTGCTTGGTCGACTATGGGGTCGACAAGTTAGTCTTGGCTGCGAAGCCTTGACTTGGCGGCTTGAAGCCTATTTGGTCAACTACAGGTCGACAAATTAGTCTCGGCTGCGAAGCCTTGACTTAGCGGCTTGAAGCCTGCTTGGTCGACTATAGGGTCGACAGTGAGTAATTAACTTATGTCAATAGGTATTCGCAATTAACTTATGTCAAGATTTTCGCGAACTTTTCATTTCTGCGACAGAATACAATGGCAGCTCGCGGCCTTTTTATACATAGAATTTCCTTAGATTTATGGTGTTCCAAGGTCATGGTAGTTCGTTGCCTTGCATGTCTGCTAGCCGGCATGCATTGTACTTTGACACTTTGACCACAGAATAAGGTCCCTCCCATTTTGGGTCGAGTTTTCCCATATTTCTCAACACTTAGACCTTCTTGAAGACTAGGTCGCCGACTTTGAAACTACGAGGTCGAACTACTTTGTTGTAACGTTCTGTCATTTTTGACTGGTATCGTTGCATCGTATTGTAGGCTATGTGGCGCAGCTCGTCGATGGTGATTAGGTCTAGGGTCCTTTCCGTTGCATTTCTGACCGGATTATAGTGAATCACTGGGGCTATGTGCTGGACCAGCTCAGATAGAATTACTACTTCAGAGCCACAAACCAAGTTGTAGGGGTTGTGGCCTATGGCTGTTTGAGGAGTGGTCTTATATGCCTATAGCACTCCTGGGATGTCGTCTACCAAACTTGCTACTGCGCATGCTATTAGAGATTTGAGGTGGTCGAGAACTATCTTGTTCGTGACCTCCGTCTAACCATTAGCCTGGGGTTCCCTACTGACGTGAAATGCTGGCTGATTCCCAAGGTCTCACACTATTTTCTCGTGCTCTTACTCTGGAATTGGGTCCCATTGTTCGAAATCAGGACTTTGGGCAAACCGAACTGATAAATTATGTTTTTCCAAATGAAACTCTTGATGGCCGCATCGGTGATTTTTGGAACTGCTTTGGCTTCAACCCATTTAGTGAAGTACTCGACCCAAAGTTTTCTGGAGAGAACCAACTATGTTGATCCCCCACTTATCGAATGGCCATGTGATCTGGACGTTCATTTTCGACGCGGTTGGTTGGTGCGGTATGTTTGCGCAATTTCTAGTGAAGTCGACTGAGTCTTGCAGTAAGGTAGGCCAAAAATAACCGTAACGGACAACTTTATGGACCAAGGAGCAACCTCCGGAATGGTTGCCGCAGATGTCGGCGTGAATCTCATGTAGCACTTCGTTTTCCTCTTTGGGTGTTAGGCATTTAAGTGGTGGTCCTGACATTGACCTACTGTAGAGCTGTCCATGTTTGTCGAGGGCAAACTTGGCTGCCAGTCCTCTAAGCCTGCGGGCCTCGTTCTCGCCATCGGGGTCCATCCCCTGGCTCAAGTAGAGCTTGATTGGGTTTTGCCAGAAAGGCGCTGTCTCTTCGACCCATCCGATAAAGTTCTGATCGATGGCTTGAATACATGGTTTGTTGGCCACCAAGAACATTATAGTTTTTTCCCTGGTTCCTTTCGTCGAGCTGGCTAACTTTGAAAGTGCGTCTGCCCGTTTATTTTCCGCTCAGGGTACCTGGCTCAGGGTGAAGCTCTTGAATGCCAGTTGTAATTGTTTCACTTTAGTCAGGCACTAACTCATTTTAGTTTCCTTAGGCTCGAAATTCCCTTCCACTTGTTTCGCCACCAACTGGGAATCGGTGATCGTTACTAGTTGCTCGACGCCTCGAGCTTCTGCCATGTTCATTCCAGCTATAAGTTCATATTCTACCTTATTGTTGGTAAGTGGGAAGTCAAGCTTTATGGCAAAATCATACTCTTCGGTAAGCAAGGAACGGAGAGAAATTCCAATTTCGCCCCCTGATGCGGTTGTCGATCCATCGACGTGAAATGTCCATACAGATGGGGTTTGGTCGGGGTAGTTTGGGAGGTCAAGTCTCTCGACAACAAAATCAACTAGCACTTGCGCTTTTATGGTTGTTCACAGTTGGAACGTGATGTCGAATTTCCCAAGCTCGATTGCCCATTTTGTGAGTCGTCCTGAACGACAATACTTGTTTTAAAAGCTGATTGGTCAAGACTAAGATCGCATGGGACTGGAAGTAAGGTCGCAACTTCCATGCTTCCGTGATGGAGGGGAGAATAAACTTCTCGATCTCTAGGTAATTATGCTCAGGCCCGTGCAAAGCCTTACTGCAGTAATATACAGGTCGGCAAGTCCCATCTCTCATTGATGCCAATACTGAACTGATCGAGGCGATGGATACAACGAGGTAAAGTTCTAGAACTTCTCCCAGCTTGAGCTTGACGAGCATAGGTGGTGATGACAAGTATTGCTTGAGCTCAATTAAGGCCTAGTTGTATTGTTGAGTCCACTAGAACCCTGATTTCTTCGTATTTTTTAGTATTTTGAAGAAATGGAGACCTGCCGAGGGCTATGATCCTACTGACCAGGCGTTGTACATCTTGAACAGTGTGAGGCAGGGCAATCTCCAGAATTGACCATATAACCAAGAAACTTGCCTCCACAAACCCCAAATGTGCACTTATTGGGGTTAAACTTCATGCCGAACGCCCTTAGTATGGAAAATGTATGGTCGAGGTCAATGAGGTGCTCCTCGACTTTCTCGATTTTGACAATCATGTCATCGATGTAGACCTCCATCGATCTTCTGATCTCGTTCTTCAACATGATGTTGAGCAATCTTTAGTACGTTGCTCCCGCATTCTTGAGCCCGAACGACATGACTAAGAAACAGTATACTCCATTGGGGATGACGAAAGAGGTCTTATCCCTATCCTTAAGTGCAATGAATATTTGATAATAACCTTGGAAGGCATCCATCATGCTCAACAACTCACAACCAACTGTAGAATCTACTAATAAATCTATACGAAGCAGGCGGTAAGGATCCTTAGGGCAAGATTTATTTAAATCGGTGAAATCATTACACATGCGCCACTTTCCCTCATTCTTAGGGACGAGTACAACATTACAAAGCCAAGAGGGGTACTGAATTTCCACAATATATCCTGCCTCTAGTAGCTTATTGACCTCCTCTTCTGTGATTTAGGACCTTTCTACATTGAAAGTTCTTGTCTTCTGCCTCACTAGCTTGTGAGCAGGGTCCACCTTGAGTCGATGGACGATGACACTTGGGTTGATTCCTTGAAGGTTGGCAGCCTTCCAAGTGAACACATCGATGTTTCATCGAAGGAAATCAACCATGAGGCATTCCAAGCGGTCGCCCGTATCACTTCCGACCCGGGTAGTTTTGTCGGGGTTTCCAGGTTCCAACTTTATTGTTTTGAACTCCCTGACGGGCTCGACCCAGGTGTCTTCCAACTTCCTTTTCTTAGATGCATGTCCCTCCTCGGGTTTCGCTATAGGAGTGTCTCCCGAGGGCTTCAATTGAGATCGCTTCTTCTATTCGCTGGCCTAGATAGAGATGGTGTAGCAGCGCCATGCGTCCTTGAGATTGCATAAGATTTCTCCTACTCTTGCTAAGGTTGGGAACTTGATCTTCATGTGGTAAGTGGAGACAATAGCTCTGAAGTCATTCAAGGCTGGTCGACCAATGATGATATTATAAGTGAATGGGGCATCGACTACCAGGTAGTTGACCATCAGGGTTCTACTTCAGGGAACCTATCCAAATGATGTGGACATGTTAATAGATCATTCTGGAATGATCTCAGACCCCCCAAATCCGACCAGCGGCGTTCGGACTGGCTCAAACTTTAGTTGGCCCAAATTCATCCTGTTCAAAGTGGACAAAAATATGATGTTCGCAGAACTTCCATTGTTGACCAAAATCTTTCTCACCTCAAAATTGGCTATTTCAAGTGTTACCACCATGGGGTAATCAGTCTCTCTGCCGACTCCTTTATTTTCTAGATGATTAAGGTCAGAGCCAGTAAAGGAGATTGGTTCTACGCTGCTCGAAAGTTGGAAAATTATTTCGACCTTGGCTGGCTTGGTCGATTCCAATTGCCTCTTAGTTTCCTTTCTGGCAGGCCTTGAGTCCCCCCTAGAGGGTTTTCCCGCGATCATGTCGAGGACTCCTCGAATGGGGGATGGGGCTCCTAAGCTAGTCTATTTCCTTTATCTTCTCTCATCGGGCTAGCCGACCTTTCTCTATGAGGAATTCAATGGATTTTGCCCTCTTCACCCCTGGCACGCTCGTCGAAAATTTTTTTCAAATGGCCCTATTTGATCAGTCTTTCTATCTCGTCGTGTAAGTTGAAACAATCCTCCATGTCATGCCCTCTCTATTTATGGAAGTGACAGTATTTCTTTGATTTTTTCATGGCTTCCGTCTCGGTCAACTTCCTGGGCCTTTTAAGGAGATTGTCATGCTGGATACCAAACAACACCTCATTTTCTAGGGAAGTTAAGTGGAGTATAGTCATGGAAGCGCTTAATGGGTGACCGACGTCCCTCTCTGACATGGCGGTCATCTTTCTCTTTGCTCTTTTTCTTCTCGACCTCGAGGTTACCATATTTAAGTTTACTCATCTCCTCTTGGGTTATGTACCTCTCCGCAAGGTCGAGGAGCTCCTCCATTGATCTTCAACACCTCTATATTGAATCTAGTGAAAAAGTCTCGGAGGGACTTCCCTTCATTTTGCTTCACCGTATACAGGTAGGTGTGTGGGAGTTTCGTCATTCTCCTACTTGTGAACTAGTGCAAAAACTTGTCACATAACAGATCATATGAATGTATCGACGCCGGTTCCAATTTAACAAACCAGTCCAGCGCTATTCCTTCAAAGGTGGTTACTAGAATTTTGGCGTGGATGTACTCATTATGCCCGTGCAACTGCATCATGTGCTCGAATTGCATCGGGTGTTCGTTTGGGCCCGATGAGCCATTATATCGGGGTAGGCCGGTCAGGATCTTAGCATCAATGGCAATGCATTCATCGATAATCTCCTGGATAAATAGTGAATCTCTCTCCCTTCGAAACCTCGACAGTCCCTCATAATTGAGGTTTCTCTCTGTGTTTCTCCTCAAGATTTCCTCCAATCGTCGATTCAACTGCTGGACTTGGTGGGACATTTCCACTTATTCTTCTCTGTCGGCTTGGGACGTATTTCTATCTGGGTGGGGTCTCGAGCGCTCAACCCTATCGCACTGCGAGGCTCGAATAGATCGAACGCGGTAATCAACGGAATCTGCAACTTCTTCGCGGGGCACGGGTCGGGCCATTGCCCTCAAAAAGTGTCCTGGGCTCACTTCGTGCCTCGAGGGGGGCCTTCTGGACTCTGGTCAATCCAAGTTCTCCCTCAGTGGTCTTTTCTCTTGGGCCGCAGGTTGCGGCGTCACACTGGCAGTTGGCTTTGACTGCACAGCATATCTATTTAAAGCTGCTGAAAGTTGAACCGAAATTTGGGCGGATTTCTGCTCACTTATAAGCTGCATAAACTGGGGCATGGTCAAGGTGACCACTTGTTCTGACGGGGCGTTTGATCCTGGTGCACTGGTTTCTTGCTAAGGTTGAGTAGGGGGAGAGCTAGACCTCCTGTTTTCTTCTCTTCCTGAGGGGGATCGCCTGGTGTTCACCATTTTCGATAGTGGACTCAAAGTTTCCCACAGACAGCGCCAAATGATGAAGGTGAAATCAGTTGGTAGCTGGATTAGATAGTACTTTTGGATTGGTCCGACCACTCTGCTCAATATATGGATATAATTGGGTTAAGTCCAGCAAACACGAGCAAACGTCAGGCTAGCCGAGGAGCCCTTGGCTTAGGCATTCCGACGCCCAAGTCAGTGTAGAGTCGACCATATATAATGAGCAGCAGAGTGAGAGCTTTGTGTGTCTAGAATTGCATACCTTTGAGAGGTTGGAATGAAGGTATTTATAGCTTTCTCTCAACGGGAATTTGTCTGGAATGCCCTTGACATGTAGTAATGGTCTCTGTCCTTACATGGGGGCTATTAGGTCATCTCCCACATTTGTACTATTTCAAGTGGTTGTCTCTCTAAGTTTTAGGGATAGAATAGGACACTGTACACGTGCCTCATCCCTAGTGCGGCAACATGGGTAGTACTGGAGTAGCATGCGCCATTAATGCGGAGGCATGCTACCTATCAGGACATTTAATGCGGCAGAGATGGTTACATGACGGGTCGACCGAAAGGTCAACCTAATGATCGATAGGCGCGCGGCGTATGGGGTGGACGAGCGATGCGGTCGAACTATCGATCAGCGGCCCTATCCGCGAGTCATGTCGGTCCATGTGGTCGATTTGGATCACCTGACGTTGGTAGCATAATTGAACCCAGTGTATGAGGTGGGCCTGCCGCTACATCCTTGGGCCTGTAGTCTTTGGGCCGAGCACCTTGGGCTATCCCATATCACATACCAAATTAGAGTAGACTCTTTATTAGTATAATAGAAGTATAGAGTATCTAAATTTTAATATCCATTGAATGATGTAATTCAAGATATGGATATATTTAGAATGAACTAAACCAATGTTACTAGATAATTAATATTTATTTTTATATATAATATTAATTTTTAAAATACTTAATATTTGTTTAAATTTTTACATAAATATATAACAAAATATTATAATAAAATAATAATTATGTGTATAAAATTTGTGGGTTGTAAATGATACTTACAGTGTAAGTTGAAGTTATGAAGAATATAAGAGTAATATAAATATTTTAGAAATATCATAAGAAAATATACCAAAAAGGGGTAGGCAAGTCATTTGATAATATTTTGATATATGTAAGAATATATTTGTTTTTCTGCAATGTTTGTCAGAAAATAAAATGAGGGATGGGTTTATATTTATTCTCGAAAATGAGGTAATTTTAAAGATTATGATTTTTTTCATTTTCTCGGTGGTTCGTAAGGTGCTAGGATATAAAATAGTTGGAATATTCAAAAACAAAAATAGCATCTTGTCATTGTATCTCATGAGTCAGACATAGATAAATTACAAATTTTTTAAAGTTGTTATTAAATGTGGGGAAAGGAGAAAATAGTTGAAAATTTTTAAAATGATGAAATTGAATGTATGCCTACAAATGCTCAATAATAAGAGTATTTCTAAGCGGTTATCACTGAACACATAACTACAAACGAAATGACTTAATCAGAATTATCCAAATTTTTATATTCATTGAATGAAATATTTTAAGTTACGGATTGATTTAGAATGAGCCAAACTGACTATAGTAGATAATTAATTATCTTTCCAAGTATGTTTCATTAACCATGATAAATGAAATATATATATATAATTATCTTGCATTTTTCAATCATAAACTTATATTTTATGACTTCAAAGCTTAGAATTTTAGAAGTCCCATACTCTATTTCTCTACATATGGTAAATAATCATTAAATGTCGTATGTCTAATTAGATAAGTTTTTCTTATTGCAAACTCACACTCAATAGTAATCGAGTAATTGATTTTAGCAATATTTTATTTTTCCCCTTACAGTTATCAAATATTTCAGAATGAGTTCTACCTCAAATTCTACCTTAAATCAGTGTAGTGCAAACCAACACCACCAACAACGAGCAATTCATGAGCATCAAAGAAGGCACTCAATGACACCTGAACAATGAGAAGCATTCCTAGCTCCACTACAACAAATTGCACTTTACGTAACAAAAATTTTTGTAACAAAGATAAAATTTGTTACATATGTTAGATTTATTGTAACAAAATTGATTTTTTGTTACAAATAGCATTTTCTTTAGTAACAAAGTAAAAGTCTTGTTACCTTTAACTCAAATTTGTTACCTTAAATTTTTTATATTCGTAACTAAATAATAATTCAATATGAAAAATGTTATTTTGTTACATATAACATTTTCTGTCATATAAGAAGATATATTTGTTGCAAAATTTGGTACCTTTTGTAACAACAAAATATTTGTTACAAATAAAATATATTGTAACAAAGTTTTTAGTTACTAAACTTTAATTAACTTCCCTCCAAAATTCATTCCCTCCAAATATCAATTGTGCACATATGGTAACAATGATTTTCATTACTAATTATAAATGAATATTAAATTAAATTTTTACTAATACCTATGGGTTGGGCTTTTGTTCAAGAAATGGACTTCACAATAATGTAAAGAATTTGTTAATTGGGTTTAACTAACTTTTTAGTGAATTATTACTGAACTAGGTTTTCTTTTAAAGATTGAGCTTGAAGAAATTTGAAGTGAATAATCCATTAATTGGGCCAATTTCTTTAAAATATTGGGCTTTATAGCTTTTTGTGAATTATTCAATGAATTGGGAGTTTTCATTTATGAAATAGATTTGACCAAACTTTTAGTAAATTAAGTGGTGAATTAGGCTTCATTTTAAGAGTTGGTCTTGAACAAATTTGAAGTCAGGTAAATGATGAATTAGGCTTTATTCAAGGAATTGAGCTTATTTTTTATTAATTGGGCTTCACATTAGTTCAAATAATTGATTACTTTGGGTTGATCAGCTTATTTTTCTTACTAATTGGGCTTAACTAATAGTTTAGTGAATTGGCAAATTGGGCTTTATACTAATTTGAATAATTCGTTAATTGGGTTTTACCAACTTCCTTTTCATTAATTGAGCTTCAATAATTCTTCTAGTAAATTAGTGAATTGGATTTCAAAATGAATTGCATCTGACATTAACTTAAAGAATTGATTAATTGTAATTTTGCAACTTTTCTTTCATTAATATGAGTTCACCGATTTTTTAGTAAATTAATGTCATTTGGTAAAGAATTGGGTTTGACATCAAATTGCAGAGTTGATTAATCAGGCTTTAGCAACTCCTTTTTTATTAATTGGGCTTCACTAATTTTATAATGAATTGGAGTCAATAGGAGTGACAATTTGGGTGGGTTGTGCGGTTCGGGTTTGGTTGAAGTATGGGTACAACATTAATTTTCTCAGCCCTAACCCAACCAAACCTGATGACAACCTAAAAATGTTCAACACTAACCCAACCTAAATTGTATCAGGTTAGATTCGGGTCGACCTAATTTTTATTTGGTCAACTCGTCAATTCAAATCCATCCAATCCAACCTGTCAATCTGATTTAAAATACTTATTTCAAACATTTGTTTTAATTTCAAACCCTATTGTGAAATATATATATACAAAATAACTTCCTTATGTTTTATAAAACCACGCACACTGCCTCTCCCTCCACATTTGTTGCCCATTTAACATAATTTTAATATAAAAAAATCAATCTACCCTTAATCATGTCACATATGCACAATTCAATTTAAATAACTTTTTATTATCTTATTTTATTTATTTTTCCTTTTTTTCATTCTTTTGTTTTCTTTTTATTCTCATTTCTCTCGTCTTCCATTATTTCATATATTTCTCATTTTATACATATATATATATATAAATTTATCATTGTTTCTCATTTCTCATTATTTCATATATTCTCATTTTATACATATAAATATATATATAAATATAAATTTATCTATAAAATTTTAAATAATTTTTATTTTTATCTTTTTTCTTCCTAATTATTCATACATGTATACCTATTTCTTCTATTTATACATATTCACATATATATATATAATATACATATATATAATTTTATCGATAAAATTTAAATTACTTTTGTTTTATCTATTTTTTTCTATTTATTCATTCTGAATTAAATAATATTTAATATTTATAAGAATATATATAATATAATTTTTCATTCATACTTATATACATATATAGATATATATACATATATATATATATATTTCAATAAAATTTAAAGAATATTAATCATATATTTCTCATTTTATACATATATAAATTTATCATTATTTCATATATTCTTATTTTATACATATGTATAAATTTATTTAATGAATTTGGATGGCAATGCAATTTTGTTTCTCTCCAACTTTGTATTCCCTCCAAAATTTAGCCAATAAAAAATGTTAACAATTGTTTTTAATATTAGTTTGACATAATAATTTAACTTGATTTCTTCCAAATATTTGATTCCCTCTAATAATAATGAATTCTCTTCATTTTTTCAATTCCTCTAAATTCTAGTTCCTCCATTTTTTTGTATATATATTTTATAGCAAAATTAATTTCTTTTATCTTAGATTATATGATGAATCGACAAATAATTTTTAAAATTATTAAATGACTTTCTATTATAGTTAAAATAGCTAAATAACATATAATTTGGACTTATAAATTTTGATGCTTAAGAATTTAATTTTTTATTATAATTTATTACAATATTCTATTAGAAAAATTCTAAAAACTCCTTAAAATAAATAGCTAAAGGTTGTATACCTGAATAGCAAAAGAAAAGAAAGAAATCTAGTTTACCATAATACTTAATGAAAAGAAAACGGTCCCTGAAGTTAGGTCTGTTAATGTTACATTTCGTTTTTTAATCGTTGTATTGGCCAGTTAAATTTTTTTATAACTTATAGATATCTATATGTTAATTGTGTATATGTTTTACTATATAAATTGCTAAAATGAAGATAACTTTCGCAGTCTAATATAGTGTAAAAAAAAGTATTAACTTAAAGTATATTATTAAATGTAATGATTATTAACTTTCATGGACCTGAACAAGTTGTTCTTAAGAATTAGTTGGTCTACATATTATATTTCCTTCAAAAAAATAAGTTTTCCTCCAAAAATGAATTCCCCTATTATTTTTTTTGTTACCTCCAAATTTTTGCTCCTCCCTCCATTTTGTGTATAAATAGTATATACTAACATTATTTGTTTTATCTTATATTATAAAATGAATTATTTTGTATTATTATGGAGGTTAAAAATTTAATTCTACTATTTGTTATTATTTATTAGGACATTGTTTTTGAACAAAAAGATTTTAGAAAAACTGTTTATAAATTCTTAAACTTTAGTCTTTATGTGTAATTAATTTCATTTTAAAAATTAAAATATTTTGTACTAATAATATATTAATGTGGAAATTTTGAACATGCATTTATTGAAAATTTTCTACAGTTAATTAACGCAAATTGTTTTGAAATTGATCAACTTGTATAACTTTAATATAGTTGGAAAATTTGAAATTATTTTGAAATACTCATGACATTGTAATATAAACTTAGTAATATAGTTATAAGTTTAATAAAATTATTTTTATCTCTATATATTTAATTAAATATTTGAAGAACTGTTAGCATTGTTAACAAATTTGTAGACGTCGGTTGAAATTTTATATTAAAATTCAAAAATATCCTTCAAAAGTTGTTTTGATTATTTTTCAGGCAAAAATATCCCTGGACTTATTTGTAACTTTTACATAGGGGTTTAACTTTAATATTATTTAAATTACTTAGAATAAATTTAAATAATTTTATTAATAATTTTTTAAATATTAAATAATCTTTTAATATAAGTTGAATTTAAAAAATAAAAATTTAAAATCATCAACATATCTCAAGTAATTTAATCAAATTTAATTAAACATATTTATTAATTATAAAATAAAAATAAAAATCAAATCCATAATTAAATATGATTTTATTTTTCAATTACATTTCAATAATATTAAGAAAAAATCACTTATAAAATAATTTAATTAGAATAAGTTGAATATATTTATTAAATATAAAAAAAATATTTATTCCCAAAAATAAATAATTTAAAAATAAAAATAAAATCTAAAAGTATCATACTAACAATAGTAATTTTACAATGTCAATTTCACCCTACCAACCCAATAAAAACGTTATTGATATGATATCTTGTTTCCTCCTAAAATACAAATAAATAAATAATTTTTTCTCAATTTATTTTCACCTACCACCCAAGATACAAACAAACAACCATCACATTTCCCAATCCCATTTCCAAAAAACCATTTTGCTAAATATTTTGACAAAATGCTCCAATTCATAAACAAAAAAGCTCTAATTTAAACTAATTTCAATATATTTATTAATTAATGAAAAATAAATAAGTCAAAATGTGTGAGATCTAGAGTTTGAACCCTGTGAGACCTTGATGTGTGTATATATAAATAAAAAAATTAAATTTATTTACTAATCAAAATAAATAATTTAAATAAAAATAAAATCTAAAATTTTATCCTAACAATATAATTTTAATAACTTTAAATAAATAAATATTTTAGTTATTTTGAACAAAATAATGTAATGATTTTAAATAAATAACATAAGTAAAAAATCAATTTAGGTTAACTTGATTAAAATCTATTAATTAACAACAAATAAATAAGTAAAAATGTATATATACATATATAGATATATATTTGCTCCTTCTCCCCTCTCCCCCACCCACCCCCGCCTCTTCCAACCAGTCCCACCACTCCCCCCAACCCTAACGATCTCGTCGCTGGCCATGGTAGGTCACTAACTGCTAGCCATGGCCAAGCGGCCGCTAGCCAGGCCGGCGGTGAGGGGTTGGGGGAGAGGGGGGTGAGTATTATATATATATGTATATATTTATATGAAATTTATTTTATATATATTTATATTGATATTATATATATATTTATATGATATTTTTTATTAATATATAAAAATTTTAATTTTTTATGAGGATTTTGTTATATATTTTAAATTTTTTTTAAATTTTTTAATGAAGGTTGATTGGGCATTTCAAAATTTTTAGAATTTTTATAAATAAAACTTTTGGGGCTGTTGGGTAATTAATTTTTTTTTAATTTAATATTTTTGCCTTAACACCAAATGAAGTTGAGGTGCTGTCCCAAATGTGTTAAAAAATTTAGAGTTTTGGTCCTTAAGTGTCAACCTAAGTACGAAAATTGCAAACCCTCTATCTAATGGGACCAAAAATGTAATTTTTCCAATACAACTAAACACTATGTTAGCAAAAAAAAAAAAAAAAGTAATAGCTCCTTTGAAATGGTAATAATTTTATTGGGCTAGTTGCAATTTATCCCCATGTGATTTGTGAAATGAGCATCAAACTCTCCTGTGCAAAAAAAAAAATATACACAACAACTTTCTTATGTTTTATAAAACCAAAATTTTAGTACAAAAAGATCAATTTACCCTTAATCATTTCACATATATACAATTCAATTTAAATAACTTTTTATTATCATATTTTATTTTCTTTTTCTTTTTTTCATTCTTTTCTTTTCTTTTTATTCTCATTTCTCTCTTCTTCCATTATTTCATATATTTCTCATTTTATACATATATATAAATTTATCATTGTTTCTCATTTCTCATTATTTCATATATTATCATTTTACATATATATATATATATATATATATTTATCCATAAATTTTAAATAATTTTTATTTTTATCTTTTCTCTTTCTAATTATTCATACATGTATACTTATTTTTTCTATTTATACTTATTCATATATATATAATATAAATATATATAAATTTATCAATAAAATTTAAATTACTTTTATTTTTGTCTATTTTTTTATTTATTCATTCCGAATTAAATAATATTTAATATTTATAAAAATATATATATAATATAATTTTTTATTCATATGTATATACATATATAGTATATATACACACAAAAATACAAATTTCAATAAAATTTAAAGAAGACTCATCATATATTTCCAATTTTATACATATATAAATTTATCATTATTTCTCATTTCTCATACTTATATACATATATAGTGTATATATATACATATATACAAATTTAAATAAAATTTAAAGAAAATTTATCATATATTTCTCATTTTATACATATATAAATTTATCATTATTTCTCATTTCTTATTATTTCATATATTCTTATTTTATACAAATGTATAAATTTATTTAATGAATTTGGATGGCAATGCAATTTTGTTTCCCTCCAACTTTGTATTCCTCCAAAATTTGGCCCATTAAAAATGTTAACAATTTTTTTTATTATTAGTTTGACATAATAATTTAACTTGATTTCTTCCAAAAATTTGATTCCATCTAATAATAATGAATTCTTTTCATTTTTTCTATTCCTCTAAATTTTAGCACGTCCATTTTTTTTTTTATAAATAATTTATAGCAAACTTAATTTCTTTTATCTTAGATTATATGATGAATTGACATATAATTTTTTAAATTATTAAATGACTTTCTATTATAGTTAAAATAGTTAAATAACATATAATTTGGACTTATAAATTTTGGTGCTTAAGAATTTAATTTTTTTATTATAATTTATTACAATATTCTTTTAGAAAAATTCTAAAACCTCCTTTAAACAAATAGTTAAAGGTTACATACTTGAATAGCAAAAGAAAAGAAAGAAATATAGTTTATCATTATACTTAATGAAAAGAAAATGACCCATAAAGTTAGGCTTGTTAATGTTACATTTCGTTTTTTAATTGTTGTATTGGCCAGTTAAAGATCTTTATAACTTATAGATATTTATATATTAATTGTGTGTATGTTTTGCTATATAAATTGCTAAAATGAAGATAACTTTCACAGTCTAATATAGTGTAAAAAAAAGTATTAACTTAAAGTATATTATTAATTGTAATGATTATTAACTTTCATAGACCTAAACAAGTTGTTCTTAAGAATTAGTTGGTCTACATATTATATTTCCTTCAAAAAAAATAAGTTTTCCTCCAAAAATGAATTCCCCTATTATTTTTTTTTTGTTACCTCCAAATTTTTTCTCCTCCCTCCATTTTGTGTATAAATAGTATATACTAACATTATTTGTTTTATCTTATATTATAAAATGAATTATGATGTATTATTATGGAGGTTAAAAATTTAATTCTATTCTTTGTTATTATTTATTAGGACATTGTTTTTGAACAAAAAGATTTTAGAAAAATTATTTATAAATTCTAAAAATTGTAGTCTTTATGTGTAATTAATTTTATTTTAAAAATTAAAATATTATGTACTAATAATATATTGATGTAGACAATTCGAACATGCATTTATTGAAAATTTTCTGTACTTAATTAACGCAAATTGATCAACTTGTATAACTTTAATATAGTTGGAAATTTTGAAATCATTTTGAAATACTCATGACATTGTAATATAAACTTAGTAATATAGTTATAAGTTTAATAAAATTATTTTTTATCCCCATGTATTTAATTAAATTTTTGGAGAATTGTTAGCATTCTTAACAAATTTGTAGATGTCGGTTGAAAATCTATATTAAAATTCAAAAATATCCTTCAAAAGCTGGTTTGATTATTTTTCAGGTAAAAAAACCTCTGGACTTATCTGTAACTTTAATATAGGGGTTTAACTTTAATATTATTTAAATTACTCAGAATAAATTTAAATAAATTTATTAATAATTTTTTTAAATATTAAATAATCTTTTAATTGAAGTTGAATTAAAAAAGTAAAAATTTAAAATCATCAACATATCTAAAGTAATTCAATCAAATTTAATTAAACATATTTATTAATTATAAAATTAAAATAAAAATCAAATCCATCTCTTGATTAAATATGATTTTGTTTTCAAATTACATCTCACTAATATTAAAAAATAATCATATTTAAAATAATTTAATTAAATTAAGTTGAATATATTTATTAAATATAAAAAAATATTTATTAACTAAAACAAATAATTTAAAAATAAAAATAAGTTCTAAAAATATCATACTAACAATAGTAATTTTGAAATGTCAATTTCGCCCTTTCAACCCAATAAAAAAGTTATTGATATGACATCTTGTTCCCTTCTAAAACACAAATAAATAAATAATTCTCTCCCAATTCATTTTCCACTTATCACCCAAAATACAAACAAACAACCATCACATTCTCCAACCCCACTTTCGAAAAACCATTTTGCTAAATTATTTTGACAAAATGCTCCAATTCATGAACAAACAAACCCTAATTTAAACTAATTTCATTAATTAATAAAAAATAAATAAGTCAAAATGTGTGAGATCTAGAGTTTGAACCCTATGAGACCTTGATGTGTGTATATATAATAAAAAAAAATTATTTATTAATTAAAATAAATCATTTAAATAAAAATAAAATCTAAAATTTTATCCTAACAATATAATTTTAATAATTTTAAATAAATAAATATTTTTAATTATTTTGAACAAAATAATGTAATGATTTTAAATAAATAACATAAGTAAAAAAAATCAATATTAAGTTTAGTAAGCAAAGAGTACAGGAGACGAGGCTTGAGAGCTATATTAAGTTTTGGAGGCAAAGAGAATAAGTACATATGCGCAAGCTTATCTTGACTTACATCAATTGCAGGCAAGATGGTTAGTAGTTTGCTTCATGTGGGCGTTGGCGCAGGACCGAGTCCTATTTCAAGCAAACCTCCAGATTTATCTCCAGCCAACTACAGTCTATGTGCCCAAGCCCAAGCGCTCAGCCCAGTGTACCGAAGTAGAGAACCTGAGTCTGAGGCCTAATGAGCAGGCCCAGTAGTTCCCAGCCTAGCCCACAAAAATTGGTGTCCATCTAGCTTTAGTGCAGTGTAGTGGATGGCCCGATGTGAAAGCTTGATGAAGCGGCCCATCACACCCAGGCCCAAGACGTTGGGTCCATGCCAACAGGCCCAATCGCTCAGCCTAGTGTGCTGAAGCAAGTAGCCCAAGTTTGAGGCCTAATGAGTGGGCCTAGCAGTTCCAAGGCCAACAACAGTCCGTCATGCCCAGGCCCAAAATGCTGGGCCCATTCCGGCAGGCCCAAGAGCTTAGCTTAGAGCATCGAAGCAGGGAGCCCGAGTCCGAGGCCCAATGAGTGGGCCTAGTAGTTCCCAACCAGCCCAGCCCACGGACCGATGTCCATCCGGCTTTAGTCCAGTGTAGTGGGTGGCCCAGTGTGTTAAAGCTTGATGAAGTGGCCTAAAACTCAAGGCCCAATCCAATGGTCTGGTGCTCGCCATAAGCCCATCGCGCCGAAGTCCATTGAGCGAAGCCCAACGCGCCTAGACTGAGCCCCAGTCGGTCCAGCCCGGATTGTCAGCCCAACATTGCTCAACTACAAGCGGCCTAGCGAGATCAAAAAATTATATTATGCATTGGTAACAAAAAATAAAATGCAACAAAATTGCCAATGTTTTAATAACTAAATATTTCATTACGATATAAAAATTTATTGTAACTAATACACTTTTTTGTTACTAATATCATAATTTTGGTAATGAGAAATTTCATCGCCATAAGTCCATCATTCATAACGAACCATAAATTTTGTTACTAATACTTTTTGCGACGGACTTTAGGGCACAAACTTAAGTAACAAAAAATTCGTTACCAATATTTTGGGTAACAAATTTCAGCCTTATGGTAACAAAATTATTCGTTACTAAAAGCGTAATTTGTTGTAGTGCTCGATGCTGTAAAAGTTAACGAAGACGTAGAAATGAGTCATCAAGAGCTACCAATTCAAATGTTTTAGTGTCACATGCAAATTATACCGATATTGTATCATAGTTCCTAACAAAATATTATTGATCAATGCATGATAGATTCAATTATGATGTAATGAATTTAAACATTAAAGTAATTTGATAAAACATTTTGTATTATTTGTATCACTTCTTTAACAATTGAGAGTTGTAATCATATACTATAGATATGTGTCAATAATAATTATTTATTTATTACTCAAACTTACATATTTCCTAATTTTTGCTATTCAGATGAAAGGATAGTCAATTCTCAATATATAGAACAACAAAAGCTAGCTCAAACTAAAAGACAATGCAAACACAATAATGAACAAAGGGCTACCTACTTGGCAAGTGGAAGTACCCATTATCAAATGACTGAAGCTTCAACTATCCCATTAAAATCCAATTCCAATTACTTCACATTGTGGTAAATTAATCACCACTATTTCACGATATATAGAAATGACTTCTTCTACTTCTTCACTAAATGGTGACATATTTGTACATTTCTTCATTTTCTTATTTCTTATTCATTCATTTATTATGTAATTAGCACAATTAGTTAAAATTTGTTTAAAACAAAAAATATAAATAAACAAAATTACAAATTTGGAAGTTCAATAATCCAAACTTGCAACTTGGCACATTCGATTCATGTGCTAAAACTTTTATAATATTTTCTTATAAAATAAATTTATTTATTTATTTGTATATAATGTAAGATTTTCTAATAATTATAATATATTTATTTAATTTTTTTCACGAATAAGAATTAACAATTATAATAAAATGATAATTATAGGCATAGAATATGTGAGTTACAAATAGTGGTTATTATATAAAGAGGTGAGGACATTATAGGCAAATTATTCGAAAATACACTAAAAAGGTGGTAGGTGTTTTATTAATAGTATAGAAGTATAGATATACCATTTGATGTAAAAAAGTAATTCAACACGTGAATTACTTGCATAGTAGTTTGCATTCGACAAATAGCGAGACAAATGCCGTGCGGTACTGTTCATGTACGTCTAATAACTTATAACCCTAATTCTTCTATTTCTGAACGTGGTAGTATGAGTCATTGTCAGAATGAAGAACTAGGCACAACCTATTTACAAAATATTTATCACTTCAAAGTGTTACCTTTATTGAAGCATTTTTCACATATATAAATATTTTATGAATTGAATAATTTATAATATCGATCTACACTCATATGAAATTAAATATTTTTGGACTTGGACAGAAAAACTCATTCTATGAATTGAATAATTTATAATATCGATCTACACTCAAAATTATTTTTTTAAAAAAAATAATTTTGAGTGTAGATCGATATTATAAATTATTCAATTCATAGAATGAGTTTTTCTGTCCAAGTCCAAAAATATTTAATTTCCATTCCATTTTTTGTAAAATATGGTAGATATTGAACAAAGTGTGCTTCGATAAACTTTTAATATGCATCATATAACTTGGTTGATTGCAGCACCAATGTATGAACATGATAGTGCAAGTGCCACTGAAGATCTAAATACAAATCAAAATCTAGATACGGGTAAGTTACCTCTTACGTACATTTTATGAATTAGATTATATGTGTATTTTTAATCAATATTTGTGTCCACATAAAATTTAAGTTGATTAATATATAAGAGTATATAATATTTCTAGATTTTTATAAATTTATCGATACATATATATCAAGTGAAACAAATAATTTTCAAGTTATCAACTCTTTTCCTTAAATTTCACAAGGAGTTAGATACCAAAACATTTATTAAGACACCTCCTTTTGTAACTTAGTTCATTTCATATTATATCAGTGAATCACACTCAATTTATATATTACAACTTTTATGATGTAAAATAAATGTAATTAACATTCAATTATTTTTTATTTGATTTAAACATAATTAATCTCAGATGTATGATAAGTCATAGTGAAATTTTTTGGATGAACTGAAATATAAGCTTTTATATGAACAACTTTTGCAGACATTTCATTAGTTTATTATTGGAAAATTTGACATGCTCAATCTGTATTCTAATGAATAAATAGTATATCATAAATAAAATCTTCATTGATTTTTTTGCACAAAATATATAAAATCTTCATATATTTTTTATACTAACGGCCATCGCATGCGATCCCCACTCGTATAAAAATATTTGAGAGTTACGTATTTGTGTTTAAAAAAAATATAATTTAGTATAGTAAAAATTAAATGTTAAGTTATAATAAAAATCTAACTTTGTTTCTTAAAGTGCTAATACATGAAATTTACTTATTTGGCTAAAAAAGTCAAAACCTTGCATAAAATCCAAGATAAAGCAGTAAAAGAATTATGTGTTCCCAAATCAAGCTGTAAATGAAACATATAAGTAAACTAATAGAAAACACATTTGTCAAGAGAGGGGATTGGTAACATATTTATGTACAAAGAGAGTTTTTTGTATAGCTCCTTTACTTCACACAACAAACCTTTGGCACATACCTGCAACCGTGAAATGTAATTCATGTTGAGGTAGTTTAAATTTGTACATATTTATGTAAATTAATTATAATACGACAACAACAAAATAACTTGTGGATGTTTTATAATACAACTTGCATTCATTGATTCAGGTGCACCATCTTCTTATGACGTTGTTTAAAGAACTAAAAATGAAAGTAAACATTATGAATAATGTAAATTAGTTATAAAAAAAACAATAGTGAGATATAGTGATGTTCTAAAATTGGTTTGTACCACTTCTATATCGGTATCATCAGCATCTTGAATATATGCACACTCATCTTACTTTTAACATTTTCCTTGACAAATGTGTTTTCTGTTCAGTTTTTCATTTTTGAAAAACTTATTTCATGCCAAAGAAATACATATGTAGAACACGCCAAAGAAATACATATATTAATTTTTGCTAGAACATTCCAATGTAACTTCATTCTAGATTTTGATTAAAAAAAATGATTGAAGACAATATAAGGAATAAAAAAAAAAAGAGAAAAAGAAATTATCATCAACAGAGGGAAAGAGATTGTTAAGTCTCCTAAAGGATCCTAGTCCTTATCTCGCCATCCAAAATCACATTCTTTACATCAATCAATCTTGATCTCTTAGGCTATATTTGGATCAAGAAAAACAACGAAGAAAAAGAGGAGAAAAATGCAATTGTGCAAATATTAGTTACATCATTTGAAACATGAAAATAATTTTCCATCGCATTTTCTACTTTAAAATCCAAGACCCAAACATAGAGTTAAACAATTTCACCATCTCCTCGACTTCATCCATCCCACACTCCTCCATAGCCACCACACAACTCCATAACTCATCAGCCTCTCAATTCGCCCCATGAAGTACTAGTACTGCCCCAGAATATATCTGAACGTGCTTCTCCATTGAAGAAGAAGATAAAATCTGATTGGACAACCTACCCTCTGAAACAAATAAATTAATCAATAAAAAAGAATCATCTTAATTGATATAGGGTAACAAAAAACAAATGCGACAACTGGTTTTGTGAAGATGAAGAAACCAACCTCAAATTCCTTGTTATCAAAAGAGCCAGACTGTTGAATTTTATCCTTGCCACGGTTCATAAATCCATTACTTATAAATATGCCTTGTAATTGAATTTGGCATGAAATATTTCAAAAGTAATCAAAAAAGAGAAAACTTGGTAGAAAACAATTAATGAAAAGCATACTAGAAGAGGTTGGGAAATTTTTAGTTTGTAGCTTGGTTTCCTAAATTTCTCGCCTGGCCTTTTTATTTTGATGTAGCCATAGCCATTAACCAAGCAAATGGAGAAAAGTTGAGCGTCGATGTTGATAATTCCTTCCACAACATTCTAGAACAAAAGGATTATTGACATAAGGATAGTAAAAGAATGTGAAAACATAACATTTTGATAGAAGCAACTCTCGTTATTTTCTTATCAAAAAAATACAATTAGATGAAAATTTTTGATAAATTTGAGAAACATTGTAATACCCCTAAAATTCAGTAGTTTTTAGAAAATAAGGATTTAGAAAATCAAGATATTAGTTGATTGGATTTTAGGGCTCGAAAAATAAATAAAAAGGATTTAATTGTAAGGAAATGAAAGGTTTTGGGGTCGAATCGAAATTTGAGAAGACTTGATTGGACCATTTTTACAAATTTTATGGGTTTGCATGAAATTTATTTAGGTTAAAGGGGCCAAAATAAGGCACTAACAAAGTTCGGGGTCAAAAGGAAAGACTTTCAAATCTTGGAGGACTTAATTGAAATTTGATCAAAAGTTTTTTGGGTCAATATGTGATTTAGGAAAAGTTAATTATATAATATACTATCTTCATTTTCCACCCCATTTCTTCACCATTTTCACTGCGCACACCCTATCTCTCTTTTCCCCGGCGAGCCGAAACTTATCAAACCAAACCAACCATCTTTCTTCTCTCATCACGACGAGCACGCCGTCGCCAAGAACAATCTATTTTAACTGAAGAAATGGCCAAAAAATTGAGGCTGAGATGAGCTCACGGTAGTGATTGGTGGGTTTCTCTTCCCGGCGACATTTCACGATGGACCAAGGGTGGTTCTGGTAAAGCTCAGCTTAGGGAGCATCATGGTAGCTTCGGATTGGGTTTTGGTCTGACGTCAGTGATGGAATTTGGAGAAAACCGCAAGGCAGTACGTGGTGGTGAAGGATGATCAGAGCTCAAATTGGGTTTCAATTCGATGGAATTTGGAAAAATTAACTTAGAGGTTTGCTTAGTTGAGCTAAAACGCATATTTGGGCAGTGGCGATGAGCTTTTTCGACTGTGGACAGGACAGTTTGCTCGTCTCATCATGGTGATTACATGCACGCAAGCTAATCATGCACTCTGAGCTTCGATAAAAAGATATTGGGTAAATGGCCGAAAATGGATTTAAATTGTATGCGTGTGTATGTATATACTTCCCAAACCTTACGATGTATTATATAAATGAAGAATACGTGTGATTTAATCTGGAAAACTAGGACATGCATATAATTATATAAGTTAATGGACTAGGATCTCGTAATATATATGTTGACTTTGGAATAATTAAGTAAATCAAGTGATAAACCCTAATTCTATGGGTTTGAAACCTAAGTGGCGATAATTGGGTTAATTGAGATGATACAGAACCAAGATTTAGGTCATGTATGTACCATTATAAGTTTGGTCAACTCAAATTTGTATTATCATATGATAAATTTGAGATAAATTGGGATTTTAAGAGATATTGGACTATCGTTATCGATTTAGTATGTTGTGGGGCAAGATCAATAGAATGATTTAGGATCCAATTATATATTCCTTTAACGAGATCGACGCTATTAGCATGTCTTTATCAAGGCTATCGATTTAGCCGATTAAGTATCAATTTTAGGTTGTTAATTTGTATAAATATAATTATATGATCGAATGAGGATCTCGATTTTGGACCTATTCTTTTGGATTAGGTGACGATAAAGTGGGTCTCGCAGGTCAGTAGGTGGCAACATCATTTCTGAGACTACGGAGGTGAGGGTCTGCCAATCTAGCATTTCTTGTACTTATGATTTTCTTGATAAAC
This sequence comes from Jacaranda mimosifolia, assembly GCA_018894105.1. Lineage (NCBI taxonomy): Eukaryota > Viridiplantae > Streptophyta > Magnoliopsida > Lamiales > Bignoniaceae > Jacaranda > Jacaranda mimosifolia. Next base: position 16,738,167 of record CM032128.1, on the reverse strand, counting down.
CCCTGTGATGGTTGATATTGACTTGATTATCACACTATATTATTTGTTGTACTCTTATGAGGTTCTGGCAATCGGCACTTAGTTTATATGAGCTTATTCCATAGCTATCGTTGAACCTGGTTAAGTTCTGCTGATCTGATATCTTTCTTGATTTCATTATCATTGCTATTGATTTTCGAACCTTGTGAGGTTCGCTTGATTTGAACCCTGTTAGGTTCCCCAAGACTCTTGGTTGTATTTTGTATTGCTAGATTGCCTGTTACTATCTGGTTATCTATATCGTTATTTGTTGCCTTGCTGGTAACTTGTTTATAAGTTACCGCATTAGGTGGCCATGTTGGCTAGTCTAAATTTGATTGGTATTATGAATTTGTTTTGTATTTATTGGGTACAAAGCTGTTACGCTTGGGTAAGTTAGTTCGATTGGTATGTCATAGGTTTGTTCTGTCAGTAATAAGTTTGTATCAGGTAGATATGCCCAAGTAAGTTATGTGCCAAGTTGTGCTTGGGTAAGTTCTATACCAGGTTATCGTGTTTGGGTAAGTTAGTTCGATTGATATGTCATTGATTTGTTCTATCAGTAATACGTTATGTACCTAGTTGATATGCCTGGGTAAGTTATGTACCAAGATATGCTCGGGTAAGTTTTTACCATGTTGTTATGCCTGGGTAAGTTCAATTTGATTGGTAAGTTTTGTACCAGGTGGTTATACCTGGGTAAGTTCGGTTTGATTGGTCAACTTGTACCAGGTGGTTATACCTGGGTAAGTTTGGTTTGATTAATATAAGTTTGATCTGATATGTAGGTAAGTTTTGTACCAAGTCGATATACTTGGGTAAGTTCTGTACCAGGTTCTCATGCGTGGGTAAGCTTAGTTCGGTTTGATTGGGTGTATTTAGCTTGATTTGATTAGCATAAGTTCTATACTATGTTGTTATGCCTGGGTAAGTTTAGTTCGGTCTAATTGATATAAGATTGTTCTAATGTTTGATTGTATCCTGATCGTTCCACAGTATCCTGACCGATAGACTGTTTCCAAATTATCTGACCGTTTCTTGACTGTTTGATTGTATCCTGATATGTTTCTATTTGAACTATTAAACTATGATCTGTTGAGTTGATTCATCCTCGATAGATCCCCACTGCATGTGATTACAAATATCCCTGACTAAGTCCTTTGGATTTACTCCCCTGTTTATCTTTGATTTTCTCAGACAGGATTAGGTGATGGACTTGTATTTCAGTCTTGGATCGGTGAATGAAATTTTGCAATAGAATGGATGTGTATATGTATATGAGTTTCCTTGAATGCTAAGCCTTATCTTGGGAACATTGTGATATGTAAAACGAAATTGTGACTCGAGGCATGTAAATATCATGTTGGATGTTATGAGACATTCGATGGTATGTACTCGGTATTTTGATGAGGTTGTTTAAGTTTGAAATTTGTTGCTATATCTCTCTGATAAGTTTTGAAAAAGTTTCTGATTGGATATTGACTGTATTGCTTATTTATGAATTAAGATTTAAGTCTGAACTAGAGTAGCACCTCAGCTTAGGTGCTATCCTAAGTGGGGGTGCCACAAACACAACAAAATAAATCAATAAAGTGAAATTCTTATACTCACAGTAACTCAGGAGAGTTAATACCTTAGAAAATCTTACCTATTTTTGAAAATAATTGGAAGTTATGGATAATGAAAAAATCAGTTAATGAGCAGGCGATAGGTTATAGGTAATGGGGAGGAGTTGAAAAAATGGGTGGGGAGGAGTTGGAGAATGAGTGGGGAGTTAGGTATAGTTATATATGGGGTTATTTAGGGAATATATATTTTGGTGTAGCAACATAGTAACCACTGTTTTGGGTGTATAAGGTGGCTTTCTTTTTTAAATAGTACAGATGATAGTAGCATAATTTAAATTGAATTTATATGATCATTAAGAGGAAAAGGTTAAGATGGAGTAAAATACTTTAATAAATAAATCAATATACAACAATAAACATAGGATGAAGTAAAAGAATACTACCTTACCATTATTATCTTATAAAATGAGTCTAATTTTATCAATTCACTAAATTGCTCATCAAAACAATTAAAATAGTTATTCTAGGATGTTGATACTTCATAAATAGTAATGAATTTAGATAAACAAGTATATATTACAAAAAATACTGATTAATGATAAATTAAATATTTGTGATCAATGTGAATGGTATATATACTAAACTATCACATTTGGGAAAAACAATATCACTAAGTTTAGTGTACTTATTTTCTCTAAAATATATGTGACAATTATACCATCTTTATTTACTTAGTTTTGATTTATATGAAATCTCCATATAATCCTTGATCCTATTATCAACTCATTTGACAATAATGTTGGTGAAGGAAATGAAATTGCCGCTAATCCACATTGTTTCTCCGGTCCACATCGATATCATGATTTGGTAATAAATTTTCATGAGAGTAATGCATTTATTAGACTAGAATTGTCCTTGCCAAGGATATGTCAGCATTGTCAAGCCAAACTATTTCACGGTGAAACCTCTCAAATTTGTTGTCGAAATGGAGGTATAACATTGGATCCAATAATAGTCCCTACAGAATTACATGAATTTTTTACTACACAAAATTCTGAAGGAAGACATTTTAGACAATACATCCAAGCTTACAATCATGTTCTCTCATTCACTTCTATGGGCGTTCATATAGATGAAGACCTTGCATATGGTGGTCAAGGAATATATTTGTTTAGTGCTCATGGCTCCATATGTTCCCCATCATTGGCCAAGATATTTGCAAATATGGATAGTAGATACAAAGCATGAAATAGATAATAGATTCTTAGAAAATCAAGAGTTAGATCGAAATCTATTGATGAAGCTGTAAAAAATCCTTGACCAATGTAATCTCTTTGTCCATGTGTTTAGACAACTTGGTCAACGTTCAGATATACCTCAATGTAGGCTTAGCATCAAACAATAATCACCTAAACAGCAATAATATAATTTGCCCACATCATCTCAAGTTGCAGCAGTGATTGTTGATAATGAAAGAATTGAGAACTTGAATAGCAGGGACATTATTATCCAAGCTGCAGATAGACATCTTATTCAAATTCAAGATATAGTTGGATATTATGACCCTTTACAATATCCTCTACTTACACCATATGGTTGGGACATAAATACACGAACTTCTAATGGAGGATGCTTAACATGTAGGAGTGTTAATGGGGCGGGGCGGGTACCCATTCCCGCCTCCCCGCAAGGAGATGAGTACCATAGGTTTGATTTAAAAATTTATCAAATTTATAAAAAAATTTAGAAATAAAAAAAAGTACAATTTTTTTTCAATAATATAAATTATTTCCAAAGTTAAAAGATTTTCAAATATAAGTACATAACAAATAATATTTAATTATATTTTACAATAAAATATTAAAAGATAAATAATATATAAACATAAATTTCAAAAAAAGCATAACAATTTGTTAATTCCTCCAAAGAGGTGGGGGTGTTGTGAACGCTGGGAGAATGGAATACAAAGGATGAAATGACATGAACAAAGATAGGATTTGGCATATATATATATATAATAAAATAATAACAATTTAATTTATAACGGGTAACAGGTACCTGCGGGGACGGGGACTGTGATTCCTGCCCCCGCCCCATTTAGCATTTCAGGGACTAAACTGCCCCCATCCCTACAAGGATAAAATTTTCCCCGAATCTGCCCCGCCGAGGGGAATTCTCCGCAGGTACCCGTGGGGGCGGGTATTTCTACCATCTCTATTAACATGTAGAGACTTTTACGCGTACAATTTTCAAGTAAATGTAAAGGAGTTACACATATGCATATAGCTTTGTCTTCCATAATATTTCCCTTTTTTTCTAAAAGAACACCACTTAAATAAATAGATTATACTCTTTCATCAAACTTACTATATCTCTTTACATTTAACTAGATTCGAGAAAATAACGAAAATGACCTTTCAATATTACTTCAAAGAGGTTGTTTGCTACAACAGTATGTGGTTGAAAATTATGTGAAAATTGAAACTCATAAACTTAGATGGATATGTCAACATCAACAAAATATCCATTCAGAACTTTACCAAAGCCTCCAAGATTGTTTTCATGGGGGTGAAAATGATGCAGGTACATTCATATATGTAAATTTAATAAATTTCATATCTTCAAAGTTTGTTATTTAATTTAAATTTATAAAGAAATTATTGTTGTTTAGGAAACATTAGCTATGGAATAGTACTTCCATCATCTTTCACTGGCAGACCACGTGACATGTATCAACAACATCAAGATGCCATGGCTTTGGATCAAACTTACGGAAAGCAAGATTTGATATTGACGATCACATGCATCCAAATTAGGTTGCAATAAAAAAATAAGTTACAGGTGGGTCAAATCCTCAAGATCGTTCGGACTTGATAACACAAATATTTCACACAAAGTTTGGGGAATTTAAGAAAGACATATTGGACAGAGGAGTTTTAGGAAAGGTACATGCTTATACATATGTTATTGGGTACCAAAAATGAGGTTTCCCCCACGCACACCTATTAGTCATGTTTGAAAATATTAACAAGTTGAACACACTAGATGACTTTGATAGAGTTGTGCAAGCTGAAATTTCTTCTAGGGAAGAAGAGCCTGCATTGTTTAAATCTATTTTAGAGCATATGTTTCATGGTCCATGTGGTCCTCACAATCCCCAAAGTTTGTGTATGAAAGAAGGTATGTGCAAAAAAGGCCTTCCAAAACCATTTGCATCATGTACTTTACGAGGAAATGATTCATATCGATTATACTGAAGGCATGAAGGTGCATATGTTTCTCTAAATAATGCTTCTGGCACAAAAGTAGACAATGGTTGGGTTATTCCTTACAATGCTTGGCTTCTAATAAAGTATGATTGTCATATCAATGCTGAAGTTTTTGGAAGGATTAAAGGAATAAAATACATATACAAGTACATTCATAAAAGTCCTGATTGAGCAACTTTATAATTGAATAGTGTACATAATCATGATCAGATTCAACAATTTGTAGATGGAAGAAGGATTTCAGCACTAGAAGCATTTTGGCAAAATTTTTGAATTCATCATGAGTAGGATGTATCCTTCAGTCATAAGATTGCAAATACGCCTACTAAATCATCACTCAATTAACTTCAACACTCTCCAGATTATCAGTGATATCTTAGAAGATGAACAAAATTCCAAGACCATGCTTACTTAATTTTTCAAAATGAATTGTGAGCTGTCCTTTGCTAGCAAATATTTTTATCATGATTTCCCACAACATTATAGATGGATTTAGTCACAAAAGAAATGGATCCCACATACAAGTAAGCATAGAGCAATTAGAAGAATATATACTGTGTCACATTCGGAAAGTGAAAGGTTTTACCTTCATATTCTTCTAAATCATGTGAAAGGACCAAGATCTTTTGAAGAGTTACTTACTTTCAATGGAACAAAATATGCTACATTTAAAGAGGCTGCACAAAGATGAGGACTTCTTCAAGAAGATGATTATATTCGCCTTTGCTTACAGGAAGCATGTTCTGTTCGGATGCCATATTCCTTTAGAAGATTATTTGTGTCTATATTGGTTTTTTGTCAACCAATTGGGGTGCGAAAATTGTGGGATGAATTTTATCCAATGGTCATACTGTGGCAAGGTGAGCAATCACTTTGTCATTTGGTTGACTCTGTTTTTCCTAACATGACTGATCATGTGAATGATGCCAACTACATGGTAGGAGGATCCATAATTACTCCAAAAAATGTAGATGTTGATATGATCAATGAGATGCTAATTAGATTATTTCCTGGTGAGGAGAAAGTGTATACTTCTTGGGATTCAGTACTCGATGACCGCAACAATCTTTATAGAGAGGAATTCTTAAACTCGCTCAGTCCATGTGGTTTGCTACCACATCAAATTATTTTAGATCAGGGTTCTCCTATAATGCTTCTATGAAACTTTGCACCTGAGCTTGGGCTATGTAATGGAACTCAACTAATATGTAGCAATTTTGCCAGCAATTTTATAGATGCTAAGATCATGACAAGACCGCACTAAGGTACACGATACTTTTTACATCGTATGCCTTTGAAAAGTGAGGAGAACTCTAGATTGTCATTTGTCTTGACACGTGCACAATTTCCTATAAGACTGAGCTTTGCTCTTATAATAAATAAATCCCAAGGCCAGACAATTCCAAGCATTGGAATTTTCCTATGAAATCATGTCTTCAGCCATGGACAAGTATATGTAGCACTTTCTATAGGAGTTTCTTAACAATCAACAAAAGTTTTGGTTAAAAAAGGTGAGCAAGAGCATTGATCTGGTGTATATACAAGGAATGTAGTGTACAAAGATGTCCTATTATTATCAACTCAATGACAAAAACTGTAAGTACTAAAACTATCTAAACTTTCTGTACAGTACTTCATAAAAGAACAAATTTTGAAATATATAAATTAGATAAACGACATGATTTGTTTTTTGAAAAGTAATATCTTATCATATTATCTATTTTGTTGGTATAGGAAAACATGGATCTACTTCACAAAGTATAATTCCAACTACCACCACTTGCATTAGAGAATTGAATGAGCAAATGGCATCACGGCATATGTGGAAGGAACGTCAATCCAATAGTACACTTCAAAGAGTATGCATATAATTTTTCAATTAACTACAATATATTGCTAAAGTAGAATTCTTTTGCATTGAGAATTATGTAAATGTTTTGTCACATGAGATAAGTATTGAATTGGCTTGATGCTACCTTCGAAGATATAAACACTCAGTCTAGGTTGGAAAGCTATTGTAGGGATTAATGGGAATGATTTAGGAAAATCAATTTTACTCGAATTGTAGTGCCCCCACTTGGGATAGCACCTAAGCCAAGGCGCTACTAAGTTCAATCTTAAATTGAACCCAAAATACAAATTAATAGACCCATAATCAAACATTTTAAGCTATTAGAAATAGCAGCGAATCCCAATTTAAGTAAACCTTCACAAAACGTTAAATTCAAACCTTAAACAATAATGTAACATACAACACATATGCTAAATACACACCACAAAATCTCAAATTCTACTTATCAGAAGCAGCGAAAATTTAAATTTAACAGACTTGATGAACCATTAAGTACGTGCCATAATTCACCTTTTACATTTATCAAAACATTTACATGTCTTCAGTCATCACATGACATAACACAATATCTCGAGTTTATGCTTAGCATTCAGATGTTTCCATATATACATTCAAACACATGATCTATTGCAAAATATGCTCATGTCCAGCCTAGAGTCCAAGTTCTTCACTTAATCCCTATCTAAGAGAAGCAGAAATAAAATTGGGGGGGGGGGGGGGTAAGTCCAAAAGACTTAGTAAGGGATAACTGTAAGCACAAGTAGAAGGGATCTGTTGAGGAAAAATCAACTCAACAGACCATAAATCAACAATCAAGCAGAAACATATCAAAATAAGGACAGTCAGTTAAGAAACAATCAATCAATCAGAAATCAATCAAGTAAACGAATTAGATCAATCGATGCAATCCAACAGATCATATCAAAATAATCATATCAGTCCCTTATTTCTATCATTCCGAACATAACGGCACATTCTGTTTTACAACTGGGAATAACATATTGGATCATCCCGAGCTTAACAGCTGGGATCAACATAATGGATCGTCCCAAGCTTAACGGATGGGATCAACATAATGGATCGGTAATAGATATAGGACAAACAGATAAAGAGATAGTAACGAATAATGGATGGAAGTTCTGGGCGATCAGATAGCAGATTGAACATATAACAACAAGATGTTCTTTTCCAGAATGGACATATAACAAAATCAATCAAAAGATAACCCTCACATGGTATACATGTCAATCAACAGATAACAAGCAAATTCTGATCAAATTCACAGATTTCAATGAACATAGTTTAGTATGGTACAAAAACAGAAAACCCTCACAGGATTTTATCCTAATAACAGATAATTGAAAGAAGTGCCAGGTTGGCAGACCCTCACCTCCATAGTCTCAGAAAAGAACTTCTATCAGCTATCTATCAATCCTTGGGACCCACTCCTTTGTCACCTAACCAAAGGAATAAATTCACAATCAAAATCCTTATTCAACCTCGATAATCTTCAATAATTACAGTCTTATTATTAACAGTTTAAAATCAGTAACTACCCAATTAACCTCATATCAGGGTCCCAAATCAACAATAACAACCCTATTTATCTAATTATCCAAATTGTTTTCACTGAGGTTCCAAATTCATAAATTAGGGTTTTCCTCGCTTAATAAACTCAATAAATCCCAAATTTAACATATATCAATATAGATCCAGGTCCACTGATTCAAACAAGGTCCATGCATGTATATAGAGATCATCACTTGATACATATTTCTTAACCATTCTTCCAAATACAAAAATCACAAGAATTCAACGGTATAAATCTTAAATCCAAATTCGATCATTACCCAAGATCTCTTAACTGAAACCTTAAAATTACAAACCAAGGACACCACCACGACCACCGCAATGAGGAGAACATTCTGTCCTAACACCGCCGGCAGAAATACTTACCACCACCATCGTTAGAAATTTTTCAACTCAAATAACAAAATGCCCAGGTCAATTTTAACTTTCGCCGCCGAATTGGAGGTCAATTGCAGCCTTGAAGCAATTGCAACACCACTCACCGCCGCGCACCACCGCGTCTAATTCTCATCCTCCACTAGCCCATTCACCAAATTAGAGGCACCTGGATGCTCTTTGAGATAAACCCGTTAACTTCTACTACTCACACCCAAGTTTCAATCACAAGAGATAAAGACCCATTACCACCGCCATGGCCGCGACTTGGAGCTCTTATTCCCAGCGATTCATCAGTGGATTTTGCAAGAAAGTGGTACAGGTTTGTTCACTGTGATGAGATATAGAAGATGGTCAGTTTGGTTTTGAGCTTCGATCATCGTTGAAGGAAGTTCACCAGAGAGGGTGATTGAGGGTGTTCGGTGGGGAAGAAAGGAAGAAGGGGGGGGGAGGCAATGAAAAATATAATATTTATAGGGGGACTTTTCAGATATTCAAATTTGACCACCTAGATTTTAGTTCAGTTTTCAATTAAGTCCTTCAAGGTTTTGAGCTTCTTCAATTCAACCCCTGGACTATTTATTGCCTCACATTGACCCCCTTGGCCAATAATAATTACCATGCAACCCCAAAACTTCTTAAAATGTGATCCAATCAAGTCTTGCTTAATTGCAATTTGACCCCAAAACATTAAAAAAAATTGCAAGTAAGTCCATTTTTTTTTCAAGCCCTAAAATCTGTTCAACCAATATCTTGATTTCTAAATTCCTATTTTCTAAAATACCGAATTTTAGGGGTGTTACATGTATTGAGGAAACAAAAAAAGCAAAGGCAAGTTTACATTTTTTACCTTTTCATTTTATATATTTTAATTTATATCTCACTACTAAAAAAGGTTAATTTCTTTGATAGGAAAAAGTGAATAGCTTTAATAGAAAGGTGGGATTTGATAAAGGTATGACAATTACATATTTGCAGTTTTTTTATAAAAATTTATATTAGGAAATAGATTTTTGCTAATAATTGAGCAGAAAGGTATAAACAAAAGAAGAAATATGGATGAGAAGACTTTTATTTCGGTATGGTATTTATTTTCAATAAATATGCCGCACAGGCTTTCGTATGCAAGATTTTTAATGCATGGTTTTGTGTTTTTGTGTGCACCTTATTTTTAGAAAAAATATTTGAGATGCTGATGATGCTGATATAGAAGTGGTATAGATCAAATTAAATAACTCATCTTATATCATATTTATGTCTATATTATGAGTTAATTTAGACTTAAAAACTTACTTTTTTATTTTTATTTTAGTTTTCAATCAACACCATCAAATGTGTTGCAAAGACATGAATGAATAGAAGTCCGATTGTAAAGGAGCTACAAGGTAATTTTAAAAAATTATATTTTAAATTACGTAATTATATAAAAGTAGTTGGCATAACATTATATTATTCTGAATATTGCAGGTCCATGTCAAATATTTGTTGTGCGGAGCTATAATTATACAACAAAGCTTTTTGGCACTTAATTTAGTTATTATTCCTCTTTTAAGTCATGTATTTATATTTTGTTCATGTACGAGTTTGTATTGAATTTTGTTTTATAAATCAAAATTTCTTTACATTTAATTTTTATTGTTATCTATAAATATTTTTATACATTTATACAATAATGTATGTATGTACAACAATTGTGTTTCAAGATTTAGATGCACATGTATCGAGTATGCACCGGTTGCTAATATATATTAATAATAAAATACTAATTCCTTTTAGTGTGTTCTTAAATAATGTATCTAAAATACTCTAATTTAACCTTTTAATCCTCATAGCAACAATCTATGGACTCGAGCGGCTTGTTATATTTTTCCATATATATATATATATCACATATTTTTCCATATATATATATATATCACATAATGCATAAGACTAGTTTGAAATTTTCAAAATAATTGATATGATATTCTATCACGAATCAAGTATCACAAACTGAAGTGGAAAATGCAAACGAGAAATGAAGAACACAAAAAATAAAACTAAAATTGTAAATATATTTCTATAATAGGATTACAGAGAAGAAAATCATTCTCTAAAATGTTTTATTTCACCCACTCCTATTTCACTCCATTTTTCCTTTGTATATACATTTCAATAAACAAAAAGAATCCAAGGGGTCTTGCAGTATTATTCTTCTGCCCCTAATGCCTATGTTTCAACTTTCAAAATAAAAAAATTCCACATAATGCATGAGACACTCTATAGAAAATACAAATTAATGAACAAACAATAAAATTGTTCTAACAAAAGCCAAAAAAAAAGAAAAAAAAACTAAAAATTTCGTTAACGCCCTGCACGTTCCCCCGCTGGGTGAGAGTGAGATTAAAGAACCTAGTTGCCAGCAACCTGCAGATCCGGTTGCTGCTGTAGAATGACCGGCCTAATTTTGTTCTTCCATAAATCACCGAATGCGTTGGCTTCCCCAGCCTTCTTTTTCACCTCTACGACCACCAACCTCTCAGTCAACCGGTAAACCTCCAATCCCAATGCGAAATTACCCTTCTGCGCTTCCAGCTCCACTCCGCATTCTTTCTTTTTCCTCAACTTCAAACCCCCTTCCTCTGCCTTCACCACCTCCTCAACCTTCTCCAAAACTTTCTCCGGCGACTCCTCCACTATTAGCCTCTCCACATCCTCTAATGCTTTATACTTATCATCGAACAACCCGGAGAGGTCCAGCCCCGAAGAGAAAGAAATAATGTCAAAAGCGTTTAGATCCACCAAATTCTTGTGTTCCTCCTTGGCAACAGCACCTAAATCTTCAATTTCTTCAAATTTGGTCTCTCTGTAACCCTTTCTGAACCAAGGGTCACGTTTGATTTCTTCAATGGTGATTCTAGTATTAGGATTTGTATCAAGAAGGCGAGATAAAAACCGCTTGAGACCGGGCGACATCCACTTGGGACACCGGAACTCGCCTTTGTAAATCTTCTTGTACATATTCATCAGATTGGGATCGTTGAAGGGCAAATACCCAGCTGTGAGCACGAACAGAATGACGCCGCAGGACCAGATGTCGATCTTGGCGCCGTCATAGCCTCTCTTTGCGAGAATTTCCGGCGCGACGTATGCTGGCGTGCCGCAAAGTGTGTGCAAAAACCCATCGGGGTGGATTTGATCAGTCAATGCGCTGAGGCCGAAATCAGACACTTTGAGATTCTCATTTTCGTCTAGCAACAGATTCTCAGGCTTTAAATCACGGTGGTAGATACCCCGGGAGTGGCAGTAACTCACGGCGGAGATTAGCTGTTGAAAGTATTTTCGGCTGAGACCTTCGCCGAACCGACCTTTGGCCACTTTAGCAAACAATTCTCCGCCTTTGACGAATTCAAGAACGAAATAAATCTTGGTCCTGGTGGCAAGAACTTCGAAAAGCTTGACAATGTTGGAGTGGCAGAGCTTGCTCATGATGGAAATCTCACGCTTGATGTTGGCCATGAGATTGGCATCATTGTTGAGTCTGCTCTTGTTGATGACTTTGATAGCGACGCTTTGGCCGCTAATGACGTCTCTGGCATGGTATACTTTGGCAAATGCACCACAGCCCAGAAGCTTCCCAAACTCGTATTTGTTGAAGAATGCATTTTCCGATGTCAAAGCCATGGCCAACAGGGACAGGAGCCCAAGGCCTCTTGGATGTCCAACCAACAATGGGCAATCCAGGGACCCCTCTCCCCGGGAGAAAAATAGAGAAGCTTTGGGAGTATTTATCAGCAGCAAGAATTGGAAGGAAACAAGTAATAATTAAGGCTGAAAAGAGGATGATTGTAAGGTTCTGCTGCGAGTATTTGTAGGCGGAATGGTGTGTTTGTTTGTTTGTTTCTGGTTATTTTTAAAGAGAGGGCTAAGAGTGGAAGTTTTGAATTGCTGGTCAGCGGTTTTAAAGGTGAACCATGTGTGGTGTTTGGACGAATTTGTTAAAAGACGTGAGGAGGTGAATATGAAATGCAAACGGGTGGCTCCTACTCTCTCTCTCTCTCTCCAAAGCTCTGATCAAAATTTTCTTCCAGAAATATTAGATATTCAAAATTTCCTGGGCTTATTGAAAAATATTAATTATATCATTTAAGAAGATGATGATGATGATGATGATGATCCGCCAACAATACCCAAAAGAACCAAAGATAATAATAAAGCTTTGGGCAATCTGTGTGCCAGTTGGTTGTGGGAGGAATCACTTGAGACTCCACTTGATGAGGACGATCTCAGCTTAATATATCTCGCCATCTGCAATGTTTTTAAAATCGGACCGAAGAAAGAGTTGGTGACCTTATTAATTACTGATTCAATCGGTTCAATTGGTTGGATCACCGGTTCAACCGGTATGATGTTATAATGATGTAATAATTATATTTAATTTTATAAAAATATATATATTTTTTAGAAAATAATACTATTTCACAATTAGTCAACTATAAATAAATAAAAAATAATGTTTCACATTAATATAAATAATCATTCATTTTATGCTTTGACTCCAAGTACCAATAAATTCTTTTACGCTAAATATTTAACATAATCTAAGAGAGATTAAACAAAATAAAATAACAAATTAGACATAAGCATTCACATATAACTGCCACTTCATTAAATTTCAAGAAAATAAATTCATATTTAAAAAAATTACATATCCAAAGTCTTTAATTATCATCTTCAATTCATAATTTCTCTTTTCTTTTTTACTTTTTCATTTTTTGAAAAAAGTAATTTTTAATTTTTCAAAAAAAAAAAGAGTGAATTGGTTACTAGTTTTGACCCATTTTGACCGGCACCAATTTTTTGGCCTCAACCGGACCAGATGGACCACCGATCACCAGTTGGACCGGCCGGTCTGGTCCGATTTTCAAAACATGGGCCGTATGAGAACAGTTAAAACCAATACAGTGTAAATGTGGACTCTGATAAATGGACCAATTATTTAGACTTAATAAACGGTTCATACAGAAATTGATATGCCTCCTTTCTAGTTTCGCTTACTTTATTTTCATTCTTTTTATTTTTTTAGGGTGGCAATTAGAAGCGCCTGAAATGATTCAATCGAATAGTACCCAAATCAATAATTGAGTACGTATATATAGAGATCAAACCAAAAAATTTAATACAGTATTCAATTTGTAATTTTGTAAAAATTCATTGCGATTTATAATAGCTTATCAACCAATAAATTATTATTTTAATATTTAAGTTGTACTTATAATAGGAAAAATATTACCTTATCAAAATGTGCTTATTTATCAAGAACCCAGGGATCCAGAGAAGGCTTGGAAATAAAGATTGGCCCGGCCCATAAGAATGTAGGACAAAAGGATAGATCTGAAAGAAAAGCTCTAGAAAACTTTTGAATAAATGAAATAGAAGATTCCTACTACGAATGGCTGTCAATGGAGCGGATTTTAATTCAAATTTAATTCAAATTCGATTTGATTATTTAAAATCTTTAACCAATCAAAGATTCCCCGAATATGATTCGATTTAAAAAGTTCATAATCCGAAATAAATGGAGCGAATATGGATATGACTCGATCCGATCCATTAATAATTCGAATTCGAATATATTTAGTATTATACATATGTATACATATGTTCCTATAATAATGTCAATGTGGATATTTGGATGAAAGAAATAATAAACTCCTATGTAATATATCAAATCAGGTGCTTTTTATATAAATTGTTAGATTTTAAACTTATTTACATCATAATTACATCACTTATTTCTCTATTTTTATAACAAAAAGTGATGCGGGAAGAATAATGAGTATGAGATGAATGCAATGTATGGCAAGAATGTAATGCAAATCTCGATTTCATCAAAATGAGTTTCTTTTTTATAAAACTTTGAGTCTATAGTTAGTTGATTGAATAATCAAGTATAACTATGTATTTATAATGCCAAATAAGTACTATTATAAGCAATAAAACCTAAAATATAATGATTTGGTGAATGAATATGATTAAGTTAAATTCTATTATTGCTTTTAAGTGATTAATAGATTTGAAAATTTATTCATTAATCTATTTTTTATTTTTTTTACGATAATTGTTTTGAATTTGGATTCTACTAAATTTTTAGAAAAATAATAAATATATAATAATTTTTGAAATATTCAAATTTGGATTTTTTTGGGATATCCGACAGATATCCAACTTTTATTTGGATGTGAATATGATTATACCAACTACAGATCCGATGGATCCTGGATCGAATTTTGATATAACATATTATTTTTGGATTCAGACTTGGATCTAGCATGATCCAATCCAAATCCGACCCATTGACAACCCTATTCCTATGATTCATTTAGATTTGCAAATGAGTTGAATTTGAGTCAAGTTTGGTAGAAATTTTGAGCTCAAACTTGACTTGGTTGTAAGATAATGAGCTCAAGCTCAAACTTTCTAATGCATATCAAGCTCGAGTTCGAGCTTGATGAGCTCATTAATTATAAAGCCACAATCAAGCTCGGGCTCAAACTTGAGCTTATCAGGCATATGCTACCGCTCAAATATAATGCATATTTTTATACCTTAGAATATAAAAATTGAATTTGTAAGCACACTTGAATTTTAAGCTGGAAAATAAAATTAAAAAACATGCATTTATTAGTTTAAATACTATATATTATATAATCATGTTGTATGCTATATACATAAAATGGTACAGAATAGAAGTTCTTTAAAATTAAAATACAAAACATTAATGATATTGATATTATTTCTTTACATTCATATTAAACTAATATTGTTTTTTTATATTATTAAGTATAAGCAAAATAATCATCAATGGACTTGTTAATTATTATAGCAATTATTTTTTTTGTAAAGTAATCATATGTTCTATAATCATACAATTTACTGAAAGTGTATTATTTTTTATAAATTTTAAGTAAATTATTGTTTTGACTTTTGTGTTTGAACAGTAAAGTATAAAAATGGACTTGTAAAGATAATAATGAATTTTCAATTCGTAGTTGCAATATTAAATTATATATAAGTGAATAGATGAATTATAGTTTGAAAATTACTTTAATATGTGGGACATATATTTTAAGTATTGTTTAATATATTATTCAATACTTATATTATATATATATGTGGGCTTATGAACCTGCTCACGAGCCTTCAAACCACTATATTAAAGTTCAAACTTGAATTGATTCGAAGCTCAAGCTCGATAGACTTAGCTCAAGCTCAAAAGGTCTTGAACTTGAGCCAAGCTTTTTTTGTTAAGTTGAGCCAGCTTGCGAGCCGGCTCAGCTACCTTGCAACCCTAGATTCCATCAATTCCCTTTAGGATTCAACCTCTTCTCTTTATCCAAAGCTAAAAAAGGGGCTACACACAACCATTTTCTCTTTGATCCTCTATCTTTTCATCACCAATCCATTTCTAACTTAACCATGGAGGATTTTTATTGGACAACTCCTAGCACCCTAATCATTGTTTTGCAGGATATCCAAGAGTGTAGAAAATGTCAAAATAGATCAAATTTTGTCGAGGAGCACTTGGTCTCTTCTCATATAAATTTATGATAATCACCAATTAGCATATTTGTGGAAAATAACATTTAAGCTATCAATGATGGAGAAAGGAAATATTATAGAAAAGAATGTGTGGAAGGATGAGGCCACCCCCATAACTATGGCTTGTGTAGCCAAAAAATGAGGGAATGCATCTCCATCACTTACTCTGCCGAGAGCACTCCTACTAGGCAGATGGCAACAGAATAGTTTGCTACACTCATGTTAACAACGATGGAGACCATATGGTAGAAGAAAATAAGGAGACAAAACAAGGTGGTTACCTATCTATCTCATGATAGTTAAGACCATGGTAATGAAGTTAAGAAAGTTGGGAGACCATTTAGTTATAAGGATATTCACGATGAGGTAAAAATTTATTCTTCCAATCAATCTGAGGGAGCACATCATAGTCAAACTTATTCACAAGAGTAGGAGATCTTCATAGAGAGATGAAAGAAATACGACAATAGATGGTAAGGGAACATCAAGTGCTAAGATAGATCCTATTTGGGAAAAATATATTAGCATGCTAATTGCCATCAAATTTCAAATCGCTCCACTTTGAGTATGATGGTTCCTATGACTTTAGGAACATCTATGTGGATCTAAGACTAATGCAAGATGTTATAATAGATAAAAGTTCGGGATGTTTTTTACCACTCTTACCTTGTCTAGTAGTACTAGTTTAATCAGTTACTTCCAAATTCAATTCATTCCTTTGAGGAATTTAGGTCTGTTTACTAATAGCAGAAGGTAGTAGAAGGCCCTATTAACTAGGCTTAGTATGCGAGGAAAGGAGGATAAGTCCTTGAGAAGTTACATTAATTAGTTCACAACAACCACATTAGAGGTACTTCTACAACCAAGGATATGTTAGCTAATGCTTTTACCTAAGGATCATAAGAATCATTTGTAACTAAGAAATCACCCAAAGACTTTGATGATTTGTTAGGAGAGGAGGAAAATATTTGAATGTGGAAGAAGTACGGCAAGTGAAAATTGTGAATACTTTGGGAAAGATAAAAGATAAAAGGGAATAAAATAACTTTCCTAAAAGGCTCAAATTTGAGGTAAACAAGAAAATATCTTTCCCCCTAATTTTGAGCACTACACTCCCCTAAGTGGGCCTAGATCATAGGTATTGATGGCTGTAAAAGGTATGAATTCGGTGAGATAGCCTTGTAAGGATAAAGACACCCTACTAAGCTGAACTCCTATATGTTTTATAGATTTTATAATGACTACAAACATACGACAAATGACTACTACCATTTAAAAGATGAAATCGAAATGCTCATTTAGGTGAGGTATTTGGAGGAATTTATATATCGGGATGGAGAGCATTCTTAGCAAAGGAAAATCACACCAAGGATATAAGATTGGTAGAAGAAATAATCAAAAGAGTAGGATGCAAAAAAAAATGGAGGTAATAAAGTTAAGAAACACAAAGGTAAATGCCCCCACCGAAAGGCATAAATCATGTCATCTTGGAGGATCCGCTAATGGAGATTCGAATAAGCATGTAAACCCATGCCCAGTCAATTGAAGGATATAAAAGAGAATGTTTAATTATTTATGTAGTAGCAAATAGGCTTCTAATATAGTTTGGACCTAGGGATTAAGGAGGAATCCAAGTGCCTCACAATGGTCCGTTGGTTATTACTATAATTATAGCTAACTATGATGATGCTAGAATCATTGTGGATAGTGCCAGCTCTTCTATTTTTTTAATGATGTATTTAACTAGATAGATTTGGAGACTACTGAATTAAATTTAATACTGATTTGGGTTTATAGGAAAGATATTGTATCTTATTTATAGGTAGTTTTGCCTTTTTCTTTGGGAGCTGAGCCTTTATGAAAAACTAGGATGGTTAGGTTTCTAATGTCGATGCGCTATTTACTATAATGTGATACTCGAAATAACTACTTTGGTTGTTTTCCAATCAATAATCAACATATACGATATGAAGTTAAAGTTTTAGTTGGAGGAGATGTAAGGAAAGTAGGAGGAGATCAATGTGCTACTAGAAGGTGTTACGTCAAATCCATACAGGAGGATGTGGAAAGGCTAGCATGGAGATAAACTTGCCCAGGCATGCAGAAGGGAAAAATGGCATGTGAGAAGATCCAACATGTCATGTGTGACATAAGTGTTGAATAGTACCCCGCAAACCAATTAGATTGGCGTGTACAACTACTATATGTAGTAGTCTTGATTGAATGATATTCAATAAAATGGCTATTTTCATCTTATGCATTTATGATTTTCTTTATATGCATTTGGTTGGAGCACTTAAATCATACAAGACTATGGAATTTGGTTACGCATGCAATAGTCTTATGAAATAAGTCTCTATGGTCGTGGTTTTAAATATTCCTAGTCATAGTATCTTAAGAGACGTGCATCTAATATTCAGATAGACTTCCATTAACAACGTATACTCCAAGGAGTTGGATATTATCTCATTTTATAGGCAATTTGTGTAAGACATGGATGCATGTTAGTAGGTACTTGTTAGAGAACAAGTTCACTGAAGACTCACTTAGAGAATCTACTAGGTAGCCAGAGTGGTATGTCGGTCGTGGAAAATTCTCTAGCTACGTTAGTGTATATAATTAGTCCTTTGATTTGAGGTTCCATGATAACCTTGTACTTAGGTCCTTATGCTTTGATTTTGCTCTGACCATGTAGCAGGTCACCCAGGGCTTAGGTTAGGCACAAGCTACCTAAGTATAGAGGTTGGTGAGTTCCAAGATAGGATCCGTTTTGCCCATCTGTGGAGAACCGTTTCCAAGAAATCTTTGTGCAAGGTGATATGAAAATTTGGAAAAGAAGTTTTTCCAAAGTTGAGGTCATAATTAGGAATCAAACATCCAAAATAGGTACATAGTTATTGTGGCTATTCTATAACTGTCAAATATCTTGCCCTAGGCCCCTTTCGGGAGATAGAAAATGAAAAGATCGTATTTGCATGGTAAGCGTAAGTGATAATAGTTCACTCAAAATTAATTCATCCAATTGATTGGGCTCCATAGGCTTGTGCTAGGCATTAACTATTGAGATTTAGTACTCTTTAACTAATAGAGATTAACTGAAAGAGTTTAGACTAATCAGAATATTTGATAAGAATTGTGAGCTTATGTCTAATTAACTAGTGAACTTAAAAGGTCACATACAAAAGCCTTGAATACTCTAATTAGAAATGGAGAAATTATCTAACAAAATTATCTAACAAAAGGTGAAGAATGGTTTGCAACACAAATAGAATTATAAGCCTACTCTGGTATGACATTGATGCCTATATTATTCTTCTCATGTGATTTATGTTGGAATAGTGCCTCACAATCCAATTAGATTAGCGTGTAAAACTACTCCACTTGTTATACAATCTTGATTGAATGATATTCAACAAAATGACCATCTTTAACTTATGCGTTTATGATTTCTTCACATGTATTTAGTTGAAGATAATTTCTTCAATCAATTAAGAGTGTTTTAGGATTTTGTGTGTGACCCTTTAGGTTCACCAAGTAATTAGACATGGGCTTACACCTCTTTATGATTTATTGAATATCAAATATTCCGATTAGTTTAAGCTCTTTTAAACTAATCACTCTATCAATTAGTCTCTATTAATTGAAGAGTACCTAATCTCCATAGTTGATATCTAGCATAAGCCTATGGAGCCCAATCAATTGGATGAATTAATTAAGGGGTGAACTATTACTAATTACGATTGCTGTGCAAATACAGTCCTTCCATTTCTTATCTGTTGAAAGAGACCTAGGGTAAGGTACTTGTTGGCTCCCTAATAGCCTCTATATCTATGTATATATTCTTAATGTTCAATTCTCCATTATAACCTCAACTTTGGAACACTCGTTTTTTAAATTATCATATCACATTGCATAAAGATTTACTGGAATCAATCGTCTTAGAATATATAAGAGATCAACCCATACTTCAAAGACAGGTGAAACGGATCCCATCTTTGAACTCATCAACCTTCATACTTAGGTAGTTTGTTCCCAACCTAACCCTCGGGAGACCCACTATGTGGTCGGAGCAAAATCAAATCACAGAAACCTAAATACAAGGTTATTATGGAACCTCAATTCAAAGAACTAATTATATACACTATCGTAAGCTAGAGAACTTGCCACTATCGACATGCCACTATAGCTACCTTGTGGATTCTCTAAGCGGGCCTTCAGTGAACTTGTTCTCTAGCAAGCACCCACTAACATGTATCCATGTTTAACATAGATTGCCCACGAAATGGGATAATATCCAACCCTTTAGAGTATGCATCGTTAGTGCAAGTTTATCCAAATCTTAGATGCCCCGTCTTATAAGATTCTATGACTTGAAATATTTAAAATCATGACCATATAAACTTGTTTCATGATTACCATTATATGCGTGACCAATTCCCATAGTCTATTATGTTTTAAGGGCTTCAACTAAATGCATGTGAAGAATTCATAAACACATAAGATGAAGATGGCCATTTTATTGAATATCATTCAATCAAGATTGTATCACAAGTGGAGTAGTTTTACACGCCAATCTAATTGGCTTGTGGGGCACTATTCCAACATAAATCACATGAGGAGAATAATAAAGGCACCAATTTCTTACTGGAGCATGCTTATAATTTTGTTGGTGTTGCAAACCATTCTCCACCTTTTAATGAACCACATGAGGATGAAGATCAAAGAAGCAGCGAAGATTCCATTGTTGGTGACAGTCCTACTGATGATGGTTATAATTGGAGAAAATATAGGCATAAACATATAACAGGAAGCGAGTATCCTTGAAGTTATTATGAATGCACACATCTGAGTTATCTGGTCAAGAAAAAAGTGGAACGTTCTTTTGTAGGTTACATTTTAGAGATAATCCACAAAGGAAACCATAACCACCAAAAACCTCCACTTGATTGTAGATAAAGTCAAATAAGCTCCAATAAATGATTAGTGTTAGTTTTCTTATTTTGTCTGTTTGATTAGCCAACTTGCTTAAGTGCTATTTGGCCAGAAATTATATGCAATTTTTGGATGCTCTAAATCAAATATACTTTTGTTCTCTTCCATCATCATTCCTTTCTTAATTATTTTCCTTTTTGATATTATAGGCACAAAAATTCAAATTGCACAATCTCACTAATCACTTTAGTTTAGAGTTCTCTCTTTGGATTTTGATAATTAGTTCAATAAGTTCTTGGTTTGACAATAGTGGCATCTTGAAATTAGTACTCTAGTAAAAACAAGCAATAGGATAAGTACAATGGAGTATTCAATGACTAGATTAAGTGACAATCAAGAAATCATGAACATAGAAGACCTCAAGTTCAAGATGGATAGTGTGGTTCAAATGATGGAAGATTCTGTAGGCTAAAAGCCTAGGGAATTCCTCCAAGCTTTGAATAGCAACAATGGTAAGGAACTTGTCAATGGTATGGCTCCCTCAACCTTTCTTCAAGCGTCCAAGTGTAGAGGAGATAGGATTCTTTCATCTCCCAATGGTTTAAGGTCCTCAAAAGGATTGAACATGAATAACTTTAAGACTGCCAAATGTGAGTTTCCAAATATTTTAGGGGAAAACCCTAGGGAGTAGTTTGAAAAATGTCATAAATATGTTTCATTTAATAGTATAAGTGATTATGAGAAAATTGAAGTCAAGTGTAGCACTAAGATCCAATAAATAAAACACAAAAAGTGCTAAATTAACTAGGCTACACTCGAGACCAAGGATCTAATCATACTTTAAATTTACATTTGGATGAAGGATTACCTTGAATGCTCAAAATCCAAGGAAAGGAGGAAGAACACTTTAACACTTGAAAACTGTCTTCTAGCAGCGCAACAAGTTCTCGACAATAGTTATCATATCAAATAACCTCAAAATTAGTTGAAATTTGGATATAAGATCACCAACACCTTGATGAAGATCCAGTAAAAAATTCAGCCAAAAGAAAGTTGAAAGCCATTCTAGAAATGCCTCCAAACAGACTGGACTGCAATGGATCTCCAAAAGCCAAGCAATTCAAGTGTATTGCCTCTAATGGGATGATCCACACACCAATGATAAATCCAAATCTCTCCTAGATCAGCTGAAAAATCAAGAAAAGATGAGAGAGGATGAAGACTGATTTTATGAGGGAGATGTGAAAAAAATGAGAGGCCTCAACATATAAGAGAATCACATAAAATTGGGGGGGGGGGGAAATGGAATCTAACTTTTAGATTATGTGACCACCAATGGCTAGCCACTCCTCTCTCCTATTTGTAGGAGTGGAGGTTGGAGCCAACTTGCAAGACAAGTGGCATGTGAGAAATTCTTAATTTCACCTGCATTTGAATTTCATTTGGAATCTTCATTTCATCTCATGAAATGTTATCCAAATAAATTCTAAATGTATTACAAATGAACTCTTTCATTTGAATTTTCACTCTAAATTAATTCTTCACATTAATTAAATTAACCTCTTAATTTAATTAATTAACCTTAACTTAACTCTTTAAGTCAATTAGCTTAACTTCTTCAGCTAGAAGATAGCAACTTAACTCTTAAGTTAACTTGACCATTGATAGTCATGTGGCACCAATTAAATTAACTCTTGAATTTAATTGGTCTAATTTAACTCCTTAAATTATTTAGATTAATTTAATTAGATCAATTTAACAATTAAATTGATCAAACTAAAATGACCACAAAATTAGTCAACCGTGACCAAAAAACGGTCAAGATGGAATCTTCTAATTCTTAGAAAATTTCCTTTATCAATTAGGATTTCCAATTGGCTTTTGTGTGTGACCCATTAGGTTCTACCAACATTGGATATGGGCTCACAACTCTTGTGACTTCTAGAATATCGAAATACTCACATTAGTTTAAAATCCTTTAAACTAATGACTCAATTTAATTAATCTCCATTAATTGAAGAATACCTAATCTCCATGGTCGATGTCCAACCTCAAGCCCATAGAGCCCAACTAATTGGCCAAAATGAATATGCTCTGGGAGAACTATTCTAGCTCTATACTTGCCTTACAAATATGATCTTTCATGTCCTATCTCTCGAAAGAGGTCTAAGACAAGATATTTGTCGGCTCCCTAATATCCTAGATACTATGTTTCTATTCCCAATATTCGATTCCTCTTTATGACCACATCTTTGGAAAACTCCTTTCCAAATTATCATGCTTACTTACGCAAGGATTTTGTGGAATCAATCATTATAGAACACATAGGAGATGCACTCGCCCTTGACAAAGACGAGGAGTCAGATCCCATCTTGGATTTCACAAACCTCCATATCTAAGTAGTTCATGCGGAAGCTCAACCCAAAAGACCCGTGAAGTAGTCAAGGAAGAGTCAAAGCATGAAGACCTAAACACAAGGTTACCATAGATCCTTAGGTCAAATGACTAATTATATGCATTAGCATAAGCTGGAGAACTTGCCACTATGGCTATCTATTGGATTCTCTAGGTAGGTCTTAACTAAACTTGTTCTCTAACAAGCACATACTAGCATGCATCAGTGTCTCATATGGTTTGCTCATGAAATGGAACAATATCTAACCCTTGGATTTATGCATCGTTAGTGCAAGTTTATCCAAATCTTAGATGCCTTATCTCATAAGATTCTACGACTTGAAAGATTTATGATCATGATCATATAAGACTTGTTTCATGATCACCACTTAGTGTGTGACCAAGTCCCGTAGTCTTATGTGATCTAAGGGCATGAAGCAAATGCCAGTGAAGTAATATAAGTATAAGATAAAGATGGCCATTTATAATGAATATAATTCAATCAAGATTGTATCTCAAGTAAAATAGTTTACATGCCAATCTAATTGGCTGTGGGGCACTATTCCGACAAAAATATTAATGGCTACTATCTATATGAAAGGGTTAGGGGACAGTTGGTACTTAGATTATATTGAAGGTGTAAGGAAATGATGAGGTGGAAGCGTTTTAGTGGCATACTATTCCAAAGATTTTCTTCCCAAAATAAGGAGAATGTTGTGAGTCAGATCAACAAACTAAGATAGGATAAGTCAGTTAATAAATGTGCTGTCAAGTTTAAGAAACTCAAAGCATTTATGATTCCATGAATAGACAATTGACAGAAGGCTACTTTATCAAGAGTTTTATTGGTCGTCTCAAAGATACAATCAGTCAAATAGTTGAGATGTTGAACTCCAGAAACCTCTCACATGCTATTAACTTAACTAAGAAATAATAAAACCTCCTTCAATTTATTAACAAGGGGCATAAGAGTGGACTTAAGGGTTGGATCACTAATAATGGGAAGCTTGGAACAAATAACAAGAGTAAGCCGTTTAGCAAAGAAGTCACCAACACTAAAAACCAATATTCACCTCTCAAAAGAAAAGGGCATTTAACACAGAAGCTACCAACCAAAAACCAATATTATTTTCCTCTTAGAAAACTCTTTAGGTAAGAAATGAAGGCTAAGAGAAAGAAAGGACTTTGTTTTAATTATGATGAAGTCTAGCATGCTGCCCATAGATAGTTTTTCGTAATCATAAGAGAGGAAGAACAACAATTTGAGAAAAAGAGAGAAGTGAGTGAGAATAAAAGGGAATTACATATATTTTTTAATGCATTAGTTGGGAAGACTATTCCTTATAAGGAGGATAAGATAAATATAACACCAACACCATTTTAGTAGACGTAGATAGTACCTACAGTTTCTTAGACCTCATATAGCTAGGTTGCTAGGATGTTAAAACACAACCTTCACTAATTACCATAGCTGATGGGGAAGCTAGAATGTATGTTAAGTGTGAAATATTTAGTTGCGAGATGGGAGGCCATAAATTTACTATTGGAGTAAGAATACTAAAGTTAGGAGGCCGTGATATGGTATTAGGAGATGATTTTCTTAGAAGTTTGGGCTTTATTACTTTTGACTTTGAACACCAAAAGTGTATCATTCAAGCAAGGAAAGACGAAGGTGACTTTACAAGGAATCAAACTATAGTTAGATGCAAGGATGATTTGTAGCAAGAAAATACCAAAATATGGAGAAACAAGAAGGATTTCTTGCTAGGTTGCCTATTTATAATCACTCCAGTAGAGAAAATAGAAAACTACAATACCATTCTTGAACTTCAAACCTTTGTTGACCAAATACTCACAAGCTTTTCTGAACTAAAAGGCATGCCTCTTTTTCTGAACATCAATCATAAAAATCACTTTAAAACTTTGCACTAAACCCTTCAAACGATACCTATATAGGTATCCCTACTTGCAAAGGCTTGAGATAGAATATCTTGTGAAAGAAATATTCAAAGAGAATATCTAACCAAATGCCAACCCTTTTTTCTCACCAATCTTTTTAGTTAAAAAAGAAAGACGGTACATGGATGTTCTTCTATATAGGATAATATGAAGTTCAACTCCCTCACTATGAAAGATGGGTACCCTATTCCTTTAATTGATGGTCTTCTAAATAAACTATATAGAGCTACTATCTTTCCAAAAATTGACGTTAGTGTTGGATCAGACCAAATTGGAATACGTTCTACTAACATTCTAAAGACTACCTTTGCTAATGCCTTAGGATTGTATAAATTTAGTTATGCCATTTTTTTAGCCAATGCACGACCCACCTTCCAAGCTATAATGAACCATACTTTTAGTCAACATCTTAAAGGACTTTGTCCTTGAGAAGTTGATCCAAGCCAACTGTATGCCAAGTCCTCTAAGTATATGTTTTAGGCAAAGAATAATGATGTTCTTAGGATATGTAATAAGTGAAATGGGTGTAGAAATTGACCCTAGCAATAAGCAATGGTTGAACGGCCAAGGCTTAAAATGGTGAAAGCTCCTAGAGGTCTCTCGGATTAACTAGATACTATAGGAAGACTATTCAACATTATGAGATCATAGCAAAATATTTCGCTAATCTCAATAAAAAATGACAATTTCATTAGAGTGAAGAAGCTGAATAAGCTTTTGATCAACTAAAGAAGGGCCATGACCATTGCTCCTTTGCTATAGTTGCTTGACTTTAGTAAACTTGTATCTTGGAAAATGATGCTTGCTGCTCAGGTTTAGGAATTATTTTGATCTAAGTTAATAATCCATTAGCCTATTTCAACAAGGCTTTAAGAGAGAGAGAGAGAGAAAAAAAAGCTCTAGGATTATGAGTGTATGAGAAGGAAATCATAGCCACTATCCAAGAAGTGGACAAGTGCATGGCATATCTGGTCTAAAATCATTTCATCATTAGAATTAACTACTATAGTCTCAAGTATCTTTTGGCAAAAAAATTATACTTCACCACAGTGCTTGGGTATGGATACACTATTGAGTACAAGATGGGTGTTAAAAAAACAGTAGTTGATGCATTATCTAAAAGGGATGTGGAAGAAGGAGCTCATCAAACTATTACAATAGTACTATAGCTAGCATGGATTTTAGAATTGAAAGCTAGATATAAGAGAAATAAACTAGCATAAGAAGCTATCAAGGAGAGACTCTTACATCCTTACAATCTCTCTTTGCTTACCTATTAAGATGGATTATCAAGCATTAAGCCAACTAAATGTAGGAGAAGGAACAAACTTGATATATAAAGTGATTCAAATTATGTATTCTAAAATTATTAGAGGTCATTCAAAAGTCCAGGGCACTTTTCAAAGGCTTAGAAACATTTCTGGTGCCAAAAAATGTATGAAATAGTTTGCAAACCAATAAAGCAAACATCAAAACATAGACTTCTGGTCTCTAAAGCCATTGCCCATTCTAGAAAAGGCTTAGAAACATCCAACTATGGATTGTTGGAATAGTGCCCCACAAGCCAATTATATTAGCGTTGTAAACTATTTCACATGTGATACAATCTTGATGGAATGATATTCTTTACATGGCCATCTTCATCTTATGCTCATTATTACGTCACTGGTATTTAGTTGAAGCCCTAAGATCACATAAGACTATGGGACTTGGTCACGTACTGGGTGGTGATCATGGAATAAAACTTACATGATCGTAATCTTTAATCTTCCAAGTCATAGAATCTTATGAGACAAGGAATCTAAGATCCGAATGGATTTGCACTAAAAATGCATAAATCCAAAGGTTGGATGTTGCCCCATTCCATGAGCAATCCTATATGAGATATGGATACAAGTTATTGGGTGCTTGTTAGAGAACATGGCACAGAAAGCCCGCCCAAAAAATCCACTAGATAGCTGAAGTGACTTGTCAGTAGTGGCAAGTTCTCTAGCTTATGATAGTGTATATAATTAGTCCTTTGACCTGAGGATCCATGGTAACCTTGTGTTTAGGTCCTCATGCTTTGACTCCTCGGTGACCTAGTGGGCCGTTTAGGTAGAGATTGTGCATGAGCTACTTAGATTGGAGGTTTGTAAGATCCAAGGTGGAATTTGACTCATCGTCTTTTTGAAGGGCAAGTACATCTCCTATGTATTCTATAATGATAAATTTCAAGAAATTCTTGCGGTTTGGAAAAGGACTTTTTTCAATGATGAGGTCATAAAGTGAAATTGAACGTTGGGAATAGAGACATGGTATCGAGGCTATTAGGGAGCCGGCGAATATCTTGCCCTAGGACTCTTTTGGGAGATAGGAGACGGAAGGATCGTATTTGCATGGTACGCATAGAGTTATAATGGTTCTCCAAAAGCATTCATTTCAGCCAATTAGTTGGGCTCCATGGGCTCGAGGTTCGACATCAACCATGGAGATTTGGTACTCTTCAACTAATGGGGATTAATTGAATTGAGTTGATTAGTTTAAAGGAGTTTAAACTAAAATGAATATATAACATTCAAAAGTCACAAGGAGTTGTGAGCCCATGTCCAATGAATTGTAGAACATATCGGGTCACACACAAAAGCCAATTGCATTTTCTAATTGATGAAGAAATTTTTCTAAGTGCTAGGAAATTCACTCCAAGTGACCGAATTTGGGGTGACCAAAAATTGAGGTCAACTTTGGCTTGGTTAATTAAATTGTTAAATTGATCAACTAATTTAAGGAGTTAAATTAGACCAACAATGAAGGAGTTAATTATTTGGCGCCACATGACCATCAATTGGTCAAGTTAACTTAAAGAGTTAAGTCAGGATTAATTGATTAAATTAAAGTTTTTAATTTAATTAATGAGAGGAATATATTTTGGAGGGAAAATTCAAATGAAAGGTTCATTTGGTGTGGCATTTTAATTAATTTGAAATTAGATTTCAAATCTAATTGAAATGCACACAAAATTCAAATTTGATTTGAATTTGTCAACTTGCAAGCAAGTGGGTGGTCCCTCACCTTGAGGAAGGTGTGATGCCACCTTGGCATCACACCATCATTCTTCTATATATAGATATACAGGTGAGAGTGGGTGGCTATATTGAAATCCATGTGAAGAATTAGATTATCACATTTTTCCCTCTTCCAAGTGTTGCATCATGAGTTGAAGCTTCACTTGCCTTGTCTTCTCCAACCCCAAAATCAGCCATCTATCTCTCATTTCTCCTCTCTATCTCTAGCTAATATATTGAGGAGAAATTGGAAATAGCATTGGTGTGTGGTTCATATTGATAGAGGTAAGACAATAGGATTGCTAGCCTTTGGAGATCCACCAATCAGGGTAGTAATTTGGCGATTTTATTCCAAGAGACCTAAAAGGAGTTTAGATCTGAAATTTTCATAGTAGGTTCATCAAAGTGTTGAGAAGCTACTGGAATTTTTCCAGAATTTTTGGAGGATTCTGGATTGTGTAAAAGTTGCATCCTTTATGTTGCGCCGTTGTTTGAAAGTTTCTGGATTGAAGAAGTATTCTTCATCTTTCCTTTGGATTTTGCTAATCAATGTAATTCTCCATCCAAATCTGAATCATAAGCATGTTTAAATCCTTATTCGCTTGTGAAGCACTCGTTAATTCCAACTTTTGAAGTTGTAATTATTGGATCCTATTGCCTCACTTGCCTTCAAGTGGTATCAGAGCTTAATTCATGCTTTAATTTGGATTTTTGAATGATTAATTTATGCGATGAATAGATCAAAATCACCAAATATTTGATCCTTGCTATGGACTGGAGTGTTTGAATGATGTTGTGTGTGGCTCCTTGATGGATGAATTGAGATGATGCTAATATGTGTTTTAAGGTGTTAATTCATATGTTGAGCATGTTTCAATTCATAGTTATTAATGTTGAATGTTGATTTGGCATGAATTGATGTTATATGGTGATATAGCATGTTGATGATGGCCTAAAAGAGTTTTGGACATTTTTGGATCCAATATGATTGGAGTTTTATTGGAAATTTTTGAAGAATGTGATTCCTACTTGAACTTGGTTTTGAAAGCATGATTGAGCACTTGAAATTTCATTTTTAAAAGGTATTTTGAATATGGAATTTCATATATAGTATGTGTTTTGATGTTTATAAGTTGTTCTAAGCATTTTGGTGCATAAAAATTGAGCCAAAAATGGCTTGACTCGGCCCTAACCCCAAAACAAAGTGCTGACAAGTCATGGCAGGGCAACGACCGAAAGCTGCCACCCAGTCATGCGCAAGCCTTGGCCAACAGCACTAGATTGGTCTTGGGCGATTTTTAAGCCTTCTTTTTGGCTCTTTTAGGTGACCAAAAGTGTTTTATTACACACATATTAGATGCACAAATGTTGTGCACGTTCTCAAAATTATGTTTGATATTTTTGCTTGCTTTTAAAAATTTGTTAATCTCCAATTTTTGCATAATTCTTATGCTAGCTCTTGCTTGGCTAATTATATGTTTATAAGTTAAGCATTTAATTATTGAAATTGAATTTCAATTCTAGATTTATTTAATGTTTATTTAGTTATTGAATGGATGATGAATGAATGGGGATGATCATGATCCTTTAATATTTATTTTATTTGTTTCAAGTTGTTGAAAATGGTTGTATTAAATTGGGGCTTGCATGCCTTTTTTTTTCTATCTTGTAAATGTTATGGGAGTAGAACCACTAGAAGTGATGATTTCTTTCTCTTATAAATGTTACAAAGAGCAAGGAGACCATTGGAGGCATGGAGACCCAAGAAGACCTATGAATGCATAAGGATACACTCATGTAATAGCTAGATTTAATCAACCCACTTAAAATCAACTAGGTGGTGTACCTATGGTTCTAAGTGCACCACTTGATTAGGCTCATGGTCATCCCACCCTAGGAGTATGCTAGGCGCATTTACTTATTTATATTTTTTATATCTTATTGATGTATGAAATGCATGGTTAAGATATAAGAAGATAAAATGATGAGATCTTTGCAAGCAAAAACCCTCCACTTAGACTGTCTAAGTGTTTCCCAATATTAAGTAAACATGGATACAAATTAAAAGAGTTTTAATTAATCCATGCCTTCTACCAGTAGTATGTGGCATGATAATGCTACCATTATTTGTGTGCTTTCTTATGAGTCGTGGGTCACACTTATGGTGGAAAGTTGTGATTATATACTTAGCATATGATGCACCTTTGATCTGAGAATACCCATGCATTATCACACGAGTCGTGGGATGTCATGGTGCCCGTCTCGAATCAAAGTTTGATTGGTAGGTCTGATTGAACACCTAGTAATGTGGATGTCTCACGAGTCGTTGGTTTACATGAAAAATGAGGCAAAAAAATATCAATTGTTCCATAAGATGCAATTAGCGAAAGTTGCTTACCTTTCGATTGTTTGTGGATATCTCACAAGCCGTGGGTCTATTTACAAGTCCTTAGGATCTTGATTCTCACTAGGAAATGAGATTTCCCGAATTCTTCTAAGGGTGAAGGATTTGATAAAATAGTGAGAGGAAAACATGCTTGAAAGACCATGAACATGTTTTCAATGTCAAAATTCAATCATATGCTTATACTAATTTTTGCCTTTTGTAGATTTTCAAAATATTCAAAAAGAAAATGGTTAAAAATCCACTTGCAAGCATTTTGAAAACCAATAAACTCACCAGGCCTAACTTCCGTGATTGGTTAAGGAACCTTAAAATCATTCTTGACTCCGAAAAAAGGACTTACGACTTGATCAAAGTCCGTCGGATACCTTGGGTAATGATGCCACCAATGAGGCTCATGAATCATTCACTAAATTTATAAATGATGATCTACAAGTGAGATGCCTCATGATGGTTTCCATGACTAATGAGCTCTAAAAGACTCATGAGCATATGAGACATGCATATGAAATCTACAAAAACCTACAAGAGTTTATGGTGTACCAACAAGACACGAAAGGTTCGCTTTATCTAGAGAGCTCTTTAGATCAAGAATGGTAGAGGGTTTAGGTGTCCATGATCACAGGTTTAAGATGATTAGACTCATCAAAAAGCTTAAACAATTAGACATGGTCATAGATAATGATCTTTACGTTGATTTGATCCTACAATTATTGCCCCCTTCGTTGGACCAATTCATTATGAACTTTAATATGTCCAAGCAAAAAATGACGATTAACGAATTGGTGAACATGATGGCAACCGCCAAGGCGACTATGAAAAGGAAAAGCCTTTTATGCTTGCTTCCGCCTCTAAGTTAAAAGGCCCTAGGGGTCCTAAAAAATGAGGTAAGAAAAAGAAGAGCTCTTCCTTGAAAGGGAAGCAACCTTTGAAAGATTTGGGGGAAGTTATGAAGAAAAAAGGTGATAAAACCTATGCAACTTGTTTTATTATGGCGAAAAGAGGCATTGGAAAAGAAATTGGAAGGAATACCTTGACACCCTTGGGAAGGCTATGTACTTCATTGAAGTGCACTTAACGACTAATTCTTCCTCATGGGTATTTGATACCGCATGTGGTTCTTACCTTTGTAATTTATTATAGGGGATGGAAAGAAGAAAGAGTCTATGTGAAGGGGATATGATCCTTCGCCTTGAATATGAAGCAATAATTGCCACCATGGTCCAAGGCGTAGTAAAGTTAGATTTAGGGAATGCTTGTATTGTGTTAGATCCTTGTTATTATATACCCCAACTTGTTAAGAACATTATTTCAATTTCCATTCTTGATAATGAAGGATATAATTTTTCTATATCGAATGGGGTATTAAAAGCATTAAAGAATGGTTCTTTAATTGCACAAGGTACATTGAATAATGGATTCTATATATTAGATTCCCAATCTTCACTAATTCACATTCAATTAAGTAAAAGAAAATTAGATAACCAAGAAGATGCCATTCTTTGGCATGCAAGGCTTGGTATATCTCTAAAAATAGGATGAACAAGTTAGAAACTCTCAAAGTACTAAAAGTTAGTGGCATTGAGAACCTTCATGCTTGTGAATCTTGTTTGAAGGAAAAAATGACCAAGACTCCTTTTGTAGGACAAACGGAGAGCACCATATAACC
Organism: Jacaranda mimosifolia; assembly: GCA_018894105.1. NCBI lineage: Eukaryota > Viridiplantae > Streptophyta > Magnoliopsida > Lamiales > Bignoniaceae > Jacaranda > Jacaranda mimosifolia. The sequence continues at coordinate 16,705,512 of CM032128.1, read as the reverse complement.
TTTGGATTTGATCCATATGGATATTTGTGGCTCACCAAGAGTTAGTGCGAGAGGTGGCTATTCTTACTTCATTACCTTTACCGATGATTATAGTCGGTTCGAACATGTGTATCTTATGAAGTACAAGTTCGAAGCCTTTGAAAAGTTCAAAGAATATAGGAATAAAGTAGAAAAACAAAAAACACTTAGTATTAAATCTCTTCGATCAGCTCAAGGGAGAGATACTTAAGTACCAAATTCTTGAATTATCTGAAGGAGAATAAGATTCTCTCAATGGACTCCACTTGGCATACCCCAACATAAGGGAATAGCCGAAAGGAGAAATCGTCCCTCGTTGGACATGGAGCGTTCTATAATGAACTTTTTTTATGTATGCATATCCTTTTGGGATACGCCTTACAAATGGTAGTGATGCTACTAAATGTAGTACCATCAAAGTTAGTGCCAAAAATATCGCATGAGATGTGGAATGGCAAAACACCTTCTTACCAATTCCTAAAGGTTTGGTGGTCTCCCGCTTACGTGAGATGGAAAGTGGGAGACAAGTTGGATAGTAGATCCACCTTGTGTAAGTTTGTGGGATACCCAAGAGAGTTTTTAGGTTATTACCTTTATGATCCCTTAGAACAAAAGATGTTTATTTCGATGAACAACACCTTTTTGGAAAGATAAATTCTATTAGATAGAAATGGCGCTATTGTTGAACTTGATGAAATTCAAGATGATCATTAAATCCCACAAGTAGTAAAAACAAGTGAGCATTTGGAGCCTTACACACAACCTCTAAGAAGGTCGGACCGAATCAAGAAACAACCTAAAAGGTTCGAATTTCTTTATGAGATGGGCTAATCGGATAGTGATCCAAAGACCATGAGGTTCTATGTTAGACATAGACATGGGACATTAGCTAGATGCCATGAGATCCAAAATGGACTCCATGTACTCCAACAAAGTATAAACTTCGGTAGATCCACCAAAAGGAATAGTTCCTATTGGTTGCAAATAGATCTATAAGCAAAAGCTAGGAGTCGATAGAGAGGTAATGGCCTTTAAGGTGCGATAGTGGCAAAAGGTTACACTCAACCACCCGGTATCGATTTTGAGTAAACCTTTTCACCGTTCTCAATGCCTAAGTCCATTCAAATTCTACTTACCATAGTCGCATATTATGACTATGAGATATGACAAATGGATGTGAAAACTGCTTTCCTCAATAAAGATATTGAAGAAGAAATCCATATGGAGAGCAACCATGAGGTTTTACATCCAATGGGAGTGAGCAAAAAGTTTGCAAACTTTAGAGATCCATCTATAGACTCAAACAGGCAGGCATGCCGAAGTTGGAACATATATTTTGATAAGACAGTTAAATCATTTGGCTTTGTCAAAAATGTGTATGAATCATGTGTGTACAAGAAGCCTAGTGGGAGTAGCATACAATTTATTGTGCTTTATGTTGATGACATCATTCTAATTGAAAATGAGGTAGGAATATTAGAGTGTACTAAAGCATGGTTATCTATTCAATTCTACATGAATGATTTGGGAGAAGCATCCTACATATTAGGAATACGTATTTACATGGTACACATAGAGCTATAATGGTTCTCCTAAAGCATTCATTTTGGCCAATTAGTCACGCTCTATAGGCTTGAGGTTGGACATCGACCATGAAAATTGGGTACTCTTCAATTAGTGAAGATTAATTGAATTGAGTTGATTAGTTTAAAGGAGTTTAAACTAAAATGAATATATGGTATTCAAAAATTATAAGAAGTTGTGAGCCTATGCCAATGAATGGTAGAATCTATCGGGTCACACACAAAAGCTAATTGCATTTCCAAATTGATGGAGGAATTTTTCTTCAAACAGCACCAAAATTTAGCACTAATTAAACTTTGACTTGACCGTTAAGTCAACTAAACTAACTCTTTAAGCTAGTTTTAGTTAACTAAACTCATTAAGTTAACTTGACCAATTGATAGTTATGTGGCACCAAATTAAATTAACACTTAATTTAATTAGTCTTAATTCAACCCCTTAAATTAATTAGATCAATTTAATAATTAAATTGATCAAGCCAAAATGACTAAAAATTGCATCAACCGAGTCCCTCAATTTTCGGTCACCTTGGAATTTTTCTAACACTTCAAAAATTCCCCTCATCATATAGGATTTCCAAATGGATTTTGTGTGTGACCCATTAGGTTCTACCGCTCATTGGACATGGGCTCACAACCTTTGTGACTTTAGAATATCATATATTCACGTTAGTTTAAACTCCTTTAAACTATTCAATTTAATTCAATTAATCTCTATTAATTGAATAATACCCAATCTCCATGGTCGATATCCAACCTCAAGCCTATGGAGCCCAACAATTGGCCAAATGAATGCTTTTGGTGAACTATTCTAGCTATACACATATTGTGTAAATTTGGTCTTTCCATCTCCTATATCCATGAAAGAGGCGTAGGGCAAGATATTTGTGGGCTCCTTAATAGCCTTGATACTATGCATCTATTCTTAATGTTTGATTCCTGTTTGTGACCTCATCTTTGGAAAACCCTTTTCCATATTGTCATACTACCTTGGCCAAGGACTCCCTTAAATCGATCATTGTAGAACGCATAGAAGATGCACTTGCCCTTCACAAAGACGAAGAATCGGATCCCATCTTGGATCTCATAAACCTTTATGTCTAAGTAGCTTATACCCAAGCACAATCCAAACAGCTTGCTAGGTGACCAGGGATGAGTCAAAGTATGAAGACCAAAACACAAGGTTGCAATGGATCCTCAGGTCAAAGGACTAATTATATACACCACTGTAAGTTGGAAACTTGCCACTACGGCTGCCTAGTAGATTTTCCATGCGGGTCTGTAGTGCCTTGTACTCTATCAAGCACCCATTAACATGTATCTATATCTCATATGGTTTGCTCATGGAACGGAGTAACATCCAACCTTTGGATTATGTATTGTCAGTGCAAGTTTATTAGAATCTTAGATGCCATATCTCTTAAGATTCTATGACTTAGGATGTTTAAGATCACAATTATGTAAGACTTATTCTATGATCATTACCAAGAGTGGATTGACCAAGTCCTGTAGTCTAGTGTGATCTAAGTGCTTCAATCAAATGCTAGTGAAGAAATATAAGCATAAGATGAAGATGGCCATTTATAAAGAATATCATTCAATAAGATTGTATCACAGGTGAAATAGTTTACATGCCAATTTGGCTTGCGGGGCACTATTTCAACAATCTCCCACTTGCCCTAAAGTCAAATCTACAAAGTCTTAAGACCTATCTTCACAAGATGTTCTTCAAAAACCTTTTGTGATAGAGGTTTAATCAATGGATCTGCTATGTCCTCTTATGAGGCAACTCTTTCCACTCGAATGTTGCCTCTACCTATGATCTTCTAGATCAAATGGTATTGAATCAAAATGTGCTTGGATTACTGATGAGATATTATCTCCTTAGCTTGTGCAACTACACCATTGTTGTCATAGAAGATAACCACAGGCTCTGACATGCTAGGCACTACATCCAACTCTTGGATGAAATTTTTAATCCGAACACCTTTTTTTGCAGCTTTGGAAACTGCAATATATTCTACCTCAGTGGTGGTATCGGCCATGGTGTCTTGTTTGCAACTCTTCCAACTCACTGCACCGCCATTAAATCAAAATATAAATTTAAAGGTGGATTTCAGGTCAACTACATCGAAATGCATACATTATGCTCCTTATGGCGAATGTATAAGGTATGCGGGACATCTTTTGTCTCTCCACCTCAATCTTAGGGGCTATGACTTAGAGAGATGAATTCTATATCCCATGGGAATAAATTCTTTTTGGATTCTTCCATACGAAACTTTTTAGTATTTTGTTAATGTACTAGGTTTAAGATAGCCCCAGCATCCTCTTTGATCTATCCCTATAGATGCATATTCCTAATCATAAGATGCCTCTCCCAAATCCTTCATGGAGAATTGAGTAGATAATCACGCTTTAGTAGACTCTAACATTCCTATCTCATTCCCAATGAGAAGAATGTCATCGATATAAATCACAATAAACTGTACACTATTTCCACTCACCTTCTTATACACACATGGTTCATACACATTTTTGATAAAGCTAAATGATTTAACTGCATCATCAAAGCGTATGTTCCAACTTCAGGATGCTTGCTTAAGTCCATAAATGGATCTCTCGAGTTTGCAAATCTTTTGCTCACCCCCCTTGGATGTAAAACCTTATGGTTGCCCTATATAGATTTCTTCTTCAATGTTGCCATTGAGGAAAGTGATTTTCACATCTATTTGCCATATGTCATAGTCCTAATATACGGTTATGGCAAGAAGAATCTGAATCGACTTAGGCATTGCAACCGGTGAAAAGGTTTCCTCAAAATCAATATTGGGTCTTTGAATATAACCTTTTGCCACTAATCGTGCCTTAAAGGTCGCTACCTCTCCATTAACTCCTAACTTTTGCTTATAGATCCACTTGCAACCAACAGGTACAATACCCTCCGGTGGATCTATCAAAGTTCATACTTTGTTGGAGTACATAGAGTCCTATTTCGTATCTTATAGAATCAATACAATATCCCGAGTTTATGTCCAACATAGCTTCCTCGTAGGTCTTCAGATCTATATCCGATTAGCCTGTCTCATGAAAAAATCTGAACCTTTTGGGTTGCTTCTTGATCCAGTCCGACCTACGTAGAGGTTGTGTGTAAGGTTCACTACTCGTTTGTCCCACTTGTGGGATTTGTTGATCATCTTGAACTTCATCAAGTTTAATAACAACGCCTTTTCTATCTAATAGAAACTCATTTTCCAAAAAGGTGGCGTTCTTTGAGATAAACACTTTTTGTTCCAAGGGATCATAAAAATAATAACCCATAGACTCTCTAGGGTATCTCACAAACTTGCACAAGGAGGATCGACTATCCAACTTGTCTCCCACTAACCTCTTCACGTAGGCAGGGACCCCCAAACTTTAAGATAATGGTAAGAGGGTGCTTTGTCATATCACATCTCATGTTGTGTTTTTGGCATGGCCTTTGAGGGTACTACATTTAATAGCCTCACCATCATATGTAAGGCATATCCTCAAAAGGATATAGACACATCGAAGAAGCTCATCATGGAACATACCATGCCCAAAAAGGTACGATTTCTCCTCTTGGCTAGCCCATTAAGGTGAGGTCTGCCGGGTAGAGTCTATTGAAAAAGAATCTCATTCTCTTTTAGATAATCCAAGAAGTCGGCACTTAAGTATTCTTCCCCTCGATCCGATCGAAAAGTTTTAATACTAAGTCCCTTTTGCTTTTCTATTGCAAATCTATACTCTTTGAACCTTTCAAAGGCTTTGGACTTGCAATTTATAAGGTACACATGTCCAAACTGAGTGTGATCTTCGATGAAGGTAATGAAGTAAGAATAGCCTCTTCATACACTAACTCTTAGTGGGCCACACACATCCTTGTGGATCAAATCTAAAGGACTTGTGCTTTGCTCTGAATGTCCTACAAAAGGAGTCTTGGTTATTTTTCCCTTTAAACAAGACTCACAGGTCGGAAGTTCCTCAATTCTATTAACATTTAATGTTTTGAGAGCTTCTATTTTGTTTATCCTATTTTTAGTGATATGCCCAAATCTTGCATGCCGTAGAATGGCATCTTCTTGGGTATCTAATTTTCTTTTACTTGATTGAATGTGCATTAATGAGTTTTGAGAATCCAAAACGTACAATCTATTATTCAATGTACCTTGAACAATTAAAGAACCATTCTTTAATGCCTTCAATTTCCCATTACATAAAGAAAAATCATATCCTTCATTATCCAAAACGAGAATTGAAATTATATTCTTCATAAGATTTGGCACATAAAAACAAAAATCAAGTACAATCATAGAGTCTCCCAAGTCCAACTGGATTACGCCTTGGATCATGGCAGTAACTCTTGCTCTATTTTCGAGGTAGAGGATCATATCCCCTTCATTTAGAGTCTTTCTTCTTTCCACACCTTGTAACTAATTACATAGGTGAGAACCACATGCGGTATTAAATACCCATGAGGAAGAACTAGTCGTTAAATGCACTTCAATAAAGTACATACCCTTTTCAAGGGTTGCAAGATAAGCTTTGCAATTCCTTCTCCAATGCCCTTTTTTGCCACAATGGAAACATACAACATCAATTTTAGCCTCCTTTTGCTTCTCAACTCCCCTTAAAACTTTCAAAGGTTGCTTTTCTTTTGAAGTAGAACTTTTCTTCTTCTTACCTCTTTTCCCTAGACTTTTTGGAGAAGGATGCAAGCATAAGGGGCTTTTCATTTTTCATAGTCCCATAAGTGGTAACCAACGTGTTCACCAATTTGTTAATTGTCACTTTCTTCTTGGACATATTAAAGTTCATAACGAATTGGTCGAACGAGCTTGGCAATAACTGTAGGATCAAATCGACATAGAGGTCATTGTTCATGATCACATCAAGTTGTCCAAGTTTTTCAATGAGTCCAATCATTTTAAGCCCGTGATCATAGACACTCATGCCCTTAGTCATTCTACTTCTAAAGAGCTCCCTAGATAAAGCGAACCATTTGTGTCTAGTTTGGACACCATACAACTCTTCTACGTATGCATAGATCTCACTTGCATGTTTCATACGCTCATGAGTCTTTTGCAACTTATTAGACATAGTTGCCATCATGAGACATCTAGTTTGTAGATCATATTCCACAAACTTCGTGAACAATTCACGAGCCTCATTGGTGGCGTCATCGCCAATGGTTTTCAGTGGACAATCAAGTACATTAGTCCTTCTCTTGGAGGCAAGCACTATTTTGAGGTTTCTCAACCAATCACGAAAATTGGGCCCAGTTAGTTTATGGGTTTCCAAAATCGTTGTGAGTAGATTTTTAGCCATTTTGAGTTTGAAGATTTTTGAAATCTATAAAAAGCAATAAAAGAGAATATGAGCATGTGATTGAATATTTGATATTTTGAAAACATGTTTATGGTTTTTCAAGCATGTTTTTCTCCTATTATTTTATCAAATCCTTTATCCCTTAGAAGAATTCAGGAAATCATATTTTCTAGTGAGAATCAAGACTCCAAAGACTTGCAAGTAGACCACTCGTGACCAAGTGCCATCTACAAACAATCTAAGGATAAGCAACATTTGATAATTACATCACATGCAACTCTTGATATATTTTACCTCACTTTTTATGTAGACCCACGACTCGTGCGACATCTACATTACTAAGTGTTAAGTCGAACCTACTAATCAAACTTTGATTCAAGACTACTCCACAACATCCCTTGTGACCGAGTGCCAATTTGTGGGAAGCCTCAAATCAAAGGTGTATCATATGCTAAGTATATCCTCACAACTTTCCTCCTAAGTGTGACCCCCATGATCGAGTGCCATCACACAAAGTTGGTAGCATCATCATAGGATATACTATTGGTAGAAGACATGAATTAATTAAAGCTCCTTTTAATTTATATCCATTTTAACTTAATATTTGAGAGCACTTAGACATTCTAAGTAGAGGAATTTTTAACTTGCTTGCCAAGATCTCACCATTTTTATATTCTTATTTAGGTTTTCTATATCCTAATTAATGTATCACATACATCAATAGGATATAGAAATCATAAATAAGTAAATGCACCTAGCATGCTTCTAGGGTGGGATGACCATGAGCCTAACCAAGTAATGCACTTTAGAGCCATAGGTACATCACTTAGTTGATTTTAAGTGGGTTGATTAAATCTAGCTATTACATTTGTATCCCATACATACATAGGTCTTCATGCCTCCAATGGTCTTCTTTGCTCCTTGTAACAATTACGTGAACAAGATATCCTCACTCCTGGTAATTCTGCTCTCATAACATTTACAAGATAGAAATTAAGAAGTGTGCAAGCCTCAATTTAATACAACCCATTTCAACAACTTTGAAACAAATAAAATCAATATTAAAGGCTCATGATCATCCCCATTCATTCATCATCCATTCAATAATTAAATGAACAATAAATAAATTAAGAATGGTCATTCAATTCCTACAATTAAATGCTTATCATATATACAATTAATTGGTCAAGCAAAAACAAGCATAAAATTTATGCATCCTATTTTTGCATCAACTGGAGATTAACTTTAACAAGATTTAAGAAAGCATCAAAATCTCAAACATACTTTTGAGAACTTGCACAACACTTGTGAATTTATTATGTGTGAAATAAAATCTTTTTGATCACATAAAGGAGCAAAAAATTGAGTCAAAACTCACCAACACCATAAAAGGGCATTATTTCCTACGCTAGGCGCATGGCCAAGCGTTGTGTAGACACATGGTCGCATACTGCCTAGCCATCGATCGGCAGTGGCGCGGCAGTTTGCCAGTTTCAAGGTGTGGTCCGAGTCATCTCATTTTCAACTTTTGTGCAATAAAAACTTTAGAACACTTTCTAAACTTAATATCACACAATATAGATGAATTTCAAATCTAAAACACCTTTTAAAATTGAAACTTCAAGTGCTCAAACATGCTTCAAAAATCAAGTTTAAATGAGAATCACATTCTACTACAAATCTCCAATTAAATCCAATCCTATTGAATTCAAAATGACCAAAACATCTTAAGGTCAAATATAACATGCTATATCAACATATAACATACTCCAATGCTAAATCAAAATTTAACATTAGCTAATCATGAATCAAATTACACTAACATATGAATTAACAATTAAAACACATATTAGCATAATATCTATTCAACATCAAAGGAGCCACAAGTATCATCATCATCCAAACACTCCAATCTAGGGGTGTAACTGAGATGAGAATATTCGCGAACGGTATGGGCTCGGCTTGATGAAAGCTCGAATTCGATTCAAACTTAAACAAGCTGAGTTGAGCCGAGCGGAGCCCGAGCTCCCTAGTCAAGCAAGCTGAGCCAAGCTCAAAAGTATTCGACTCGATAGGCTTGTGAGCCTAAACGAGCTTTTTATTTTATATAAGAAGAAGAAGAAGAAGAAGAAGAAGAAGAAGAAGAAGAAGAAGAAGAAGAAGAACAACAACAACAACAACAACAACAATAATAATAATAATAATAATAATAATAATAATAATAATAATAATAATAATAATAATAATAATAATAATAATAATAATAATAAGAACAACAACAACAACAACAACAACAACAACAACAACAACAACAATAATAATAATAATATGGTGTTTGTTATTATAAATTTTGTTTCACACCTAAACGGGCTCGAGCTTATCCGGACCTTACGCGCTAGAGCATATCTGAGTTCATACAGTTCAATCTCATCCAAGCCTATACGAATCGAGCCTTATCGAGCTTCAACAAACCGAGTTTGAGCCTGAGTCTATTCTGACGAGCCGAGCTCGAGCTCGAGCTCGGTTGTCTAGGCTCGGTTGAGCTTGAGCTCATGAATTAGTAGACGAGCCAAGCCCGAGCCTGCTAGGCTCCGACTTGGCTCGTCTCGGCTCATTTACACCCCTACTCCAATCCATGATTTGAATCAAGTGTTTGAAGATTTAGATCAATTCATCACATGAATCAATTAAAAGAGAATCCAAAATATAGCATGAAATTAGGCTCCGATACCACTTGAAAGAGATGTAAGACTAAGGATCCAATTTAAAACACCTAAAAACTGAAATCTAACTTAATTTACACCACCACAAGGATCTAAATCATGCCAATATAATGGATCAAGGTCAGATTGTTACCTCTAAAGAAAAATCTAACCAAAACTTGAAGTTGTGCTTCCTTTCTTGAAAGCAGATAGCTTCTAGCACAGCAAGGTGTGATCAACTTTTGATCTAGAAAATCACCTTAGATTCAAGTCAAATCTGGACCAAAATTTTGCAACTCAATGGAGAATGTCCAGTAAAAAATCTAGCACCAAAATCCTTTGGAAAGGCCTCAAATAGAGTCTAGAAATTCACTGCTAGAATAGAGGATCACAAAAACAAGCAATCTGAAATTCATCTTGCATCTAATGCCAAAGTCCACACACTATTGGACAATCTTTTTCTCCTTAATTTAGCTGGAAAAACTAAGAAGAAAGAGAGCTTAGTTGGAGGCCAAAAATGGTGAGCGAGGTGAAGAAGAGAGTGAAACCTTGTCTCATGAGAGAATCATAATTTTGGACGGAATTTTGGATCTAACTTTTAGAGTCACAAAATGTGTGAATGATGCTCTTGTGGCCGCTCCTATCTATATCTATATATAGAGGGATGGCATCACACCTTCCTCAAGGAGAGGCGCCACCTAAGCATGCCGACTTGCAAGTTGCATGTGAATGTGTGTTGAATCAGAATTTAATTTGGAATCTATATTTCATGTTATGAAATGTCTACCAAATAAATTCTAATTCCGCACCAAATTAACATTTCATTTGAATTCTCCGTCCAAAATCATTTCTTCACTTTAATTAAATTAAACACTTTAATTTAATTAAACTTTGACTTAACTGTTAAGTCAACTAACTTAACTCTTAAAGCTAGTTTTAGTTAACTTAACTTGACCAGTTGATAGTTATGTGGCACCAAATTAAATTAACACTTAATTTAATTGGTCTTAATTTAACTCCTTAAATTAATTAGATCAATTTAACAATTAAATTGATCAAGTCAAAATGACTAAAAATTGCATCAATCGAATCCCTCAATTTTCCGTCACCTTGGAAATTTTCTAATACTTAGAAAATTCCCCTCATCATATAGGATTTTTAGTTGGCTTTTTTGTGTGACCCATTAGGTTCTACCACTCATTGGACATGGGCTTGCGACCTTTGTTACTTTAGAATATCATATATTCATGTTAGTTTAAACTCATTTAAACTAACCGACTAAATTCAATTAATCTCTATTAATTGAAGAGCACCCAATCTCCATTGTCAATGATCAACCTCAAGCCCATGGAGGCCAACAATTGGCTGAATGAATGCTTTTGGTGAACCATTCTAGCTCTATGCATATCATGCAAATACAGTCCTTCTGTTTCCTATCTCCATGAAAGAGGCCTGGAGTAAGATATTTGTCAGCACCCTAATAACTTCGATTCTATGCATCTATTCTTAATGTTTGATTTCTGTTTATGACCTTATCTTTGGAAAACCTTTTTCCAAATTGTCACACTTCCTTAGCCAAGGACTCCCTGGAATCGATCATTATAGAATGCATAGGAGATGCACTCGCCATTCACAAAGACGAGGAATCAGATCCCTTTTTGGGTCTCATAAACCTTTATGTCTAAGTAGCTCATACCCAAGCACAACTTGGATAGCCCGTTAGGTGACCAGGGATGAGTCAAAATATGAGGACCAAAACATAAGGTTACAATAGATCCTTAGGTCAAAGGACTAATTATATGCACTAACATAAGCTGGAGAACTTGTTACTACTGACTTGTTATTATGGCTACCTAGTGGATTCTTTGGGCGGATCTCCAATGCCTTGTTCTCTAACAAGCGCCCACTAACATGCATCTATATCTCATATGGTTTGCTCATGGAACGGAGCAACATCTAACCCTTAGATTATGTATCGTTAGTGCAAGTCTATCAAAATCTTAGATGCCCTATTACTTAAGATTCTATGACTTGGGATGTTTAAAATCACGACTGTATAAGACTTATTCCATGATCATCACCAAAAGTGTACTAACCAAGTCCCATAGTCTAGTGTGATCTAAGGGCTTCAACCAAATGCTAGTAAAGAAATATAAGCATAAGATGAAGATGGCCATTTATAAAGAATATCATTCAATTAATATTGTATCACAAGTGAAGTAGTTTGCATGCCAATCTTATTGGCTTGTAGGGCACTATTCCAACAATAACCATGGCCATGACCTCATTTGAACCTTTATTTGGGTACAAGCTATCACATTGTAATCTCATTAGAGAAAAAGTTGTCCAAGGAGTAAAGTACTACATGACTAGCAGTCTATACAAAAATACCTCAAGATGCACTTGGAACAGGCTCAATCACATGATGTAGTTCACAAAAAAACCAGAATAAAGAGATGGATTAGAATAGGGGACCTATTATACCTAAAGTTGGAACTTTATAGACAACAAATAGTTTGAAAAAGTAAAATGTGGAAGTTAAGCCCAATGTATGTAGGGCCATTTCTAGTAATTGAGAAAGTATGAGAGGTTGCCTACGCAGAGGCGAGAACATTCGATGAGAAGCAAAGGCGAGAATTTGCAGGAAGAATTTAGGGCTCAAAGAAACATTATATACAGTTAAAACTACATGGTTTTACTTCTATGTAGATATACATAACAATGTATATATTTACAAATATATGCATATAACAACAAATGTATATTTTTATATATGCGGGTACAAGTATTTGAATATTAGTATAAGACTTTTGTATCCGAATATCCCATATCTAAATATTCAGATATTATCATCCGAATACAGATATTTAATTTTGAATAAAGGTAATATATTCATATTCGGATTATTTAGCAGCAAATGTAGATATGCATATAGCTAGTACATTTTAAAGTATAAATAATATCCATCAAGTTCGATTATAGATACGGATGGTCCATTGGATATTTTTACAAGCCTAGTAAGTATTTTTCTTTCTTCTTTTTGCTTGCTTTACATGAATATTTCAACATTAGATCACTAAACAATCAATAGAACATATTATATGGTAACATTTGCTCTAACAGTTGAATTCACTATATTGTGTCGACTGTAGGCAAATATAGCTAGCGAATGTACTGAAAAATAGTAGAAGCTAGATATATAAATGGTTCATGGAAAAACCTAGGCTAGTACTAGGGCATGTACAATTTATTGCCACATTTACATCTCCAAGCCTCAGGGTAGTACTCTGTAGTGACCGGCGTCCCAGGCGGCACGGGCACGTGGACTGGCTTACACGGCGTGCATCGCCCGCATTTGGAAGTACAACGCGGAGGTGATGATCCCAGTCCACCAAGCAGCTTTCTTACCCCACCCACTCCTCCTGGCATTTCCCAAATCTGCACAATTCAATTACTTAATTGATACGTTCAAGACGCGATAAAGTAAATAAATACTGTGAAAAATAAAACTTGTATATGCAAGATACTCGGAGGTTATAAGTTCTCATTCATATCCTCTACCTAAACAGTTTCTAAAGAAATGTAACAAAACAATCAAACAAGAAAATAAAATAAAAGATGTAAAACATAAGAAAAATCTACAACGTACCATTAATTCCTCCGAATTGATTGTAAAAGCTAAAAGGGGCACTATACCAGATATTTTCTATTGTACATCAATCATCAAAGGCTAACGTGTGCCGCAGGGGGGGCAGCTGGGCTTCACGGGGAAGGAGCAAAAACACGGCTCCGCTCATTACGCTCGTCAATTTTTAACGATGACGACAAAAATCTCCCCCAACCAACCCCCTCTGCTCCCGTTAGCAAAGCAAAGCTAAGTCAACTAGCTAACTAGCGCTTCTAGTGCTTGGGCCCATAAGCATAAATGGACCAGTATATCAATTGGGTCACAACAATCAATGGGCCACACACCCTGTGCTAAAGGACCAAAATCAAAACAATGGTGCTTTGAAATAAAAGGATTTGCATGCGCATGAAAATTATTGACCCAAAAGTGATTTATATAACATGCTTCAGACTTCAGAGTCAGACCATATCCTTCTTCCAAATTAAATGTGCATATAAAATTAAGCTCCACTTATGTTGAGCTTAATTACTTCCCTCCGGAAAATTCTACCGTAAACTCAACCTACATATCAAATAATTTAAATCACTTGATCATATAGATAAATTATATTTGATTAATTAATTCAAATAACAAGCTGTATAAATTTTATTTTCAAACTGAGTGTCAGTGTCATCTAATCCCCTCACCATCGAATGGCAATTTAATCAAACCATTGGATCACATAAATAACTCAAATTTAATTAGACAAATATATAATTTTTATTTCAAACTGAATGTACTTAGTTCCATCACATCAAAAATATTCACAAGTCTAAATTAACTCCAATTTACGTATATAGATGAATATCATGTCTAATCAAATCAAAAGCATAAATCGTCTTATAAGTTGTTCAAATACTAAAAATAAAGATCAGGCGTGGAATGTAATTGCTGATACATACAATTTAGAAAGCAAGGGTCAATAAGTAGTCAATTCAAGATTCACAAGACTGATGTTGAAAATGAAAAGAAACTATGAACCTTCCACAGAATAGAAAAAGATAAAAGATGACACATTAAGTTCACATACATAGTCAACAGCATAAATATGAGTTGAGATTGATGATTAAACCACAGAAGAAAGAGGGATTAATTACTGCTGGTCCATATGGACACATTATCAGCTCATCTTACCTTGAAGTTGTAATTATCAGCTTTAAGACCCAACAAACATCTGGTTTCTGCAAAAGAAACAGCCCAGGAAAAGGGTTTATCCCGCCCCATATTAGATCTCATTTTGTGTAAGTGTAACAAATAATGATATGCTAGTGAACGCAGGGGGGCGGCAAAAGTCCTTGAAAACAGAAATTTCCGGAGCTCTAAAAAGGAGAAAAAGGGATTCTTGAGAATCAATCACCTGAGAGGGATTTTGGGTTGCTATTTGCAGTGTCAATTCCGCTGATGCATAAGTAAAAAAAGCAGATTACAGCCAAGAAGTGGAGTGTTTTCCAGTGGTTGAAGTTCAATAACCCACTTGTACTAGTACTGTTCCGGCGCCCCATGCAAGCAAAAACACTCGAAACAATAACAATATTACAACACCCGAATCATAATCTTTGCTTTTCTGTTTGGGATTAAATTGGGTAAAATTGGAAGATGGAAATTGTGTTGTGTACTGATCGATAATCAAGTTTTTTGTGGTGGGTTGATTTGGGAGATTAGTATATAGTTTTTATAGAGAGAAGATGGAAATGGGGATGGGGATGTGTATAGTGTGGTCAATTCCTCAGTTTTGCCATGTTTGGAGCTGAGATTTGATGTTGCAGACCCTTTTTCCTTGGCTGTCTTTCTACAATTCCCAAACTGAGTAATACCCAACAACTCCTTTACCCCTCCCCTCTTCCTCTGCACAAAACCCCTGCTTGCCCTGCCTTGCCTTGGCCTCCGCCTCTCTCCCTTTTCCAAGGCCTTTTCTAAATTTTTTATTATGTTCCTAAAAGAACATAAAAGACGCTCTGAATCAGGCACGTTAATACAGCATTCATGATATTATTATTAGCTAAGCATGATTAATCATACTATCTAATAATGTTTTCGTTCAAATCCATAATTATGTATTTTTAGGTTATATTATAAGGTTTATAATTTATTTTATTTTTCTTATATATATTCAGGTTATGTTTGAACGTTTTTGCTTCATGTTAAGTGATGACTGATACGTTGGGTTTTTCTTTTTTTTCTTTTTTTTTTAAATAGAATATCTTTTTTTTTCTTTGGAATTAAAGGTTAAAAACATTATTGTCAATTATCAAATATTTGTTCTTTTAAAATAGATAAGAACATTTAGATATGGGCAAAGCAAAAAATAAATAGATAAACATATAGAAAAAGATGGCTTTGTACATCTAATTCATATCTTACTGCATATTTTGAATTGCCATCAATTAAAAGTTAGATAAGAAGGATTTCATGATTTCATGTGGATCTCGTGTTATTAAAAGATATAAAAATCAAAATTAGGATTTATGCCAAAATTATTCCATTAACATATTTGCTTACATTTGACCTAATATTAATGCATTATATCATAATGCATGAGCTCACATATCCCGTGTGAATTGATTGAATACTGTAGCGTAAATTAAGGAGGGGGGGGGGGGGGGGAATGGAAAAATCAAAGCAGTCCATAAATCCTCCTATGACCTAATTTAGTAAAAAGAAATACATACATTAACACATAATACATATATAATTTGGAATTACACAAAATCTTGTTCAGACAATCGGGTCCGGGGTAGATACTTGAGAAATTCTTTTTTCATTAGAAAAAGAAAAGACGAAGACAAGAACTATTTGAACCCATGTTACAGAGGACCGAACTCAAATAGAAGTCCAATCCACGTTAAACAACTGTATATATCAAAAAGACACTGAACTGAAGCTAGCAATGACAAACAATTTATAAGCAACAACTTCCCTAGTCATAAGAATTACAAGGGATGACCACAAGGCCATCTTCTTCTTTCCCATCCATCCATCACATTGTTAGATTCTACAGGCAAAAAGATGCAGACAAAACATTAAAACCCAGGAATTTGGTACATAAAATTGATAATACATAAATGGTTTTTGGTACGCCAAATTTTGAGGGTTTTTTAATGTTGGCTGTGCTTGTACAGTGTACTTGGAAGGAAACATCAATGCTATGTTTTCTCACCAAGATATATTTGCTTCTTCCAAAATCAACTTTACACAAATTTGTACTATATATCATTTTTCAACCTTCATTTTTGTGCAACACATCAAATTGTTCCATGGTCTCAATGAAGTTGGGATTTCTATTTTTACTACCAATGGAGGACATATATATATATATATATGTTTCTGTTTATTGAGCATTATATTATTTAGTTTATTTATTTTTTACTCACACATGCATATGTATTTGAGGTCATTGGAATTTAAATTCCCAACTTCATATGTGTAAATATAAAGGTAATGTTACTTGATCATCAACTAACCAGCAACACACTATTATTTAATTTACACTACAAAAGAATATAATAGTAGGGAGAAAATAATAAGTAACAATACCTTTTACCTTGTCACTAATGACATTTTTAAGTGGCAATGATTTTTATTTTGTCATAAATGACTCAATAGTGATAGAAAATTAATGTTTAATTTATCACTATTAATAAGTAATGATACCCTTATGATGACAACCTAGAGACGATATAAATTGTCACTACAATTTGTGACAAGATTTTTATTTTCGTTAAGTTGTCACCATAAGAGTGTCATTAATTGTCAATTGTGACATTTTAAACATTATTCTTGTCACCATTTAGTATGTAAAAATCATTAAAGTGATAAAATAAAATCTTTTGTAACTTAATATATATAATTAGTAACAAATTGTGTATTGTAATTTATTATTTTGTTACTAATTTATCTTTCTTTTAAGTTATCTCATAATTATTTATCATGTGATAATTTATGTGATTATTTATCATTGTGCTATAGTTTGGTTTGCATGATTATTTTTATGTGGGTCCACATGATTGTTGGTTGTTGTGTTTGGTTCAACATTAAAGCATCTTCTTACACCTTGTAAATTATCTTTTTTTCTCTTACTCAAATATAAAATTCATAATTTCAAAAATTAAAGGGTAAATAGATAATTTCAACATAAGGAGTAGATCTATGGATAAATAATCCCATAGGGGAAAATAGGTTAATTTATCATATGAATTGTATATATAAGCATGGGCCTTTAGTATTTGTGTGGGCCTAAGTGTTTATTATCACTCCAACTAAAAGAATAATAAAGTGGGATAAAAACACTTTATCTCACCTTATCATCCCAACCATATTAACCCATAGTATTAATTCACGAGCAACATATCTTAAGATTAAAATTTTCAAAGTGATACACAATTTTAGTTTCTAAGAAATCATGGGTCAAATATATAACCTTGTACTCTTTATTTCCTCCTCCACCTTATCCTATATTCTAAGTTCAATGAATATAATTGGCCTCGACGGTGTATTATTCATGATGATAAGATAAATAATATTTTCTCAATTAGCAACCACACAAATAGGTTAGTACGTGAAACTAATTATACTAAACCAATAATTTTATCATCTGACGAGAACAAGCCTACAGAAAGACAAAAAAGAGTTAAAAAACGAAGAAAACAACAACATGAGAAGCATAAGTCAAAAGAAAGAAAATGATATATAAATGACAAAGGGGACCAATATTGAGGCGATGGAGGGCATAGTATGCACCCTTGTTGGGCAGGGCTTGTCAATTACTATCATTGCACATATGTACGATCTCTCGGCTGTCTCCTGCTCCAATTGCAATCCATGTCCACGAGTGACAATAATTTCACTTTCATGGTATCATGTACATGCATTTTACCTTCAAAATTTTCAAGTTAGGAGGATTTTTTAAAAAAAAAAAAAAAATTTATACACAAATACGAGTATTAAACTAAAAAAGAAAAAACAGGATTTTGATTTAGTTGACAATTTTTAATTCTAGTGAACAATTAGTGATGCAATTTTAGAAGTGCATATGGTAACCTCAATGATTTAAAAATAATAAGAGCGTGTTTCTTTTTTCGCATACACATCAGAAGTTCATTAAATTTAATTCTCTAATTTCACATTTTATATATGAGACTTATACTACTAAGCTAATGATCATTCAACTATGATTAATAAAAGGATAATTGGGATCATAGGTCTCATTCTCTAATTTGTGCGATAAATATTTTTTTAAATGCTCAAAGTCGAATTTATGATATTTGGTCAACCAAACATTCGTTTGGTCAATTTCGATTCAATATGAGAGTTGGTTTTTAAAGAGCACAAAAATTATAATTACAGTTAGTTGGACAATCCTAAAAAGTGATTCTACCTTTGATTGATACATTATTTTTTTTGTACAATTGAGATGGTGTTTTGATAAACTTATAAACTCCTCAAAATATCTTATAAAATATTTACAAACTTATAAAATACTAAAAAGTGTTTGGTAATTTTTTCTAAATGAGCTTATATCCTAAAATAAGATATTAGGATCCTATAAGCTCTTTTAGAAAAAGTAATTAAGGAGATCTTAACTTATTTTCAAGATCTCAACAAGATTATTTAATTTTTACTATTTTAATTAAAAAATTATCATTATTAATATTTTGTAAGTTTCAAGATTTTATTTATCTAAATAATTTAATAACTGATTTTAAAAATAAGATATAATATTTTATAAGTTTCAAAAATATCTTATAAAAATTTAAAGCTTATAAATTTTTTTAGATAAATTTAGCCAGCCACCCTTTAAGTCCTACATATGCAACCTCACCAAATTTTTACGAGTACGGAATATTGGAGTGACTACTCATCTAACTACAAGCTGACAACTTTTTGCACTGTAACTTGATTTCTAGATTCACATGAATTGCAGAATAATTCCCAGGGTGAAGTAACATTAAAGAATGTTTAGTTGTCATAAGGTGGAGTAACTTTTACTCTAATTTTCTTATAATGTATTATTTTTTTATGTTACTTGGAAATCAGCAAGGTCCTTTTTGAAAAACAGTAGAATATCAATTTGCTTTTCAAGAACAAGCACAGAGTGATATGCTCATTTTGCAAATAGTTTTTTATGTTCTATTTTTCTCCAAAACTTGATATTTATAGATTTTAGCCTTGGTAGGTTTAGTCCCTACTAGGGTTTTCTACCCTCTTCATGGGCTCAACTTGTCATTTGGGCTCTCTGGTCCACTTACTTAGTTAATTAATTTTTGGGTCCATTTGTTATTTGTAGTAAAATTACAAAAATGCCCTTAAGTCCAATTTTAGTGACATCATCAAGCCCTCTATTTTTTGGTGGGAAATTTTTAATTTTGCATTGAAAATATAATATATGTTTAATTTATTAAATTTTTCTTATATTAATTCAAGAAATGATCCTTGGCTTTAGAGTTTATAAATTCTCAACTTTTGTTTAAGTAGAGGTTGAGAAGGTCTAAAAGTCTTTGAATCTCCTAAGAAGTGTTCCACAAAGGTAGCTTTGTCAGGCACCTAGGGAGTTAGCGAAAGAGAAGAGCTTAACTTTGGCTAAGGAGAGAAGGGGGGGATATAATTCCATTAGGAGTGTTGAGATGAGTTTTTAAGGTAAGTCTTCTACATACTTTGTATTCCTTAACTTATTTCTTCTTTCTTGTTCTCTTCTCCTGTACATTCTATCACAATTTCTCTTAAGTGGACAAGAATTTTCAGGTCACAATTGAGTTAAAGAATACTAAGTCCAATTCTCAACTGAGTTCAAGAAATGAGCCTTCAACCAATTAGTCGAATGGAAGAGAAGGAGGAGCCAAAACAACGGCTCCTTGGTCAAATGGTTGCCCATGTCTGGTGATGGTGCCCAACATCAAAGGCGGCGGCTCACACAATGCCCAACTAGCTGCTGGTCTTAGTTACCCATAGCGGGTAGTCTTTAGGGTGCTTTCGATGCTTAAAGGCAGGTTCATACTCGCAGAGGACGTCCTTGGCGTGGTGTCGTAATGTATCTTTGTTCTCCTCTTGAGGTGCAGTTAATCCAGGCCTTAGGAAATTCTAAGGAACCTCTTAGTGAGAGTGAAACCAAGGAGTCATCTTCATTGTTTAGTTTTGATTTTGAAGATAAGGGATCTTTTGACGAGGAGTCTGAGAGTGTTCCTACTACAGATAATAATTTCTTAAAAGAAATAGGGATTAGGTGTTTACTTGAGCTAGAGGAATTAGATATTCTTAGATGTAGAGTTCATCTTTTTGATGAATTCAAGTTTATTTTTCGCTCTCTATAAGATAACATGATGTCTCTTCCTAGATGGTGTTTCACGGTCTTCAATAGTTACTTCACTTGTGGGTTTTCTCTTCCTCCTAACCTTCTTTTGTTATATATAGTATGAATCTATAGCCCATGATTGAGCTAATTTGTTCCTAACTTCTTTACATCCTTTGCAGGGTTCAGGTATCATTTGAGCGAGTTAGGCTTACTTGTATTTTTAGACAACTATCACACCTTACTCAGGGTAGATAAAATGCCAAATAAACCTTTCTTACATTTCTTCTCTAAGCCAAACAACAAGTTTCTATGTGGGTTACCTTCATCTAGAAGTCCTTGGAAGGATAGATTCTCTTTGTTAGAGACAAAGGTTGGGATGTTCCTCATGAGTAGACTAGTTCTCCTTCTTTAACTTGTCTTAGTCAAGTTCATTGTGAACTTCATGCAAATTTTGCTGAAGTGGGGTTGTTAGGTTCTCTTTTTGATATCACATACACATTTCCTAATGGTACTTAACATATTTTTTTTTTCTAAATTATAGCTCTTGCTTGCGCTTGTATGTGTATCTTTATACGTTCCTATCCATTACTTATATAGTGACTTGGTTTTTCTTCCCTTTGTTGGCAGGAAAGAAGATCCACTTTGCTAGGATTCGTGCTCAAAGAGTAGAAAGAAAGGTACTTGAGAAATGCACCGTGGTGTAGTGTCGTAGGGAGATGCCACTAAATGGCCAGCGCCTTAGACCCCCAAGTTGGAAGCCAAGTGAGGCATGTACCTTGCCAGTTCTAACGATGGGCACTGCTGGAATAGTACCCCGTAAGCCAATTAGATTAGCCTTGTAAACTATTTTCTTATAAGATAATCTTGATTGAATAATATTCTTTATAAGGCCATCCTCATCTTATGCCCATTATTACTTCACTGGCATTTGGTTGAAGCCCTTAGATCACAAGACTATAGGACTTGGTCATGCACTAGGTGGTGATCATGGAATAAGTCTTACATGGTTGTGATCTTAAATCTTCCAAGTCATAGGATCATACGAGATAAGGCATTCAAGATCCGGATAGACTTGCACTTATAATGCATAAACCAAGGGTTAGATATTGCTCCGTTCCATAACAATCCCATATAAGATATGGATGCATATTAGTGGGTGCTTGTTAGAGACAAAGCACTGAAGGCTTGTCCGGAGAAATCCACTAGATAGCTGAAGTGGCAATTTGGTAGTGACAAGTTCTCCAGATTACGCTAGTGCATATTATTAGTCTTTTGACTTGAGGATCCATGGTAATCTTGTATTTAGGTCCTTATGCTTTGACTCCTTCCTAGTCACCTAACGAGCCTTTCGGGTGGTGATTATGCATGAGCTACTTAGATATAGAGGTTTATGAGATCTAAAATGGAATCCGACTCCTCATCGTTGTGAAGGGCGAGTGCATATCCTATGTATTTTATAATGATTAATTCCAAGAAATCATTACACAAGGTAGTATGACAATTTGGAAAAGGAGTTTTCCAAAGATGAGGTCATAAAGAGGAACCGAACATTAAGAATAAAAACATAATATCGAGGCTATTAGGGAGCCAACAAATATCTTACCTTAGGCCTCTTTTGGGGGATAGGACATGGAAGGACGGTATTTGCATGGTACGTGTAGAGCTAGAATGGTTCTCCAAAAGCATTCATTTTGGCCAATTAGTGGGCTCCGTGGGATTGAAGTTGGACATCAACCATAGAGATTGGGTACTCTTCAATTAATGGAGATTCATTGAATTGAGTCGATTAGTTTAAAGGAGTAAACTAAAAGGAACATATGATATTCAAAAGTCACAAAGAGTTGGTTATGCACTAGGTGGTGATTATGGAATAAGTCTTACACGGTCGTGATTTTAAATATTTCAAGTCATAGAATCTTGTGAGATATGCATCTAAAATTAAGATAGATTTACACTAATGATTCACAATCTAAGGGTTGGATGTTACTCTGTTCTATGAGCAAACCATATGAGATATAAGTGCATGTCAGTGGGTGCTTGTTAGAGAACAAGGCACTGGAGGCCTGCCCAGAGAATCTACTAGGTAGTAGTTGTGGCAAGTCTGTAGAGATGGCAAGTAAGGCACTAGGATCCAATTACAAAACTTCATAAGCTAAATAAACTAGTTCTTACAAGCTAACAAGGACCAAATCATGCCTATAATTTAGATTTAGATAGAGTGATACCTTGAATTGCTAATTTCCAAGGAGAAAGTGGTGAACTCTTCACCAATCCAAAATCTACCAAAAATCAGCGTAGCAGCAAGAGAGCAATTTTTAACTTGTCCAAACTCCTCCAAAAATCACAAAAAAATTACTGAAATTTCTCAACACCTTGGAGGAACACAGTAAAAAGTTTGGATCAAAAAGCTCTCTGGATATCTCTAGAAAAAATCGCCAAATCAGTGCTCTACTTAAGTGGATCTCCAAAATTTAGCAAACTAACTTTTTCACCTCTATTGACATGATCCACACACCAATTGAAACTTCCAAACTCTCCTCACTATAAGCTGGAATAATAGAGGAGAGTGACAATACTGGAGGGCAATTTGAGGTAGGGAAGAAGACGATGAGAGCAAAGCTTTCAACACATGAATGCAATGCTTGCAGGAATTTTGGAAGGAATAGTGGAAGGAATATAATTCTTTCACACTTTCAACAATGACCTATCCTCACACCCTCTATATCTATATATAGGGTGAGGTTTGTGTGAGGTGGGCGGCTAACTTGCATTGCCAAGGTGGCAAATGCAAATTCAAATCCAATTTGAATTTCATGTGCATCTTAATTACATTTAAAATCTAATTTCAAGTTAATTAAGATGCTAATTCAAATGAATATTTCATTTGAATTTTCCCTCCAAAATGTATTCTTACCATTAATTAAATTAAACACTTTAATTTAATTAATTAACCTTTGACTCAATTCTTAAGTCAAACAAGCTTAACTCTTAAGCTTAATTTTGTTACCTTAACTCAACTTGACCAATTGATGGTCACTTTGGCACCAAATAATTAACTCCTTAATTATTGGTCTAATTTAATCTTTTTAAATTAATTGATTAATTTAACACTTAAATTAATTAAGCCAAAATTGACCTTTAAATTGAATACCTCAAAAATTGGTCCACTAGGAGAAAGTCTCTAACTCTTAGAAAAATTCTCCATTAACTAGGAAGCTAATTGGATTTTGTGTGTGATCCAGTAGGTTCTACCGTTCATTGAACATGGGCTCACAACTCATTGTGACTTTTGAATATCACATATTCATTTTAGTTTAAAACACTTTAAAACTAATTCACTCAATTCAATTAATCTCATTAATTGAAGAGTACCCAATCTACGTGGTCGATATCCAACCTCAAACATATGGAGCTAACTACTTAGCCAAAATGAATTTTTTGGAGAACTATTACAGCTCTACACTTACTATGCAAATATGGTCCTTCCGTCTCCTACTTCTCGAAAGAGGCTTATGGTAAGATATTTGCCGGCTTCCTAATAGCCTCGATACTATGTCTCTATTCCCAATGTTCGATTCCCTTGTGTGACATCATCTTTGGAAAACTCCTTTTCCAAATTTTCACACCATTTTGCGCAAGAATTTCCTAGAATCGATCATTATAAAATACATAGGAGATGCACTCGCCCTTCACAAAAGTGAGGAGTCGGATTTCATCTTGGATCTCACAAACCTCCATGCCAAGTAGCTCATACCCAATCTCAACTCGAAAGACCCACTAAATGGTCAAGAAGAGTCAAAGCATAAGGACCAGACATAAGGTTACCATGGATTTTCAGGCCAGATGACTAATAATATGCACTAGGATAAGCTAAAGAACTTGTCACTACCGACTTGCCACTATGGCAATCAAGTTGATTCTCCGATCAGTCTTCAGTGCCTTATTCTCTAACAATCATCCACTAACATGCACCCATATCTCATACGATTGCTCATGGAATGGAGTAATATTCAACTTTTGGATTTATACATCGTTAGTGCAAGTTTATCCGAATCTTAGATGCTCTGTCTCATAAGATCCTATAACTTAGAAGATTTAAGATCATGACCGTACGAGACTTATTCCATGGTCATGAAATTAAGTCCCATAGTCATGAGTGATTTAAGGGCTTCATCTAAATGCAAGTGAAGTAATAAATAGCGAAAGATGAAAATGGCCATATAAAGAATATCAGTCAATCAAAATTGTTTTGACAAGAAAATAGCTTTTACAAGGCCAATCTAATTGGCTTGTCGGGCACTATTCCAACTTTGCCCTAAAGCCAATGCCCTATAGCCTTGAGACCTATCTTCTCAAGATGTTCTTGAAAGACCTTTTGCGTTGGGAGTTTTGTTTGTAGATCTACCATATTCTCTTCTAAAGCAACTCTCTCTACTCAGATATCGCCTCTATTAATGATTTCTCAGATCAAATGATATCGCCTCAAAATATGTTTGGATTTCTGATAAGATCTTGGCTCTTTGGCTTATGCTACTGCCCCATTGTTGTCATAACCGTTGTTGTCATAATAGACAACCTCTGGCTCAGCATACTAGGCAATACATTCAACTCTTGAATGAAGTTTTTCATCAAAACACCTTTCTTTGCAGCTTCCGAAGCCGCAATATATTATGCCTCCATGTAGAATCGGCTATGATATCTTGTTTGGAACTCTTCCAACTCACCGTGCCGGCATTGAGGCAAAATATAAATCCAAATGTGGATTTTAGGCCATCCACATCGGATTGAAAACTTGAATCTGAAAACCCCTTTAGTTTCAATTCTCCATTACTGTATACCGAAAACAAGTCCTTAGTTCTTCTCGAGTACTTAAGGATTGCTTTTATAGATATCCAGTAACTCTCACCAGGATTAGATTAGAACCTACTCGTAACACTTAGCGAGTGTGCCACATCCAGTCTTGTACATTGAATTGCATACATTATACTACTAATAGCGAATGCATAAGGTATATAGGACATCCTTCCTTTCTCTTCCTCTGTCTTGGGGGCCATGAACTTGGAGAGACGAATGCCATGTCCCATGGGAAGAAATCCCTTATTAAATTCTTCTATACTAAACCTCTTTAGTATCTTGTCAATGTATGGTATTTGGGATAGCCCTATCATCCTCTTTGATCTATCTCTATAGATACGTATTCCTAATACATACGATGCTTATCCTAAATCCTTCATGGAGAATTGTGTAGATAACTACGCTTTAGTACACTCTAACATTCCTATCTTATTTCCAATGAGAAGGATGTCATTGACATAAAGCACAATAAACTATACACTATTCCCACTAGCCTTCTTACATACACATGGTTCATACACATTTTTGACAAAGCCAAATGATTTGGCTGTTTTGTCAAAATGTATGTTCCAACTTTAGGATGCTTGTTTGAGTCCATAAATGGATCTCTAGAATTTGCAAACCTTTTGCTCACTCCCCTTGGATGTAAAACCTTGTGGTTGCTCCATATAGATTTCTTCTTCAATATCTCAATTGAGGAAAATGGTTTTTACATACATTTGCTATATCTCATAGTCATAATATGCGGCTATGGCAAGTATAATTGGAATGGACTTAGGCATTACGATCAGTGAAAAGGTTTACTTGAAACCGGTACCGAGTTTTTGAGTGTAACCTTTTGCCACTAATCGCTCCTTAAAAGTCACCACTTCTTCATCTACTCCAAGCTTTCGCTTATAGATCCACTTGCAACCAATGTAAACTATTCCCTTAGGTAGATCTACCAAAGTCCATACTTTGTTTGAGTGCATGGAGTCCATTTTGGATCTCATGGCTTCAAGCCTACGTCTCGAATTTATGTCCAACATAGCTTCCTCATATGTCTTCCGATCACAATCCAATTGGCCCGTTTCATAAAAGAATCTAAGCCTTAAGGGTTGCTTCTTGATTTAGTCCGACCTTCTTAGAGGTTATGTGTGAGGCTCTAATTGCTCATTTGTTTCCACTGCTTGTGGGATTTATTGATCATCTTGAACTTCATCAAGTTGAACGATAATGCCATTTCTATCTAATAGAAATTTCTTTTCCAAAAAATGGGCGTTCCTCAAAACAAACACCTTTTGCTCTAAGGGATCATAGAAATAGTAACCCTTAGACTCTCTAGGGTGCCCCAAAAACTTGTATAAGGTGGATCTACTATCCAACTTATCTCCTACTGTCCGTCCCACGTAGGCGGTAGATCCCTAAGCCTTGAGATATTGGTAAGAGGGTGTTTTGCCATGCCATATCTCATATGATATTTTGGGCACTAACTTTGAAGGTACTATATTTAGTAGCTTTGCCATCGTGACTAAGGTGTATCCCTAAAAGGATATGGGCACATTAGAAAAGCTCATCATGGAACGCAACATGTCCAATAAAGTGCGATTTCTCCTGTCAGCTACTCCATTATGTTGGGATGTGCCGGGTGAAGTCTATAGAGAGAGAATTCCATTCTCCTTTAGATAATCCAAGAGTTTGGTGCTCAAGTAATCTCCCCCTCGATCCAATCGAAGAGCTTTAATACTTAGCCCCAATTGCCTTTTCATATCACCCTATACTCTTTGAACTTTTGAAAGGCTTCAGACTTGTTCTTCATAAGAAACATATGTCCACACCGACTATAGTCATCGGTGAAAGTGACGAAGTAGAAATAGCCTCATTTCCCACTAACTCTTAGTGGTCGATAAACATCAATGTGGATCAAATCCAAGAGACTTGTGGAGCACTCTGTTTGTTCTACAAAGGGAGCCTTGGTCATTTTTCCCTTTAAACAAGATTCAAAAGTAGGAAGATTCTCAATGCCACTACCATTTAGTGCTTTGAGAGCTTCTAACAGTTCATCCTATTTTTAGAAATATGTCCAACTCTTGCATGCCATAAAATGGCATCTTCTTGGTTATCTAACTTTCTTTTACTTGATTGAATGTGCATTAGTCAAGAGTGAGAATAAAGTATGTACAATCCATTCATCAATGTATCTTGTGTAATTAAAGAGCCATTCCTTAATACTTTCAACATTCCATTCGATATAGAAAAATCAAATCCTTCATTATCAAGAACGGGAATTGAAATAATATTCTTAACAAGATAGGGTACATAACAAAACGGATCAAGTCCAATGCAAGCATTCCCCAAGTCCAACTTGATGACACCTTGGAAAGTGGCCGCAACTTTTGCTCCATTTCCTAAGTAAAGGATCATATCTGCTTCACGAAGACTTCTTCTTCTTTCCATCATGTGCAACAAACTACAAAAGTGAAAACCGCATGTGGTATCAAATACCCATATGGAAGAATTAGTCGTCATGTGCGCTTCAATAAAGTACATACCCTTCTCAAGGGTTGCAAGGTAAGCTTTGAAATTTCTTTTCCAATGTCCATTCTCCCCATAATGGAAACAACTAGCTTCGATTTTAGCCTTCTTCTTAACCCCCCCAAAACTCTTCTCAAGTTGCTTCCATTTTGAGGAAGAACTTTTCTTCCTCTTACCTCATTTTCTAGGACCCTTAGGGCCTTTCAATTTGGAGGAGGATGCAAGCATAAGGGCTTCTCTTTTCTCATAGTAGCCTTCACGGTCACAAGCATATTGACCAACTCATTAATCGTTACTTCTTGTTTGGACATATTGAAGTTCATAACAAATTGGCCATCTGATGGGGGCAATGACTGTAGGATTAAATCCACATAAAGGTCGATTTCCATGACCACATCTAACTGTTCAAGCTTCTCGATGAGTCCAATCATCTTGAGGCCATGGTTATGGACGTTGGACCCTTCACTCATCCTTGTCCTACAGAGCTCCTTGGACAAAGCAAACTATTCGTGTCTATTTTGTATAGTATATAACTCTTGCAAGTGTACATAGATCTCTCAAACATGTTTCATATGCTCATGAGTCTTTTGGAGCTCGTTGGACATGGAGGCCATCACTTTACATCTAACTTGTATATCATCATCTACAAATTTTGTGAACATTTTATGTTGTTGGTTAATGGCGTCATCACCAAGTGTGTCCACGGGACATTGATCAAGGACGTAAGTCTACTTTTTAGAGTCAAGAATTATTTAAGGTTTCTCAACCAATCTTGGAAGTTAGGCCCTGTGAGTTTATTGGTTTTCAAAATTGATGCGAGTGGATTTTTAGCCATTTTGATTGAAGATTTCGAACATCTACAAGAGGTGAAAAAGTGTATAAGCATGTGATTGAGTTTGATATTAAAAAAAAAAGAACATGTTTATGGTCTATCAATCATGTTTTCCTCCCACTATTTTATCAAATTCTTCACCCCCAGAAGAATTCAGGAAATCATATTTCCTAGTGAGCATCAAGATTCCAAGGACTTGCAAGTGGACCCCCATACATGAGTGCCATCCATAAGCAATCGAAGGGTAAGCAACTTTTGCTAATTGTATCTTATGCAACTCTTGATATATTTTGCCTCACATTACACATAGATCCACGTACACGTGTGCCATCTATGGTACTATGTGTTAAGTCCTATCTACCAATCAATCTTTAACTCAAGACGGGCACTACATCAACCCTGTTACACGAGTGCCAATATGTGGGCGTTCCTAAGTTAGAGTGTATCTTATGCTAAGTGCGTGCTCACAGTTTTCTTCATAAGTGTGATCCCTGTACACGAGTGCCATCACACAAAATCAGTAGCATCATCATGGCATACACTATTGGTAGAAGGCTTGGATTAATTAAATATCTTTAATTTTAATCCATTTCGACTTAATATAAATAAAAAGTACTTAGACATTCTAAGTGGAGGGTTTTTGCTTGCAAGAATCTCATCATTTATTATCTTTTTATTTAAGTTTTATATATCCTAACCATGCATCTCATACATTAATAGGATATGGAAAGCATAAATAAGTAAATGTGCCTAGCATGCTTCTAAGGTGGGATGACCATGAGCCTAACCAAGTGGTGCACTTAGAGCCATAGGTGCACCACCTAGTTGATTTTAGGTAGGTTGATTAAATCTAACTATTACATGAGTGTATCCCGTATATTCATGGGTCTTCAAAAGTCTGCATGCCTCCATGTAACTTTTACATGAGAAAGAAATCCTCACTCCTAGTGATTCTACTCTCATAACATTTACAAGGTAGAAATAAAAAGGCACACAAGCCCCAATTTAATACAACCCATTTCAACAACTTGAAATAAATAAAATCAATATTAAAGGCTCATGATCATCCCCATTCATTCATTATCCATTCAACAATTAAATGAACAATAAATAAATCTAGAATTAACAATTAATTCCAACAATTAAATTCTAATCGAATTAGCAAATAATTAGTCATGCGTAACACTTATGCAACATATGGAGATTAACTTTAACAAGGTTTAAGGAGCTTGAAAAATGTCATACATAATATTGAGAACTTGCACAACACTTGCGCATCAATAACATATGATCTAACTTCATTTCGAGCTATTGGCCATGCTACTAAAGAAGCAAAAAACAAGCTCAAAACCTGGCCTAATCGATGACCAGGCACTACTGGCCATGCCAGGTATGCGGTTGGGCAGTGGCTCTCAGCCACTACCTTGCCAGCTTGCACAAGGCTGACCGACAGCCCCTGTTTTGGGGTAAAAGCTAGTCAAGCTAATTTTTAGCTCAACTTTTGTGCACTAAAAATTCTAAAACTCTTTCTAAACATCAAATAACACATTAACCAATTTATAGATCTAAAACACATTTTAAAATTGGAAATTTAAGTGCTCAATCAAGCTTAAAAAATCAAGTTTAAGTGAGAATCGCATTCTTCAAAAATCTCCAACAAAACTCCAATCATATTGGATCCAAAAATGACCAAAACTATTTTAGCCAATATTCAACATGCTATATCAACATATAACATCAATTAATGCTAAATCAACATTCAACATTAATAGCTATGAATTAAAACATACTAATCATATGAATCAACACTTAAAATGCATATTAGCATGCTTTCAATTCGTTAATCAAGGAGCCACACACAACATCAACCAAACACTCCAGTCCATCATATGAATCAATAATTTTGTGATTATGATCAATCCATTACATGAATCAATCATCAAAAAAAGAAAAGTCCAAATCTAAGCATGATTTAGGCTTTGATACCACTTGATGGCAAGTAAGGCACTATGATACAATTATAAAACTTCATAAGCTAAATAAACTATTGCTTACAATCTAACAAGGACCAAATCATGCCTATAATCCAGTTTTAGATAGAGTGATGCCTTGAATTAGTAATTTTCAAGGAGAAAGTGGTGAACTCTTCACCAATCCAGAATTTGCCAGAAACCAGTGCAGCAGGAAGAGAGCGATGTTTGCCTTATCTAAACTCCTCAAAAAATCACCAAAACATTACTGAAACCTCTCAACACCTTGGAGGAAACACAACGAAAAATTTGGATCAAAAATCTTTCTAGATCTCCCTGGAAAAATTTGCCAAATTGGTGCTCTGCTTAAGTGGATCTCCGAAACTTAGCAAACTAACTTGTTCGCCTCTATTGATATGATCCACACACCAATTGAAAATTCCAAACTCTCCTTACTATAAGCTATAATAATAGAGGAGAATGACAATGGTGGAGGCTAATTTGAGGTAGGGAAGAAGAAAAAAAGAGCAAAGCTTTCAACACATGAATGCAACGCTTGCAAAGAGTTTTGGAGGGAATTGAGGAAGGAATCTAATTCTTTTACACTTTCAGCAATGACCTATCCTCACACCCCCTATATCTATATATATGGTGAGGTTGGTGTGATGCCAAGTTTCCTCAAGGTGGGCGGCCAACTTGCATTACCAAGGTGGCAAATGCAAATTCAAATCCAATTTGAATTTCCTGTACATCTATATTACATTTGAAATATAATTTCAAGCTAATTAAGATGCTAATTTAAATGAACATTTCATTTGAATTCTTCATCCAAAATGTATTCTTCCCAATAGTTAAATTAAACACTTTAATTTAATTAATTAACATCTGACTTAACTCTTAAGCTTAATTTTGTTAACTTAACTCTTTAAGTTGACCAATTAATGGTCACTTTGGCATCAAATAATTAAATCCTTAATTATTGGTATAGTTTAACCTTTTTAAGTTAATTGATTAATTTAACACCTAAATTAATCAAGCCAAAATTGACCTTTAAAGTGGACACCTAAAGAGTCGGTCCACTAGGAGAAATTCTCTAACTCTTAGAAAATTGCTGCATTAACTAGGAAGCTAATTGGCTTTTGTGTGTGACCCAATAGGTTCTACCATTCATTAGATATAGGCTCACAATTTCTTGAGACTTGAATATCATATATCTATTTTAGTTTAAAATATTTTAAAAATAATTGATTTGATTCAATTAATCTCATTAATTGAAGAATACACAATCTCCATGGTTGATATCCGGCCTGAAGCCTGTGGAGCCCAACTAATTAGCAAAAATAAATGTTTTGTAGAACCATTATATCTCTACGTTTACCATGCAAATACGATCCTTCCATCTCCTATCTCCCGAAAGAGGCCTAGGGCAAGATATTTGCCGGCTCCCTAATAGCCTCGATACTATATCTCTATTTCAATGTATGATTTCCTTGCGTGACCTCATCTTTGAAAAACTCATTTTCCAAATTGTTACACCACCTTGCGCAAGAATTTCTTGGAATGGATCATTATAGAATACATAAGAGATGCACTCGCCCTTCACAAAATTGAGGAGTCGGATTCCATCTTGAATCTCACAAACCTCCATTCCAAGTAGCTCATACCCAACCTCAACCTGAAAGATCCGCTAAGTGGTCAAGGAAAAGTCAAAGCATAAGGGCGAGACATAAGGTTACCATGGATCCTCAGGTCAGGGGACTAATAATATGTACTGGCTTAAGCTAGAGAAGTTTCCATTACCGACTTGCTACTAAAGCTATCTATTGGATTCTTTGGTGGGTCTTTAATGCCTTGTTCTCTAATAAGCACCTACTAATATGCACCCATGTCTTATACAATTGCTCATGGAACGGAGCAATATTCAACTCTTATATTTATGCATCGTTAGTGCAAGTCTATCTGGATGTTAGATGCCCCATCTCGTAAGATCCTATGACTTGAAAGATTTATGATCATGACCGTGTGAGATTTATTTCATAGTCATCAAACCAAGTCCCGTAGTCATGAGTAATTTACTGGTTTCATCCAAATGCAAGTGAAGTAATAAAGAGCATAAGATAAATATGGCCATATAAAGAATATCAATCAATCAAGATTATTTTTACAAGGAAATAACTTTTACAAGGCCAATCTAATTGGCTTGCCGGGCACTATTCTAACATGTAGTAGGAAATGTTGTAGCTTACACTAGTGCATATAATAAAGGTTTGTAAGCCACTAGGATCTAATAATTAAACTTCAAAAGCTCATATTAACTAGTGCTTACAACCTACCAAGGATCTGCTCTTGCTTACAATTCAAATTTAGTTAGAAATTTACCTCAAAGAGCAAATTTCCAAGGTCACAAAGGTGGACACTTCACTGATCTAGATTTTGGTAGACTGTAGCACAGCGGAGAACCAGCAACTTTTGCCTTGGTTAGAGAAAATCACAGAAAAAAAGTCTTAAACTTTTAAACTCCTTGAAGAAGTTGCTATAAAAAATTTGGAGTAAAACTCGATCTGGATCGCTCAAATTTTTTCCAGCAAATGGTTGCTTTGTTCTAGTAGATATCCAATGCTGGCAAATCAAATACTTTACCTCTATTGTAATGATCCACAAACCAATTGATCCTCCAAATTCCACTCACTTTTAGCTAGAGAGAATGAGCAGAATATCAATGGTGAAGGCCAATTTTTTTTAAGGTAGGAGAAGAAGAGAAAACAAAGCCTCAACACTGAAGTAATGTTTGAAAAGGAGTTTTGGAGGGAATTGTGAATGAATCTAAATTTTCACACTTTTGCAAGGTTGGTTGAACTCTCCGTCTCTATATTTATATATAGATGTTGGATGGTGTGATGCCAAGGTTTCCATGAAGGGGGCAGCGAAGTGGGGTGCCAAAGTGGCAAATTTGAATTTAAATCTCATTTGAATTTCATGTGCATTTTAATTTAATTTGGAATCTAATCTCAAATTAATTAAAATGCCAGCTCAAATGAACTCTTTATTTGATTCTTCCCTCCAAAAATAATTCTTCTCATTAATTAAATTAAACACTTTAATTTAATTAATTTACTTTTGACTTAACTCTTAAGTCAACAAGTTAACTCTTAAGCTTAATTTTATTAACTTAACTCTTTAAATTAAACTTGATCAATTGATGGTCACTTGGCACCAAATAATTAACTCATTAATTATTGGTCTAATTTAACTCCTTCAATTAGTTGATTAATTTAATACTTAAATTAATCAAGCCAAAAATTGACCTTCAATTTGGCACCTCAAAATCGATCACCTAGGAGTAATTTTCTAACTCTTAGAAAGATTCCTCCTTCATCTTTGGAAGCCAATTGAATTTTGTGTGTAACCCAATAAGTTCTACCATTCATTGGACACGGGTTTACAACTCCTTGTGACTTTTGAATATCATATATTCATTTTAGTTTAAAACACTTTTAAACTAATAGACTTAATTCAATTAATCTCATTAATTGAAGAGTATCCTATCTCCATGGTAGATATCCAACCTCAAGCCCATGAAGCCTAACTAATTGGCCGAAATGAATATTTTGGAGAACTATTACAGCTCTACGTGTACCATGCAAATACGATCCTTCTGTCTTCTATTTCCCAAAATAGGCCTAGAGAAAGATATTTGTCGACTCCCTAGTAGCCTCGATACTATGTCTTTATTCTCAATGTTCAATTCCTTTATATGACCTCATCTTTGGAAAACTCCTTTTTCAAATTGTCACACCACCTTCGCAATGATTTCTTAGAATCGATCATTATAGAACACATAGGAGATGTACTCGCCCTTCACAAAAGCGAGGAGTTGGATTCTATTTTTTATCTCACAAATATCCATGCCAAGTAGCTCATACCCAACCTCAACCTAAAAGACCCGCTAAGTGGTCAAGGAAGAGTGAAAGCATAAGGACTAGACATAAGATTACCATAGATCCTTAGGTCAAATGACTAATTATATGCACTAGCATAAGTGAGAGACTTGCTACTACTAACTTGCCACTATGGCTATTTAGTAGATTCTTCAGTAGGTCTTCAGTGCTTTGTTCTCTAATAAACATCCACTAAGGTGTACCCATATCTCATATGGTTTGCTCATGGAATGGAGCAACATCCAACTCTTGGATTAATACATCGTTAGTATAAGTCTATCCAGATCTTAGATGCCATGTCTCATAAGATCTTATGACTTAGAAGCTTTCAAGATCACAATCGTGTAATACTTATTCCATAATCACCACCCAGTGAACTGACCAAGTCCCATAGTCATGAGTGATTTAAGGGCTTCATCCAAATGCGAGTAAAGTAATAAAGATCATAAGATGAAGATGGCCATATAGAGAATATCATTCATTCAAGATGTTTTACAATAAAATAGCTTTCACAAGGCCAATCCAATTGGCTTGCCGAGCACTACTCTAACAATTTCCCACTTGCGCTAAAGCCAATG
Organism: Jacaranda mimosifolia; assembly: GCA_018894105.1. Taxonomy (NCBI): domain Eukaryota; kingdom Viridiplantae; phylum Streptophyta; class Magnoliopsida; order Lamiales; family Bignoniaceae; genus Jacaranda; species Jacaranda mimosifolia. The sequence continues at coordinate 16,670,222 of CM032128.1, read as the reverse complement.
CCCCATAGCCTTGAGACCCATCTTCTAAAGATGTCCTTCAAAGACCTTTTGCTTTTAAAGGTTTAGACAGTGGTTTGGCTAAATTCTCTTATGAGCGAACTTTATCTGTTCAGTTGTCGCCTCTAACAATTGATATCATATATCAAATGATAATGCATTTACTATGTTTGGATCATAGATGAGATATTGGCTCAAGTCCTAGGTTGTCTTCCAAAGATAACCATGGGCTTACGCATGCTAGGCACTACATCTAACTCTTCGAATGAGATTTTCATCCGAACACCTTCATTTGCAGCTTCTAAAGCTGCAATATATTCTACCTATGTGGTAGAGTCGGCCGTGGTATTTTGTTTGGAGCTCTTCCAATTCACCAAACTGCTACTGAGGCAAAATATGAATCTATAAGTGGATTTTAGGTCAACTACATCGAATTCGAAACTTGAATCCAAAAACCCCTCGAGTTTCAATTCTCCATTGCCGTATACTAAAAATAAATTCTTAGTACTTCTCAAGCACGTGAGGATTACTTTAACGGCCATCCAGTAACTCTCATCTTAATTGGATTGGAACTTACTCATAACACTTAGCGAGTGTGCCACGTCTAGTTTCGTACATTGAACTGCATATATTAAACTCCCAATAGTGAGGCATAAGGTATGTGGGACATACTTTGTCTCTTGTTGTTAGTCTTGAGGAGCTATAGACTTGGAGAGATGAATGTCATGTCCTATAGGAAGGAATCTCCTATTGGATTCTTCCATACTAAACCCTTTTAGTATCTTGTCAATGTACGGGGTTTGGGATAGCCCTAGCATCCTCCCAGATCTATCTCTCTAGATATGTATTCCTAACACACAGGATGTTTTCTCCCAAATCTTTTCATGGAGAATTGAGTAGATAACCACGCCTTAGTATACTCTAACATTTCTCTCTCATTCTGAATGAGAAGAATGTCATCGACATAAAGCATAATAAACTGTATACTACTCTCACTTGCCTTTTGTACACATAAGGTTCATACACCTTTTTGACAAAGCCAAATGATTTGACCGTTTTGTCAAAACATATGTTCCAACCTCGAGATGCATGTTTGAGTCCTAAATAGATCTCTGGAGTTTGCAAACCTTTTGCTCACTTCCTTCGGATATAAAACCTTATGGTTGCTATATGTAGATTTTTTCTTCAATGTCTCCATTGAGGAAAAGCAGTTTTTATATCCATTGGCCATGTCTCATAGTGATAATATACGGCTATGCCAAATAGGATTCGAATGGACTTAGGCACTGCGACCAGTGAAAATGTTTTGTCAAAATTGATACCGGACCTTTGAGTGTAACCTTTTGCCACTAGTCGCGCCTTAAAAGTTACCACTTCTCCATCTATTCCAAGCTTTTGCTTATAGATCCACTTGCAACCAACGAGAACTATTCCATTAGGTGGATTTGCCAAAGTCCATACTTTATTTGAGTACGTGGAGTCCATTTTGGATCTCATGGCTTCAAGCCTACGTCCTGGATCTATGTTCAACATAGCTTCCTCATAGGTCTTCGGATCACTATCTGATTGGCCCATTTCATGAAGAAATCCAAACTTTTTGGGTTGCTTTTTGATTCGGTCCAACCTTCTTAGAGGTTGTGTGTGAGGCTCTAGTTGCTCATTTGTTTCCACCGCTTGTGGGATTTCTTAATCATCTTGAACCTCGTCAAGTTCAACAACAACGCCATTTGTATCTAATAGAAATTCCTTTTCCAAAAAATAGTCGAAACAAACACCTTTTGTTCCAAGGGATCATAGAAATATTAATCCTTAGACTCTTTAGGGGTCCCACAAACTTGTATAAGGTGGATCTACTATCCAACTTATCTCCTACTATCCGTCTCACATAGGCAGGAAATCCCTAAACTTTAAGATATTGGTAAGAGGTTGCTTTGCCATACCACATCTCATGCGGCGTCTTTGACACTGACTTTTGAAGGAACTACACTTAGTAACTTTGCCAGTCATCTTTGAGACATATCCCCAAAAGGGTGTAGGCACATTAAAGAAGCTCATCGTGGAACGTACTATGTCCAATAATGCACAATTTCTACTCTTTGCTACTTCATTATGTTGGGGTGTGCCGGGTGGAGTCCATTGTAAGACAATCCCATTTTCTCTTTGATAATCTAAGAATTTGGTGCTTAAGTATTATCCCCTTTGATCCAATCGAAGAGCTTTAATACTAAGCCCCAATTGCTTTTCCACTTCATTCCTATACTCTTTAAACTTTTCAAAGGCTTCGGACTTGTACTTCATTAGATTCATGTGTCTGAACTGACTATAATCATCGGTGAAGGTGATGAAGTAGGAATAACCTCCTCTCTGCCTAAGTTTTAGTGGCCTACAAACATCCGTATGGATCAAATCCAAAGGAGTTGTGGAACGCTCTGTTTGTCCTACAAAAGGAGCATTGGTCATTTTTCCCTTCAAACAAGATTCATAGGTAGGAAGTTCCTCAATGCCATTAACATTTAGTGCTTTGAGATCTTCTAACTTGTTTATTGTATTTTTAAAGATATGCCTAAGTATTACATGTCATTACATGGCATGTTCTTGGATATTTAATTTTTCTTTTTTTGTTGAAAGTGCATTAGTGATGGTTGGGAATCCAATATGTACAATCCTTTGTTAATTGTACCATAAGTAACTAAAGAACTTATTCTTTAATGCGTTCAATCTCCCATTTGATATAGAAGCATCAAATCTTTCGCTATCCAAAACGAAAATTGAAATAATATTCTAAACAATACATGGTACTTTATAACAATAGTCTAATACAAATTTGGAATTCTCTAAGTCTAACTTATTATGTGCCTCGGCTTTGGTCTCAACTCTTGCTCTTTAGCTTAAGCGATGGATCATATCCACATCACTTAGTTTTATTCATCTTTCTTATTCTTTATAACAACTTACAAAGACAAGAACCACATGCGATATCATATATCCATGAGGAGGAATTTATCTTTAAATGCAGTTCAATAAAGTACATACCCTTCTGAGGGGTTGCAAGGTATGCCTTGCTAAACCGCTTCTAATGGCCTATCTAGACCAAGTAGAAACAAATAATATTGACTATATTCTCTATAATCTTTTTGACTCCTCTAGATGCCTTTAATAGTTGTTTTCCTTTGGAGAAAGAAATATGTTTCCTTTTACCTCCCATTCTAGCACCCCTAGGGCCTATAGATTTGGAGAATGAAACAAGTGTCAAAAGTTTGCCCTTTTCATGGTAATCTCTTTCTAGATCAACATTTTAATCAATAAAACTCGATGAGGATGTGAGGATCAAATCTTCATGGAGATTATTGTCCATCACTATGTCCAAGTAGAAAAAGCTTCTGCAAGCCTAATCATCTTTAGGCTATAGTCGATGACACATGACTTTATATCTATCCTAGCTTAAAAAATCTCCTTAAGCAACTTGAACTTCTCTCATACCTTGTTATCCTTACAACTCTTGTAAAGGTAAACCAAGGTACTATTTATGTATCTTTGAGACTTTTATAGTTTGTAGATGCCTTGATAAGAAGACTATGGGATAGGACAATCCTAAACCTAATTCATGAACTTTTCACGTGTCTCTTGATATACTATAATCCCCATGGGATTAGGAGCACCTTGATATAGGACATATACCCATTCTCAGGAATTTAGAATGATTTTAAGGTTAAGTCAATCGTGGAAGTTTGGCCCGGTTGGTTTATGGGTTTCCATAATGTTGGGTGGAACATTAAACCATTCTTGAGATTTCACAAATCCTCAAAGGTGAAAAAAAAAAGAGAATAAGCATGTGGTTGAATTTTGATATTGAAAACATGTTCATTGTCTTTCAAGCATTTTTTGTCCCACTATTTTATCAAATCCTTCACCCTCAAGAAGAATTCGGGAAATTATATATCTTATTAAAAGTTAAGATCCTAAGGACTTGCAAGTGGACCTACGACTCGTGAGACATGCACAAATAATTGAAAGATAAACAACTTTTGCTAATTGCATCTCATGCAACTCAATATATTTTGCCTCACTTTTCATGTGGACCCACGATTCATGGGGCATCCACAGTACTAGGTGTTAAGTCGGACCTACCAATCATACTTTAATTCGAAAAGGGCACCACGACATCCCATGACTCGTGTGATAATGCATGAGCGTTCCCAAATCAAAGGTGCATCATATGCTAAGTATACGGTCATGGCTTTCCACTATAAGTGTGACCTACGACTCGTGAGACATCACACAAACAAGTGTACTATCATCATGCCATATACTATTGGTAGAAGGCATGGATTAATTAAAACTCTTTTAATTTATATCCATTTTGACTTAATATTTGAAAAGCACTTAGATATTCTAAGTTGAGGGTTTTTGCTTGCAAAGATCTCATTATTTTATCTTCTTATTTAGGTTTTCCATATCCTAACCGTGCATCTCATACATTAATATGATATGAAAAGCATAATAAGTAAACGTGCTTAGCATGCTTCTTGGGTGGGACGATCATGAGCCTAACCAAGTAGTGCACTTAAAGCCATAGGTGCACCACCTAGTTGATTTTAGTTGGGTTGATTAAATCTAACTATTACATGAGTGTATCTCATACATTCATGGGTTTTCAAAATTCTCCATGCCTCAAATAATCTTCTTTGCTCTACACAATATTTACATGAAAAAGAAATCATTACTCTTAGTGATTCTACTCTCATAATAATTACTAGAAATAAGAGGCATACAAGCCCCTTTTTAACACAACCCATTTCAACAACTTGAAATAAATAAAATCAATATTAAAGGCTCATGATCATCCCCATTTATTCATCATCCATTCAACAATCAAATGAACAACAAATAAATCTAGAATTAATAATTAATTTCATCAATTAAATTCTAATAAAATTAACAAATAATTGGCCATGCATAACACTTATGCAACATCATGGAGATCAACTTTAACAAGAATTTAGGAGCTTAAAAAAATCGATCACCTAGGAGTAGTTTTCTAACTCTTAGAAAGATTCATCCTTCAACTTTGGAAGCCAATTAGATTTTGTATGTGACCCAATAGGTTCTACCATTCAGTGGACATGGTCTCACAACTCCTTGTGACTTTTGAATATCATATATTCATTTTAGTTTAAAACACTTTTAAACTAATAGACTCAATTCAATTAATTTCATTAATTGAAGAATACCCAATCTCCATGGTCGATGTCCAACCTCAAGCCCATAGAGCCCAACTAATTGGTCGAAATGAATGCTTTTGGAGAACCATTACAGCTCTACGTGTACCATGAAAATACGGTCCTTCTGTCTTCTATCTCCCAAAATAGGCCTAGAGCAAGATATTTGTCAGCTCCCTAATAGCCTCGATACTATGTCTCTATTCTCAACGTTCAATTCCTTTGTATGACCTCATCTTTGTAAAATTCATATTCTATATTGTTACACCACCTTGCACAAGGATTTTTTGGAATTGGTCTTTATAGAGCACATAGGAGATATACTCACCCTTCACAAAAACGAAGACTCAGATTCTATCTTAGATCTCACAAACCTCCCTGCCAAGTAGCTCATACCGAACCTCAGCCCGAAAGACCCGTTAAGTGGTCAAGAAAGAGTCAAAGCATGAGGATCAGACACAAGATTACCATAGATCCTTAGGTCAGAGGACTAATTATATGCACTAGCGTAAGCGGGAGAACTTGCCACTGCTGACTTGCCAGTACGGCTATTTAGTGAATTCTCTGGTAGGTCTTTAATGCTTTGTTCTCTAACAAGCATCTACTAACATGCACCTATAACTCATATGGTTCGCTCATGGAATGGAGTAATATCCAACTCTAGGATTAATGCATCATTAGTGCAAGTCTATCCTGATCTTAGATGCCCCATCTCATAAGATCCTATCACTTGGAAGGTTTCAATATCACGATCGTGTATGACTTATTCCATGATCACCACCCAGTGAACTGATCAAGTCTTGTAGTCATGAGTGATCTAAGGGCTTCATCCAAATGTAAGTGATGTAATGGAAATCATAAGATAAAGATGGCCATATAAAGGATATCATTCAATCATTATTATTTTACAAGGAAATAACTTTTACAAGGCCAATCCAATTGGCTTTGGGGGACTATTCCAACATATAATTAGTCCTTTGAACTGAGGATCCACTGTAAACTTATGTTTAGGTTCTCATACTTTGAATCATCCTTGGTTACCTAGTGGGCCGTTCGGATTGTGATTGGGTATGAGCTACTTAGACATGGAGTATTATGAGATCCAAGATGAGATTCGACTTCTCGGCTTTGTGAAGGACGAGTACATCTCATATTTATTCTATATTGATTAATTCCAAGGAGTTCTTGGCCAAGGTAGTATGACAGTTTGGAAAAAGAGTTTTGCAAAGATAAGGTCATAAATTGGAATTAAACATTGAGAATAGATGTATAGTATCGGGCTATTAGAGAGCCAACAAATATCTTGCCTTAGGCCTCTTTTATAGAGATGGGAGATGGAAGGATCGTATTTGCATGGTACGCATAGAACTAGAATGGTTCACCAAGAGCATTCATTCGGCCAATTGTTGGGCACCATGGGCTTGAGGTTAGACATTGACCATGGAGATTGGGTACTCTTCAATTAATCAAGATTAATTGAATTGAGTCGATTAGTTTAAAGCAGTTTAAACTAATGTAAATATTTGATATTCTAAAGTCACATGAGTTGTGAGCCCATGTCCAATGAAAGGTAGAATCTAACGGGTTACACACAAAAGCCAATTGAAAATCCTACTTGACGAAAGGAATTTTCTAAGTGTTGGAATGATTCCTAGTGATCAAAAATTGAGGGTTACGGTTGATGCAATTTTTAGTCATCTTGGCTTGATCAATTTAATTGTTAAATTGATTTAATTAATTTAAGGAATTAAATTAAGATTAATTAAATTAAGTGTTAATTTAATTTGGTGCCACATGACTATCAATTGGTCAAGTTAACTTAAAGAGTTAAGTTAACAAATGTTAGCTTAAAGAGTTAAGCTACTTGACTTAAAAGTCAAGTCAAAGATTAATTAAATTAAAGTGATGAAATATTTTTGGACGGATAATTCAAATTAAGGGTTTATTTGGTGTGGAATTAGATTTCATTTGGATGACATTTCATGTGATGAAATGAAGACTCCAAATGAAATTCAAATTCACAAGAAATTCACATGCAACTTGCAACTTGCTTGTAAGTTGGCATGCCCATGTGGGGTCCCTCATTGAGAAAGGTGTGACGCTAGCTTGTCATCACACCATCCTCCCTCTATATATAGATATAGAGAGGGCGGCCAACATGATAACCTTCAATTTTGTGATTCTCTCATAAGTTGAGGCTTCATACATTCTTTACCTCCCTCCCTCACTTTTCAGCCTTCATCAAGCTCTTGTTTTCTTCTTAGTTTATCCAGCTGAACTAGGAAGAAAAGGATTGTCCATTGGCGTGTGGACTTTCACATTAGAGGCTAGACATTTGGATTGCTTGGTTTTGGTGATCCTCTATTCCAACAATGACTTTTTGGACCTTATTTGTTGCCTTGCCAGAGCTATTCGGAGTTAATTTTTTTTTTGGACATTGTTTGAGGAGTTGGAAAATTTTTGGTCTAGATTTAGCTTAAATAGGAAGTGATTTTCCAGAACAAATGTTGATCAAACGTTGCTGTGCTAGAAGCAGTTTACTTTTGGAAAGAAAGCACATCTTCAAGTTTTGATTGGATTCTACTTGAGAGGTAATTATCTGACCTTGATCCATATTATAGGCATGAATTTAGATCCTTGTGGTGGTGTATTTCAAGTTATTTTTAGTTTTTAAGTGTTTTAAATTGGATCTATGACTTACACCGACTTTCATTAGATTGTTTATCCTAGTGTCCTTTGACTTTGTGAGAATCAAGGTAATCCTCATACCAAATCTAAATCTATAGCATGTTTAGATCCTTGGATCATATGTATCCTAGTTATTTTGGCATTTTTATGCTCTGATAATTGTATCCTAGTGCTACATATGACTTCAAAGAATGGTTCTTTAGTTGCTCGTGGTACACTTAACAAAGGATTATACATTTTGGATTCTCAAACATCACTAATTCACATTCAATCAAGTAAAAGAAAATTAGATAACCAAGTAAAAAATCACTAATGTAAGACTTGTACATATTTCTAAAAATAGGATGAACAAGTTAGAAGCTCTCAATGTACTAAATGTTAGTAACATTGAGGAACTTCCTACTTGTGAATCTTGTTTAAAAGAAAATATGACCAAGGCTCCTTTTGTAGGACAAACAGAGCGATCTACAAGTCCTTTGGAATTGATCTATTGGGATGCTTATGGCCCACTAAGAGTTAGTGCGAGAGAAGGCTTTTCTTACTTCATTACATTCACCAACGATCATACTTGGTTCGAACACGTGTATTTTATAAAGTACAAGACCGAAGCCTTTGAAAAGTTTAAAGAGTATCGGTATGAAGTAGAAAAGCAAAAGGGACTTAGAATTAAATCTCTTCAATCGAATCGAGGAGGAGAATGCTCTAGTACCGAATTATTAGATTATCTAAAAGAGAATGGGATTCTCTCTCAATGAACTCCACCCGGCACAACCCAGCACAATGGAATTGCCGAGAAGAGAAATCGTACCTTATTGGACCTAGTATGTTCCATGATGAGCTTTTCGAATGTGCCTATATCCTTTTGGGGATACGTTTTAGAGACAGTGACAAGATTACTAAATGTACTACCCTCAAAGTCGATGCCAAAAACACCACATTAGATATGGCATGGTAAAGCACTTTCTTACCATTATTTAAAGGTTTGGGGGTCTCCTACTTACATCAAGTGGTTAGTGAAAGATAAGTTGGATAGTATATCCACCTTGCGCAAGTTTGTGGGATACCCAAGAGAGTCTATAAGTTATTACTTTTATGATCCCTCGGAATAGAACGTGTTTGTTTCGAGGAATGTCTACTTTTTGGAAAAGCAATTTGTATTAGATGGAAATCGTATTGTTTCTGAACTTGATGAACTTTAAGATGATCTATCTAACAAGCTGTGGAAACAAATGAATAACAAGAGCCTTACACACAACCTCTCAGAAGGTCGGACAGAATCAAGAAGCAACCTGAAAGGTTTGCTTTTTTTCATAAGACAGGAAAATTGGATGGTGATCCAAAGACCTATGAGGAAGCTATGTTGGACATAGACTTGGGACATTAGCTTGAAGCCATAAAATTCAAAATAGACTTTATGTACTCCAACAAAGTATGGACTTTGGTAGATCCACCAAAAGAAATAGTTCCTATTGGTTGCAAGTGGATCTATAAACAAAAGCTAGGAGTCGATGGAGATGTAATAACCTTTAAGGTATGACCAGTTGCAAAAGGTTATACTCAAAGACCCAGTATCAATTTTGAGGAAACCTTTTTACCGATTGCAATACCTTAGTCCATTCAAATTTTACTTGCTATAGCTAAATATTATGACTATTAGATATGGCAAATGGATGTGAACCGTTTTCCTCAATGAAAACATGGAAGAAGAAATCTATAAGGAGCAACCATAAGGTTTTACATCCAAGGGGAGTGAGCAAAAAGTTTGCAAAATCCAAAGATCTATTTATGGACTTAAACAGGCATCTCAAAGTTGGAACATATGTTTTGATAAGACAGTTAAGTCATTTGACTTTGTCAAAAATGTGTATGAACCTTGTGCATATAAGAAAGCTAGTTGGAGTAGTATAAAGTTTATTGTGCTTTATGTCGATGGCACTATTCTCATTGGGAATGAGGTAGGAATGTTAGAGTGTACTAAAGCATCGTTATCTACTTAATTCTCCATGAAGAATTTGGGAGAAGCATCCTACATATTAGGAATACGTATCTATAGAGATATATCGAAGAAGATGCTGGGCTATCCCAAACCCCACACATTGATAAAATATTAAAATGGTTTAGTATGAAAGAATCCAAGAAAGGATTCATCGTTATAGGATTTGGTCTTCGTCTCTCCAAGTGTATAATCTCTAGGACTAAGGGAGAAAGACAAAAGAGGTCCCGGATACCTTTTGTATCTACTATAGAGAGCATAATGTATGTAGTTCAATGTACAAGATTGAATGTAGCGCATGCTCTAAGTATTACGAGCCACTTTCAGTTAAATCTCGGTGAGTGTCACTAGATAACCATTAAAGCAATCCTTAAGTACTTAAGAAGGACTAAAGACTTGTTTTTAGTTTACGACAATAGAGAATTAAAACTCGAGGAGTTTTTGGATTCAAGTTTCCAATCTGGTGTAGATGACCTAAATCCACTTTTGGATTTATATTTTACCTTAATAGGGGTGCGGTGAGTTGGAGGAGTTCCAAACAAGATAGTACTGCTAATTCCACCATTTAGGCAGAATATATTGCAGCTTCAAAAGCTGCAAAGGAAGGAGTTTGGACCAAAAACTTCATCCGAGAGTTAGATATAGTGCTTAGCATGCCTGAGCTTGTAGTTGTCTTCTGTGACAACAACAGTGCGATTGCAAAAGCTAAGGAGCCAAGATCTCATTAGCGATCCAAGCACATTTTGAGGCGATACCATTTGATCTTGGAGATCATATGTAGAGGCGACCAAACGAGTGGAAAGATTTACCTCATAAGAGAATATAGCATATCTACTAACTAAACCCCTAGCCCAAAAGGTCTTTGAAGGATATCTTGGGGCAAGTGATAGATTGTTGGAATAGTACTCCGTAGCCAATGAGATTAGCATGTAAACTATTTCACTTGTGAGACAATCTTGATCGAGTGATATTTATTATAAATAGCTATCTTCTTCTTATGCTTATACTACTTCACTGGCATTTTGTTGAAACCTTTAAATGACACAAGACTATGGTACTTTGTCACGCACTAGGTGGTGATCATAGAATAAGTCTTACATGAATGTTTTCTTAAATATCCCAAGTTATAAAATATTAAGAAATAGGGCATCTAAGATTCGGATAGATTTGCACTAATGACGCATAGTCCAAGGGTTAGATGCAGCTCCATTTCTTAAGCAAACCATATAAGATATAGGTGCATGTTAATAGGTGCTTGTTAAAAACAAGGCACAGGAGGCCTGCCTAGAGAATCCACTAAGTAGCTATTGTGGCATGCTGGTAGTGGCAAGTTCTCCATCTTAAGCTAGTGATTATAATTAGTCCTTTGACCTGAGGATCCATTGTAACCTTGTGTTTAGGTCCTCATACTTTGACTCTTCCTTGGCCACTTAGCAGGCCATTCGGGTTGAGGTTGGGTATGGGCTACTTAGATATGGAGGTTTATGAGATCCATGATGGGATCCGACTCCTCGTCATTGTGAAGTGTGAGTGCATCTCCTATGTGTTCTATAATAATCAATTTCAAGATAAGGTTAAACTTGCGGGTTGAAGAGAGCATTGAATCATAAAAAAGAGGAAAAGATTGGACGTGAAGGTCTCCCCTCATCTGGCTCTCTGCAAGGAAATCTCCACTCACTGTTTCCCTTAACATCCTCCCTTTACCACATCATAGATAGGAGACCCTAGAGGCTTGCTCAGAAAGGCTACTATACCATACCTTTTAACTTAACTCTACTTTAGTAGTTACTAGACTCAGTATAGTAATCCATCTAGATGCTCTTACTGAAGTTATTACTCTGCATTCTCCCATGCAGATCACTTGCTTTGTTCTTTCTTTAGTTAAGCCTTTTATGGTCCCTAGCATACCCTAGCCCTCATGTTTTTTAAGGCTTACATGTTGGGTCTGGTTGGGCCTCATAGGAATCCTTACACAAGGCAGTATGACATTTTGAAATTTTTTTTTTCAAAGATAAGGTCATAAATAGGAATCGAACATTGAGAATAGAAACATAATATTAAGACTATTAGGGTGTTGACAAATATCTTGCCCTAGCCTTTTTCATGGAGATAGGAGATGGAATGATTGTATTTTTATGGCACACGTAGAGCTAGAATGGTTCACCAAAAGCATTTATTTAGCCAATTGTTGGGCTCCATAGGCTTGAGGTTGGACATCGACCATGGAGATTGGGTACTCTTTAATTAATAGAGATTGGTTGAATTAAGTCGATTACTTTAAAGGAGTTTAAACTAATATGAATATTTGATATTCTAAAGTCACAAAACTTGTGAGCTAATGTCCAATGAAAAGTAGAACCTAATGGGTCACACACAAAAGCCAATTGGAAATCCTACTTGATGAAGGAAATTTTCTAAGTGTGAGAGAAATTCCATGTTGATCGAAAATGAGAAGAAATCATTTGATGTAATTTTTAATCAATGTTAATCAATTTTTAATCAATTTTGATGAAATCGTTTGAAGAAATTCCATGTTGATGAAAGAAATTCCATGGTAATCAATTTTTAATTATTAAATTGATCTAAATAATTTAAGGAGTTAAATTAGCCAATTAAATTAAAGGTTAATTTAATTAGTGCCACATGACTATAAATTGGTCAACTTAAGGAGTTAAGTTAACTATTACTAGCTTAAAGAGTTAAGTTAGTTGACTTAAATGTTAAGCTAAAGTTTAATTAAATTAAAAATTTTAATTTAATTAAAGTGAAGAATTTATTTTGGAAGGAAACTTCAAATGAAGAGTTCATTTGGTGTGGCATTAAAATTTATTTAGATGACATTTCATTAGATGAAATGAAGATTTCAAATAAAATTCAAATACAAAGAAAATACACATGCCACTTGCATGCAAGTTGGCGCCACTTGAGGAAGGTATGATGCTTCTCTATATATAGATATAGAAGGGGAGCCAACTAACATGAAAAGCAAGCATTTAGATCTAATTGTCATATTCCTCATTTTTTCTCCAATTTTTGTGATTCACTCGTGTGTTGAGGCTTTACATTTTTCTTCAGCTTACCCCTATCTTGATTTTCAGCCTTCATCATCCTCATTTCTTCTTTGATCTTCCAACCGATCTGGGAGAAATTGGATTGTCCATTGGTGTATGGATCTTATCATTAGAGACAATACATTTTGATTGCTAAGCTTTGGGAGATCCTTCGTTTGGGTAGTAATTTTGTAGCTTCCATTAGAAGTCTTGCTAAAACTGTTTTGAGCTAAAAAATTTACTGGAGATACATCAAGGCGTTGGTGTTCTTTTGATTCAAGTTTCACTCAATTCTAAGGTGATTTGTCTGGCAAAGGTTGCTCACACTCTGCTACACTAGAAGGAGACTGTGTTGGAGATATCTAGCTTATCTTCTTCATGTCATTCCAATTTTCTTTTGAGGTAATTTTTTGACCTTATCTAGTTTAATAGTATGAGTTAGATCCTTGTGGGGGTGTAAATCAAGTTAGATTTCAATTATTAAGTGTTACTAATTGGATCCTTAGCTTACACACTCTTTCAATACAATCTTGATTGAATGATATTAATTATAAATGGCTATCTTCATCTTATGCTTATATTACTTCACTAGCATTTGTTTGAAACCCTTAGATCACACAAGACTATGGGACTTGGTCAATACACTCGGCGATGATCATAAAATAAGTCTTACATAGTTGTGATCTTAAATATCCCAAGTCATAGAATCTTAAGAGACGGGGCATCTAAGATTCGGATAGACTTGCATTAACGATGCATAATCCAATGGTTGGATGTTGCTCTATTCCATAAGCAGACCATATAAGATATGGATGCATGTTAGTAGGTGCTTATTGTAGAACAAGGCACTAGAGGCCACCCTGGAGAATCCATAAGATAGCCATAGTGGCAAGTTCTCCAGCATACTCTAGTGCGTGTAATTAGTCTTTTGACCTGAGGATCCATTGTAACCTTGTGTTTGATAGCAAGTAATGCACTAGGATCCAACAATAAACTTCAAAAGCTTAAATGAACTAGTGTTTTACAAGCTCTCAAGGATCTCATCATGCTAGGGATTCAAATTTAGGTAGAGAGTTAACTCAAATAGCAAATTTCCAAGGAGAAAATGGTAAACTCTTTACCAATCTAGAATCTGCCAGACAACGGCGCAGTAGAAAGAGAGCAACTTTTGTCTCGATTAAACTTATCTAGAAATCCCTAAAAAATTCCTATATCCTCTCAACACCTTGAATAAGATACTGAAAAAATTGGATCAAAACACTTTCTAGATCTCCTAAAAAAAATTCGTCAAATTGCTGCTCTGTTTTAATGGATCTCCAAAGCTAGCAAACCAAGTGTTTTGCCTCTATTGTGATGGTCCACACATCAATTGAACTTCCAATTTCTCCTCACTTTTAGCTGGAGTAAGAAAGGAGAAAAATAATGTTGGAGGCCGATTTGAGGTTGGAGAAGAAGAATGAAAGCAAAGCTTCAACACATGATGCAATGCTTGGAGAAAGTTTTGGAGGGAAATGTGAGATTCTAATCTTCACACTAAAAATGCATATGGTCGATCCCTCACCTCTATATCTATATCAAGAGAGGCGGCCACTTGCTATGCTTAGGTGGCAAATGTAAATTTAAATCTAATTTGAGTTTGTGTGCATTCCAATTACATTTGAAATCTAATTTCAAATTAATTAAGATGATAATTCAAATGAACCTTTCATTGTAATTTTTCCTCCAAAATGTATTATTCTCTTTAATTAAATTAAACACTTTAATTTAATTAATTAACATTTGGCTAAACTATTAAGTCAAACAAAATAACTCTTAAGCTCAATTTTGTTAACTTAACTCTTTAAGTTAACTTGACCAATTGATGATCATTTGGCACCAAATAATCAGCTCTTTAATTATTGGTTTAATTTAACTTCTTAAATTAATTGATTAATTTAACATTTAAGTCAAGCCAAAATTGACCTTCAAATTGGATACCTCAAAATTGGTCCCATGGAGTAATTCTCTAACAGTTAGAAAATTTCTCCATCAATTAGGAAGTTAATTGATTTTTGTGTGTGACCCAATAAGTTCTACCATTTATTGGACATGGGCTCACAACTCCTTGTTACTTTTGAATATCTTATATTCATTTTAGTTTAAAACACTTTAAAACTAATTGACTCAATTTAGTTAATCTTAATAATTGAAGAGTACCTAATCTTTATGGTCGATGTCCAACCTCAAGTCCATGGAGTCCAACTAATTGGCCGAAATGAATGCTTTTGGAGAACCATTGTAACTCTACGCTTACCATGAAAATACGATCCTTCCGTCTCTTATCTCCTAAAAGAGGCCTAGGGTAAGATATTTTCCAACTCCCGAATAGCCTCAATATTATGCCTCTATTCTTAATGTTCGCTTCCATTATATGACCTCATCTTTGGAAAACTCCTTTTCCAAATTGTCACATCTCCTTGCGCAAGGATTTCTCAAAATCGATCATTATAGAACACATAGGAGACATGCTCCCCTTTCACAAAAGTGAAGAGTCAAATTCCACCTTGGATCTCATAAACTTTCACGTTTAGTAGCTTATGTTCGGCTTCAACCCAAAAGGCCCACTAAGTGACTAGGGAAGAGTCAAAGCATAAGGACTAGACATAAGGTTACCATGGATCCTCAGGTCAGAAGACTAATAATATGAACTAGCGAAAGCTGGAGAACTGGCTACTATCGACTTGCCACTTTAGCTATCTAGTGGATTCTCCTGGGGGGTCTTCAGTATCTTGTTCTCTAACAAGCACCCACTAACATGCACTCATATCTCATATGGTAGCTAATGGAATAGAGTATTATCTAACTCTTGGATTTACGCATCATTAATGCAAGTCTATCTAGATCTTAGATGTCCTGTCTCATAAGATCCTATGACTCGGAAGATTTAAGATCATGATTGGGTAAGACTTATTCCATGGTCATCGAATCAAGTCTCATCGTAATGAGTGATCTAAGGGCTTCATCCAAATGCAAGTAAAATAATAAAAAGCATAAGTTGAAAATGGCTACATTTAAAGGATATCATTCAATCAAGATTATTTTACAAAGAAATAACTTTACAGGGCCAATCTAATTGGCTTGCTGGGCATTATTCCAACAATCTCCTACTTACCCTAAAGCCAATGCCCCATGGCCTTGAGACCCATCTTCTCAAGATGCTCTTCAAAGACCTTTTGCGTTGGGGTTTTATTAGTAAATCTGTTATATTCTCTTCTGAGGCAACTCTCTCAACTCGGATGTCGCCTCTATCAATGATCTCCCAGATCATATCACCTCAATATGTGCTTGAATTACTGATGAGATCTTAGCTCTTTGGCTTGCGTTACTGCCTTGTTGTTGTCACAGAAGACAGCTACTGGCTCACCAATGCTAGGCACTGCATTCAACTCTTGAATGAAGTTTTTTATCTAAGCACCTTCTTTTGTAGCTTTCGGAGTTGCAATATATTTTACCTCTGTTGTAGAATCTATTGGAATAGTGCCCAGCAAGCTAATTAGATTGGCCTTGTAAACTATTTCATTATAAGATAATCTTGATTGAATGATATTCATGATATGGCCATCTTCATCATATGCTCTTCATTTACTTCACTAGCATTTGGATGAAGCCCTTAGATCATACAAGACTATGGGACTTGGTTTGGTGACTATGGAATAAGTCTCACACGGTCGTGATCTTAATCCTTCCAAGTCATAGGATCTTAAAAGAACAAGGGCATCTAAGATCCGGATAGACTTACACTAACGATGCATAATCCAAGAATTGGATATTGTTCCGTTCCATGAGCAACTGTATGAGATACGGGTGTATGTTAGTAGGTGCTTGTTAGAGAACAAAGCACTGAAGACTCGCTTGGAGAATCCACTAGATAGCCCAAGTGGCAAGTCGGCAGTGGCAAGTTCTCCCGCTTACGCTAGTGCATATTATTAGTCCTTTGACCTGAGGATCCATGGTAATCTTGTGTCCGGTCCTCATGTTTTTACTCTTCCTTGACCACTTAGTGGGTCTTTCGGGTTGAGATTGGGTATGAGCTACTTGGCATGGAGGTTTGTGAGATCCAAGATAGAATTTGACTCCTCGTCTTTATAAAGGGTGAGTGCATCTCCTATGTGTTCTATAATGATCGATTCCAAGAAATCCTTGCGCAAGGTGATGTGATAATTTGGAAAGGCATTTCCAAAGATGAGGTCACATAGGGAATTGAACATTAAGAATAGAAACATAGTATCGAGGCTATTAGGGAGCCGATTAATATCTTGCCCTAGGCCTCTTTCTGGAGATAGGAGATGGAAGGACCGTATTTGCATGGTACGCGTAATGCTAGAATGGTTCTTCAAGAGCATTCATTTCGGCCAATTAGTTGGACTCCATGGGCTTGAGATTGGACATCGACCATGGAGATTAGGTACTCTTAATTAATGAGATTAATTGAATCGAGTCGCTTAGTTTAAAGGAGTTTAAACTAATGTGAATATTTGATATTCCAAAAGTCACAAGGAGTTGTGAGCCCATGTCCAATGAATGGTAGAACCTAATGGGTCACACACAAAAGCTAATGACATGGTCAATTGAAGGAAGTAGAGTTTTCTAAGAGTTAGAAAATTCATAACCGTTTTGGAGGAGGCAAAATTGTAGTCATTTTGACTTGATCAATTTAAATGTTAAATTGGTCAAATTAATTTAAGAGTTAAATTTAGATCAACTAATTAAGGGTTAATTAATTGATGTCACATGACTATCAATTGGTCAAAATTAATTTAAGGGTTAAATTGACTTTGACTAGCTTAAATAGTTAAGCATTTTTGACTTAAGAGTCATGTCAAATTATTATTGGTTAAATTAAAGTGTTTAATTTAATTGAGTTGGAGGATTATTTTTGGGAGAATAATTAAGTAAATGGTTCATTTAATGTGAATTGAAATTTAATTGCAAGACATTTCATAAGATGAAATTTGTGCTTCAATTAATATTCTTATTAACTAATTACTAGTTAGTGGCCACCTTGGCAAGGACACTTGGCATCATCTCCTTGGGGATGTTCATGGACCACTCTTATATATAGATATAGGAGTGTGGCCATCCAAGAGAGAGTGAGAGCAAGTGTGTGCATGACTAGTGTGATTTCTCCCCACATTTTGTGTAATGGGAATCTAATTTGTTAGCATCCCATTATTCTCTCCAACTTTCTCCTCTTGCTCTTTCCCAGTCTTTCTACCCTCATTCTCTGCAGATATTCCAGCCATTTTTTGGAGAACAGGCCATAGATTTGGTGTGTGGACTTTTACATTAGAGGCAATCTAATTTGGTTGCTTTTGTTCTTGACTGGAGCAGTTTTCTAGCAGCCAATTTTTGCTAGTTCTAGGAGGACCTCTGGTGTTCTGATTGGGCTGAATTTTGGACTGAAGAATCTTCAAAGGTTTGAGGAGTTCTTGTAAAAATTTCAGCAAAAACGGAGGAGTCCATCCAAAGGAAAATCGGTGGTGATCTTGTTGCGCCGGTGAAGAGATAGTTTGACGGTTTTCAAGAGTTTTCTCTTGCTCTTCGATTTTCTGTCATCACCAGGTATTTTTTCCCTTTCTAAATCTAAATTCCATGCATTTCTTGATCTTGGGGCTGTTGTGTGGGCTAGTTTATTCAGTTTTATTTTTGAAATATTTGGATCCTAGTGCCACACATACCTTCAGAATCGACCGTGGTATCTTGTTTGGAACTCTTACAACTCGTTGCACCGCCATTGGGGTCAAATACAAATCCAGAAGTGAATTTCAGGTCATCTACATCGGATTGAAAACTTGAATATAAAAACCCCTCTAGTTTTAATTCTCCATTGCCATATACTGAAATAAGTCCTTAGTCCTTCTCAAATACTTAAGGATTGCTTTAATGGCTACCCAGTGATTCTCATGGGGATTGGATCGGAGCCTACTTGTAACACTTAGAGAGTGTGCCACATCTGGTCTTGTACATTGAACTGCACACATTATGCTTCCAATAGTAGAGGCATAAGGTATATAAGACATCATTTATCTCTCATTTTCAGTCTTAGGGGTCGTAGACTTAGAGAGACGAATATCATGTCCTATGGGAAAAAATCCCTTCTTAGATTCTTCCATACTAAACCTCTTTAGTATTTTTCCAAAGTACGAGATTTGGGATAGCCCAAGCATCCTCTTAGATCTATCTCTATAGTACGTATTCCCAATACGTAGGATGTTTCTCCCAAATCTTTCATTGAGAATTAAGTTGATAACCATGCTTTAGTATGCTCTAACATTCTTACCTCATTCCTAATGAGAAGGATGTCATCGACACAAAGTACAATAAACTATACACAGCTCCTACAACCCTTCTTATACAAACATGGTTCATACACATTTTTGACAAAGCCAAATAATTTGACCGTTTTGTCAAAATGTATGTTCCAACTTTGGGATGTTTGTTTGAGTCCATAAATAGATCTCTGGAGTTTGCCAACCTTTTACTCACTTTCGTTGGATGTAAAACCTTACGGTTGCTTCGTATAGATTTCTTCTTTAATATCTCCATTGAGGAAAGTGGTTTTCACATCCATTTCACATATCTCATAGTCATAATATGCAGCTATGGCAAGTAGAATTCGAAAGGACTTAGGCATTGTGATCGGTGAAAAGATTTCCTCAAGATCTATACTGGGTCTTTGAGTGTAATCTTTTGCCACTAGTCGCGCCTTAAAAGCTACCACTTCTCCATCTAGTGATTTTCTTTAATTTTATAGATAGCCGTAGTGGCATGTTTATCCTGCTTATGCTAGTGCATATAATTAGTTCTTTGACCTTAGGATCCATTATAACCTTGTGTTTAGGTCCTCATGCTTTGACTCTTCCCTGGCCACGTAAAAGGTCGTTTGGGTATAAGCTACTTAGACATAGAGGTTTATGAGATTCAAGATGGGATTCGACTCATCTTCGTTGTGAAGGGCGAGTGCATGTCCTATGTACTCTATAATGATCGATTCTATGAAATCATTTCATACGGGAGTATGATTATTTGGAAAAGGAGTTTTCCAAAGATGAGTTCATAATGCGAATTAAACATTAAGAATAGAAATATAGTATCAAGGCTATTAGGGAGTCGACAAATATATTGCGTTACACCTCTTTGATGAAGATAAGATATGGAAGGACCGTATTTGCATGGCACGCGTAGAGCAAGAATGATTCTCCAAAAGCATTCATTTCGGTCAACTAGTTGGGCTCTATGGGCTTGAGGTTAGACATCGACCATGGAGGTTGGGTACTCTTCAATTAATGAGACTAATTGAATTGAGTTAATTAGTTTAAAGGAATTTAAACTAAAGTGAATATTTGATATTCCAAAGTCACAAAAAGTTGTGAGTCTATGTCTAATGAATAATAGAACCTAACGGGTCACACACAAAAGTCAATTGCATATCTTAGGCGATGAAGGATAATTTTCTAGGAGTTAGGGATTTTCTCTCATGACCGATTTGGAAGTGACCGATTGACACAAATGTTGTGGTCATTTTTGGCTTGATCAATTTAATTGTTAAATTGATCTAATTAATTTAATGAGTTGAATTAAGACAATAACTAAGGAGTTAATTATTTGGTGCCACATGACTATCAATTGGTCAAGTTAACTTAAAAGGTTAAGTTAACAATTGCTAGCTAAAGGAGTTTAGCTAATTAACTTAAGTCAAGGTGATTAAATTAAAGGAGTTTAATTTAATTAAAATGAAAAATTAATTTTGGAGGGAAAATTCAAATGAAAGGTTTATTTGGTGTGATGTTAGAATTTATTTGGATGACATTTCATGAGATAAAATGAAGACTCCAAATAAAATTCAAATGCATACATAATTCACATTCATGCCAACTTGCAATGCAAGTGGGTGGTACCTCCCTTGAGGAAGGTGCGATATGACCTTGGCATCACACCATCCTCCCTCTATATAAAGATATAGAAAGGGGTGGCAAAAAAGAGTAGCAAGACATCACATTTCATGCGAATTAGATTCTCTCAAAATTTTCCTCCAATATTCATATGTTGAAGCTTCGCTTCTCTTCTTCTCCAACCTCCAATTCAAGCCTTCTTCCTTGCATGTTCTTCTTTTTATTCTCTTATTGATATTGAGGAGAATTGGCGTTGCATTGGTGTGTGGATCTTAACGTTAGAGGCAAGACAATTGGATTGATGTGCCTTTCAGAGATCTAGTTTCTAGTAGTAAATTGTGGTCCACCTTTGGAGGTCTTGTTGAGTTTGGATTGAGCTGCATTTTGGACTAAAGATACATCAAATAGTTGGTGATAATTTATACAAGTTTCACTCAAATTGGAGTTCATTTTCCTGGTTAAACATTGATCGAAATCCGCTGGGCCACTGGAAAACTATTTTTGAGTGTCAAAGGTTTTCTTCTTGCTTCATTTATTTTTGAGCAAAACAAGGAAATTCTCCATCTAAATCTGAATTAATAGCATGTTTAGATCCTTGGTGACATGTGTAGCCTAGTTAATTTCCACTTTTGATGTTTTGATTATTGGATCCTATGACTACATGTGACTTCAAGTGATATCGAAGCCTAATTCATGCTATAATTTGATTTTTCGATTGATTGATTCATGTGATGATCAAAATGACCAAATACTTGATCCTTACTATGAATTGGAGTGTTTGGATGATGTTGTATATGGCTCCTTGATTGATGAATTTAAATTATGCTAATATATGTTTTAATTTGTTGAATTCATATGTTGAGCATGTTTTAATTCTTAGATGCTAATGTTGAATGTTGATTTTGTTGGAATAGCGCTCAGCAAGACAATTAGATTAGCCTTGTAAAACCATTTTTCGATAAAACAATCTTGATTGAATGATATTCTTTGTATGGCCATCTTCATTTTATGCTCTTTAATACTTCACTTGCATTTAGATAAAGTCCTTAGATCACTCTTGACTACGGGACTTAGTTTGATGACCATGGAATAAGTCCCACACAGTCGTGATCTTAAATCTTCAAAGTCATAAGATATTACGAGATGGTGCTTCTAAGATTCCGATAGACTTGCACTAACGATGCATAAATCCAAAAGTTGGATATTACTCTGTTCCATAAGCAACCATATGAGATAAGGGTGCATGTTAGTAGGTGCTTGTTAGAAAATAAGGCACTGAAGGCCCACCAGAGAGAATCCACTAGATAGTCGTAGTAGCAAGTTGGTAGTGGCAAATTCTCTAGCTTAGGTTAGTGCATATCATTAGTCCTCTGATATGAGGATCCATGGTAACCTTGTGTAGTCCTCATGCTTTGACTCTTCCTTTATCACTTAGCGGGTCTGGTTGAGTTTGGGTATGAGCTACTTGGCATGGACGTTTGTGAGATTCAAGATAGAATTCAACTCTTTGCTTTTGTGAAGGGCAAGTATATCTCCTATGTATTCTATAATGATCAATTCCAAGAAATCATTGCACAAAGTGGTATGACAATTTGGAAAAGGAGTTTTCCAAAAATGAGGCCATACAAAGGAATCTAACATTGGAAATAGACACATAGTATCGAGGCTATTAGGGAGCCGACAAATATCTTACCCTAGACTTCTTTTGGGAGATAGAAGATGGAAGGACCGTATTTGCATGGTACGCATAGAGCTATGATGGTTCTCCAAAATCTTCATTTTGGCCAACTAGTTGGGCTCCATGGGCTTGAGGTTGGACATTAACCATGGAGATTGTGTACTCTTCAATTAATGAGATTAATTGAATTGAGTCGATTAGTTTAAAAGTATTTTAAACTAAAATTAATATATGATATTCAAAGGTGACAAGGAATTGTGAGCCCATATCCAGTGAATGGTAAAACATATTAGGCCACACACAAAAGCCAATTAGCTTCCTAGTTGATGGAGCAATTTTCTAAGGGTTAAAAACTTTTTCCTAGTGGATCGATTTTTGAGTATCCAATTTAAAGATCAATTTTGGCTCGATTAATTTAAGTGTTAAATTAATCAATTAATGTAAAACGGTTAAATTAGACCAATAATTAAGGAGTTAATTATTTGGTGCCAAAGTGACCATCAATTGGTCAAGTTAACTTAAAGAGTTAAGTTAACAAAATTAAGCTTAAGGGTTAAGCTTGTTTAACTTAAGAGTCAAGTCAAAGGTTAATTAATTAAATTAAAGTGTTTAATTTAATTAATGAGAAGAATACATTTTGCAGGAAAAATTCAAATGAAATGTTCATTTGAATTAGCATCTTAATTAGCTTGAAATTAGATTTCAAATGAAATCAAGATGCACATGAAATTTAAATTGGACTTGAATTTGTGTTTGCCACCTTGGCAATGCAAGTTGGACTCCCACCTTAAGGAAGGTGTGATGCCAACTTGGCATCACACCAACCTCACCCTATATATAGATACAGAGGGTGTGAGGATAGGTGATTGCTGAAAGTGTGAAAAGAATCTATATAGATATAGAGGGTGTGAAGATAGGTGATTGTTGAAAGTGTGAAAAAATTAGATTCTTTTCACAATTCCCTCCAAAACCCCTTGCAAGCATTGCATTCACGTGTTGAAAGTTTTACTCTCTTCTTCTTCTTCCCTACCTCAAATTGCCCTCCACCATTGTTTTTCTCCCCCTTATTCTAGCTTAAAGTGAGGAAAGTTTGGAAGTTTCAATTGGTGTGTGGATCATATCAATAGAGGCAAACAAGTTAGCTGTCTATGGTTTGGAGATCCACTTGAGCAGAGCACCGATTTGGAGAGCTTTTTTTAGGGAGATCCATAAAGCTTTTTGATTTGAGTTTTTTACCGTGTTTCTTCCAAGGTGTTCAGAGGTTGCAATATTTTTTTTTGTGAATTTTGGAGGAGTTTTAACATGATTAAAAATTGCTCTTTTTCTGCTGTGCGGTTTCTAGCAGATTGTAGATTGGTGAATGATTCACCACTTTTTCCTTGGATATTAGCATTTCAAGGTAACACTCTATCTAAATCTGGATTTTAGGCATGATTTAATCCTTGTTAGCTTGTAAGCACTAGTTTATTTAAACTTTTGAAGTTTTATAATTGGATCCTAGTTCCTTACTTGGCTTCAAATTTGGCATTAGATTATGTTATATGTTGATATAGCATGTTATTAATAGCTTCAAGGTGTTTTGGTTGTTGTTAATGGCTTCAAGGTGTTTTGGTCATTTTTAGATCCAATATGATTGGAGTTTTGTTGGAGATTTTTGAAGAATATAATTCTTACTTAAACGTTTTTTTGAAAACATGATTGAGCACTTGAAATTCCTTTTTTAAAAGGTATTTTGAATCTGGAATTTCATCTATACTGTGTGACTTAATGTTTAGAATGTGCTCTACATTTTTTGGTACACAAAACTTGAGCCTAAACTCATACAACTTCAGTGCCAAAGTGAAATGGGGCATGCTGTCCTACTTGGACGGGCACTGGCCAAGCAGCGGGCGCGTCAAGCACACGTTTGCCGCACGGCAGTGCGCCTAGCCTTGGCGAGCAGCCATCCAGTTTATTTTGGCATGAGTTTGGTTGATTTTTTTGGTTCCTTTAAGTGACCAAAAGTATTTTGCATCACACATAATAGATGCACAAATGTTGTGTAAGTTCTCAAAATTATGTTTGACATTTTTTATTTCTTTTAAAAATTAGTTAAAGTTAATCTTCAACAAAGTGGCATAATTGTTATGCTTCGTCTTGGTTGGCCAATTACTTGTTTAACAGATAACCATTTATTGTTGGAATTGAATGTTAATTCTTGATTTATTTATTTATTGTTTATTTAAATATTGAATGGATGATGAGTGAATGGGGATGGTCATGAGCCTTTAATATTGATTTTATTTGTTTCAAGTTGTTGAAAAGAGTTGTATTAAATTGGGGCTTGCATGCCTCTTAAATTCTATCTTGTAAATGTTATGAGAGTAGAATCACTAGGAGTTAGGATTTCTTTCTCATGTAAATGTTACAAGGAGAGCGGAATACCATTGGAGGCATGGAGACCCGAGATGACCCATGAATGTATGAGATACACTTATATAATAGCTAGATTTAATCAACCCACTTAAAGTCTACTAGGGGGTGCACCTATGGCTATAAGTTCACCACTTGGTTAGGCTCATGGTCATCCCACCCTAGGATCATCCTAGGCGTATTTACTTATTTATACTTTTCATATCCTATTGATGTATGTGATGCATGGATTAGGATATAGAAAACCTAAAAAAGAAGAGTAAAATGATGAGATCTTTGTAAGTAAGAAAAACCCTCTACTTAGAATGTCTAAATGCTTTCAATATTAAGTCAAAATGGATATAAATTAAACGAAGTTTTAATTAATCCATATTTTCTACGAATAGTATATGCCATGACGATGCTACCGATTTTGTGTGATGGAACTCGATCATACGGGTCACACTTAGGAGGAAAGTTATCAGCATATACTTAGCATACAATGCACCTTTGATTTGAGAACGCCCACGCATTGGCACTCAGTTACGGGGGATGTAACTTAAATCCAAATCAAAGCATGAATTAGGCTTTGATATCACTTGAAAGCAAGTAAGGTATTAGGATCCAATAATAAAACTTCAAAAGCTTAAATAAACTAGTGCTTACAAGAAACCAAGGATCTAAACATGCTTTAAGATTTAGAATTGGGTGAAGAGTTACCTTGAAAAGCAAAATTCAAAGCTAGATTTAAGAACTCCTTCTTCAAACAAAATCTGCCAAACAGTGGCGCAGCGGGAAGCAAGCAACTAAACTCTCCAAAAATACTGAAAAAAATTCCAGTAGATGCGCAACTCCTTAAGGAAGCTGTTGAGAAAAGATTCAGACTAAAACTTTTTCTGCATCTCTTGGGAATAAATCGCTAAGTGACTGGTCTTGCTGGTGGATCTCCAAAGGCTTAGCAATCCATTTGTTTTTCCTCTATCGAAATGATCCACATACCAATCCAGTTTCCTACTACTCCTCACTTTTAGCTAGAGAAAGACAGGCGAGAAGAGATGCACATGGCCAATTTTGGGGTAGGGAGAAGAAGAGAAATGTGATCTTCAACACATGAATGAACATCTTGAAAATAGAGAAAAAAGTAAGAATCTAATTTCTCACTTGCAAGATTGCTAGATGCTACCCCCTCACTCTATATCTATGTATAGAGTGAGGATGGTGTGATGCCACTTCCTCATAGTGGGGGTGGGGGAACCGCCAACATGCATGCCTTGAAAATTCAAATCTAATTTGATTTTTTGTGCATTTCAATTACATATGAAATCTAGTTTCAAATTAATTAAAGGTCACACTAAAATGTTCCTATCATTTGAATTTTTCCTCCAAAATATATTCTTCTCATTAATTAAATTAAACACTTTAATTTAATTAATTATTTCTTGACTTAAGAAACACTTTAATTTAATTAATTAATTCTTGACTTAGCTCTTAAGTCAATTAGCTTAACTTTTGAGCTAAGAATTGTTAACTTAACTCTTTAAGCTAACTTGACCAATTGATGGTCATGTGGCACCAAATAATTAACTCCTTAATTATTGGTCTAATTTAGCTCCTTAAATTAGTTGATCAATTTAACAAGTAAATTAATTAAGTCAAAATTGACCTCAATTTTTAGTCACCCAAAATCAGTCTCTATGGAGTGAATTTAGTAACACTTAGAAAAATTCCTCCATCATTTAGGAAATGCAATTGGCTTTTGTTTGTGACTCGATAAGTTCTACCATTCATTGGACATGGGCTCACAACTCCTTGTGACTTTCAAATATCATACATTCTTTTTAGTTAAACTCCTTTAAACTAATTGACTCAACTCAATTAATCTCCATTAATTAAAGAGTACCCAATCTCCATGGTCGATGTCCAACCTCAAGCCTATGGAGTCCAACTAAGTGGCCGAAATATATGCTTTTGGACAACTATTATAGCTCTACGTGTACCATGAAAATATGGTTCTTCCATCTGCTATCTCCCGAAAGTAGCCCAGGGTAAGATATTTGCAGACTCCTTAATAACTTCGATGCTATATCTCTATTCCCAATGTTCGATTCCACTTTATGACCTTATTTTTGGAAAACTCCTTTTCGAAATTATCATATTGGCTTGCACAAGGACTCTTTGGAATTGGTCATGTAGAATACATAGGAAATGCACTCGCCTTTCACAAAGACAAGGAGCCAGATTCCACCTTGGATCTCACACACCTCCATGTCCAAGTAGCTTATGCCCAATCGACACCTGAATGGCCCCCTAGGTGACCAAGGAGGAGTCAAAGCATAAGGACTTAAACACAAGGTTACTATGGATCCCCAGGTTAAATAACTAATTATTTGCACTAGTGTAAGCTGGAGAATTTGCCACTACTGACTTGCTACTTTGTCTATCTAGTAGATTCTCTGGGTAGGCCTTCAGTGCCTTGTTTCCTAATAAGTACCCACTAACATGCATCCTTATCTCATATTGGATTGCTCATGGAATGGAGCAATATCCAACTCCTTGGATCTATGCATCGTTAGTGCAAGTCTATTAGAATCTTAGATGCTCTGTCTCGTAAGATCCTATGACATGGAAGATTTAAGATCACGACTGTGTAAGACTTATTCTATGATCACCACCCAATACGCTACCAAGTTCTACAGTCATGTGTGATCTAAGAGCTTCAACCAAATGTCAATGAAGTAAATATAACCATAAGATAAAGATGACCATATTGTAAATATCATTCAATCAAAATTGTATCACCAGCGAAATAGTTTGCACTGCTAATCCAATTAGCTTGTGGGGCACTATTCTAACAATCTTCCACTTATCCTAAAGCCAATTTCCCTAGCCTTAAGGCCCATATATTGGAATAGTACTCTGCAAGCCAATTAGATTAGCCTTGTAAAAGTTATTTCCTTGTAAAATAATCTTGATTGAATAATATTCTTTATAGGTCCACCTCCATCTTATGCTTTATATTACTTCACTTGCATTTGGATGAAGCCCTTAGATCACACATGACTATAGGACTTGGTTCGGTGACCATGGAATAAGTCCTACACAATCGTGATCTTAAATCTTCTAAGTCATAGGATCTTATGAGATGGGGCATCTGAGATCTAGATAGACTTGCACAAATGATGCATAAATCCAAAATTTGGATATTGCTCCTTTCCATGAGCAATCTGTATGAGATACGGGTGCTTGTTAGAGAACAAGGTATCGAAGACCCTCCGGAGAATCCACTAGATAGCCGTAGTGGCAAGTCGATAGTGGTTAATTCTTTTGCTTATGCCAGTGCATATTATTAGTCCTCTAACTTGATGATCTATGGTAATCTTGTGTCCGGTCCTCATGCTTTGACTCTTCCTTGACCATTTAGCGGGTCTTTCGGGTTGAAGTTGGGTATGAGCTACTTGGCATGGAGGTTTGTGTGATCCAAGATGGAATCTGACTCCTAACTTTTGTGAAGGGCGAGTACATCTCCTATGTGTTCTATAATGATCAATTCCAAGAAATCCTTGCGCACGTGGTGTGATAATTTGGAAAAAGAGTTTTCCAAAGGTGAGGTCACACAAGGGAATCAAACATTAAGAATAGAGATATAGTATCGAGGCTATTGGGGAGTCGACAAATATCTTGCCCTAGGCCTCTTTCGAGAGATAGGAGACGAAAGGACCGTATTTACATGGTACGCATAAGGCTATGATAGTTCTCCAGAATATTCATTTCAGTGAATTAGTTAGGATCCATGGGCTTGAGATTGGACATCGACCATGGAGATTGGGTACTCTTCAACTAATGAGATTAATTGAATTGAGTCGATTAGTTTAAAAGGAGTTTTAAACTAAAATGAATATAATATATTCAAAAGTCACAAAGAGTTGTGAACCTATGTCCAATGAATGGTAGAACCTATTAGGTCATACACAAAAGCCAAATAGCTTCCAAAATTGGTAGAGCAATTTTCCAAGTGTTGGAAAAATCACCCTTTGGTGGCCGATTTTCAAGGTTCCAATCCAACGTTCAATTTTGGTTTGATTGATTTAAGTGTTAAATTAATCAACTAATTTAAGAGTTGAATTTGACCTATAATTAAGGAGTTAATTATTTGGTACCATGTTGACCATTAATTGGACAAGTTAACTTAGAGTTAAGTTGACTAATTTAAGCTTACAAGTTAAGCTTGTTTGATTTAAGAATTAAATCAAAGGTCAATTAATTAAATTAAAATGTTTAATTTAATTAATGGAAAGAATCCTTTTTTGGATGGAAAATTTAAATGAAGTATTCATTTAAATTAGCATCTTAATTAATTTGGAATTAGATTCCAATTGAAATTGAAATGCACTTGAAATTCAAGTAAGACTTGAATTGAATTTTGCCAACTTGGCATGCCACTTGGGCAGACACCTTAAGGGAGGTGTGATGCCCACTAACATCACACCTTCCACCCTCTATATATAGATATAGAGGACATGCAAAATTTGAAAATTGATTGCTGAAAAGTGTGAGAATTACATTCTTGCATTCCTTCCAAAATCTCGCTCTCCATGCATTGCATCATAAGTTGAAGCTTTGCATTTCTTCTTCTCCCCAACCTGAAAATTGTCCTTTTCTACCTCATTTTTTCCTCTCTAACTCCAGCTTCTAGTGAGGGGAAATTGGAAGATAGTTTGGTGTGTGGATCCACCTACTCAGTTTTGGAGATCCACCTACAGTGGCTTCCGGTTGATGAATTTTTTTGAAGCGATCTAGAAGGCTTTTGGCTCCAATTATTCAAAGTCACTTTCCCTATGTGTGGAGGTGTTCCAAATTTAATTTTTTAATTTTTTGGGCAATTTAGCCTGTGCAAACATTGTTGTCTTTCTATTGTACCAGTTCCAGATAGTTTTTGGATTCGTGAGAGATAGTTGATCTTCTCCTTGTTTTTGAGCTACATGAGGTAATTCTTTATCCTAATTTAGTTCTATGGAATGACTAGATCCTTGGGAGCTCGAGTAGCTTAGTTAATTTCTAGCTTATGAAGTTTTGATTTATGGATCCTAATGCTACTCTAGCCTTCACCATCTTCCCAAGATATCCTTCAAAGACCTTTTGCATTTAAGGATTATGACAATAGTTCTATTATTTTCTCTTCTGGGGCAACTGTCTCCACTCAAATGTCGCCTCTATCAAATGATAACGTATTTATTTATATTTGCATCACTGATGAGATCATGGCTCAAGTCCTAAGTCGTCTTAAAAAAACTATCATAGGCTCATGTATGCTAGATACTACATCCAACTTTTAGATGAATTTTTTATCCAAACACTTTTCTTTGTGGTTTCCAAAACCACAAATTATTTCACCTCAGTGGTAATCACAATCGTGGTATCTTGTTTGGAACACTTCCAACTCACCATGCCACTATGAAGATAAAATTTAAATCCAAAAGTGGATTTTGGGTCATCTACATCATATTGGAAGATAGAATCTGAAAACCCCTTGAGCTTTAATTCTCCATTGCCGTATACCAAAAGAAACAAGTCCTTAGTGCTTCTCAAGTACTTAAGGATTATTTTAATGGCCATCTAGTAACATTCACTGGGGTTAGATTGGAAATGTCTCGTAACACTTAGAGTATGTTCCACATCTAGTCTTATACATTGAACGACATACAATCTACTCCGCATAAAGTATGTTGGACATTCTATGTCTCCCATTGTCAGTCTTAGGGACCATTGACTTGGAAAGATGAATGTCATATCCTATGGAAAGAAACCACTCTTAGATTATTTCATACTAAAACTCTTTAGTATCTTGTTAATGTACGATGTTTGGGAAAGCCCCAACATCCTCCCTGATCTATCTTTATAGATATATATTCCCAATACATAGGATGCTTATCCCACATCCTTCATGAAGAATTGTGTAGATAACCATGCTTTAGTGCACTCTAACATTTCGTTCTCATTCTCAATGAGAAGAATGTCATCGACATAAAGCATAATAAACTGTATCCTACTAGCCTTTTAGAACACGCAAGTTGCATACATATTTTTGACTAAGCCAAATGATTGACTTTCTAATCAAAATATATTTTCCAAGTTCTGGGTGCCTTTTTGAGTCCATAAATGAACCTTTGACTCTACAAACCTTTTGCTCACTCTCTTTAGATGTAAAAGCTTGTGCTTGCTCCATATAGATTTCTTCTTCAATGTTTTCATTGAGGAAAGCGATTTTCACATCTATTTGCCATATCTCATAGTCATAATATGCAATTATGGCAAGTAAAATTCGAATGGACTTAGGCATTGCGACCGATGCAAAGGTTTCATTAAAATCAAAACTATGTCTTAGAGTGTAACTTCTTGCCACTAGTTGCGTCTTAAAGGTCATTACCTCTCATCGATTCCTAGCCTTTGCTTATAGATCCACTTGCAACCAACGGGAACTATTCCCTTCGGTGGATCTATCAAAGTCCATACTTTGTTGGAGCTCATGGAGTCCATTTTGAATTTTATGGCATTAAGCCAATATCTCGAGTCTATGTCTAACATTGCTTCCTCATTGGTCTTCGGATCACTATCCGATTGGCCTATCTCATGACGGAATACGAACCCTTCGTGTTGCTTTTTGATCTAGTCCGACCTTCTTAGAGGTTGTGTGTGAGACACTTATTGATATTTACTTGTTTCTACTACTTGTGGGATTTTAATGATCATCTTGAACTTCACCAAGTTCAATTAAAACGCCTTTTCTATCTAATAGAAATTCTTTTTCCAAAAAGGTAGCGTTCCTTGAACCAAACACCCATTGTTCCGACGGATCATTAAAGTAATAACCCAAAGACTCTCTTGGGTATCCCACAAAATTGCACAATGTGGATCTACTATCCAACCTGTCTCCCACTAAACGTCTCACATAGGTAGGAGACCCCCAAACCTTTAGATAATAGTAAGAGGATATTTTACCATACCACATCTCATGCGGCATCTATGGTACTGACTTTGAAGGTACTACACTTAGTGACTTCGCAGCCATTTTTAAGGCATATCCCCAAAAGTATATTAGCACATAGGAAAAACTTATCATGGAACGTACCATGTCTAACAAAGTACAGTTTCTCCTTTTGGCTACTCCATGTCCTTATCAACTATAATCTCGATGAAGGTGATGAAGTAGCAATGGCCTCATCTCACACTAACTCTTAGTGGGCCACAAACATCTGTATGGTTCAAATCCAAAAGACTTGTAGTGCACTCCGTTTGTCCTACAAAAGAAGCCTTGGTCATTTTTTCCTTTAAATAAGATCCACAAGTAGGAAGGTTCTCAATGCCACTAACATTTAGTGCTTTGTGAACTTCTAACTTGTTCATCTGATTTTTAGAAATATGTCCAAATCTTGCATGTCATAACATAGCATCTTCTTGAATATCTAATTTTCTTACTTTATTGCATGTCTATTAGTGATGATTGAGAATCCAAAAATATATAATCCTTTGTTAAGTGTACCATAAGCATCTAAAGAACCCATTCTTTAATGCCTTCAATCTCCTATTAGATATGGAAGGATCAAATCCTTTGCTATCTAAAACGGGAATTGAAATAATGTTCTCAATAATATATGGTGGGTTCAATACAATTATGGAGTTTCCTAGCCAAGCTGGTGGATCATATCCACTTCACTAGGTCTTATTCTTTTTTTTTTTCTTTGTAACAACTTACAAAGATAAGAACCACATACAATATCATATATCCATGAGGAAGAATTTATCCTTGAATGCACTTCAATAAAGTACATACCCTTCTCA
Organism: Jacaranda mimosifolia; assembly: GCA_018894105.1. NCBI lineage: Eukaryota > Viridiplantae > Streptophyta > Magnoliopsida > Lamiales > Bignoniaceae > Jacaranda > Jacaranda mimosifolia. The sequence continues at coordinate 16,637,439 of CM032128.1, read as the reverse complement.
AGGGTTGCAAGGTATCCCTTGCAATTCCACTTGCAATGTCCTATTTCACCAAAGTAGAAACAAGTAATATAAACTATATCTTCTATAATCTTCTTGACTACCCCAGATGCCTTTAATGGTTGCTTTCCACTTAGAGGAAGAACTTTTCTTCCTTTTACCTCCCTTTCTAGCACCCTTAAGGCCTATAGACTCAAAGGAGGAAGCAAGCATTAATGGTATGCCCTTGTCATGGTAATATCCGTCTAGATCAATACTTTAATCAATAAAACTCGGCAAGGATATGAGGACCAAATCCTCATGGAGATCATTATCCATCACTACGTCCATGTTGAAAAGTTTCTCCAAGCCTAATCATCTTTAGACTGTAGTTGATGACACATGACTTCGCATCTATCCTAGCTTGAAAAATATCCTTTGACAACATGAATTTCTCATACCTTGTTTACTTTACAACTCTTGTAAACTTTAACCGAGCTATAATTCTTGTGTCCTTGAGATTTTTGAAGTTTGCAGATGCCATCATAAGATTCTGGGATAGGGCAATCCTTAACCTAATTCATGACCTTTTCATGTATCTCTTGATCTATTATAATCCTCATGGGATTAGGAGCACCTTGATATCGGACATATCTCCACTTCTAGGAATCTGGAATGATTTTTGCGGTTAAGTTAATCATGGAAGTTTGGCCCAATTGGTTTATTGGTTTCCAAAATAAAGTGGAGTGGATTTTTAGTCATTCTCTTGAGATTTTACAAATTCTCAAAGGCGAAAAAGAAAATATAAGCATGTGATTGAATTTTAATATTTGAAAAGATGTTTATGGTACTTCAAGCATACTTTTCTTCCACTAATTTATCAAATCCTTCACCCCCTAGAAGAATTCAAAAAATCTCATTTCCTAGTGAGAATCAAGATCCCGAGGACTTGCAAGCAGACCCCCTGTAATCGAGTGCCATCCACAAGCAATTGAAGGGTAAGCAACTTTTGCTAATTGCATCTTATGCAACTCTTGATGTATTTTGCCTTACTTTTCACATAGACCTACATAATTGTGTGCCATCTATGTTACTAAGTGTTAAGTCCAATCTACCAATCAAACGTTGATTCAAGACAGTCACCACAACATCCCCCATAATCGAGTGCTAATGTGTGGGCATTCTTGATTCAAAGTTGCATCTCATGCTAAGTGTATGCTCACAGCTTTTCTCTTAAGTGTGAGCCCCATAACTAAGTGCCATCACACAAAATCTATAGCATCGTCATGGCATACACTATTAGTAGAAGGTATAGATTAATTAAAACTCATTTTAATTTGTATCTATTTTAACTTAATATTTGAAAAGCACTTAGACATTCTAAGTGGACGGTTTTTGCTTGCAAATATCTCATCATTATCTTCTTATTTAGGTTTTCTATATCCTAACCATGCATCTCATACGTCAATAGGATATGTAAATCATAAATAAGTAAATGAGCCTAGCATGCTCATAGGGTGGGATCACCATGAGCCTAACCAAGTGGTGCACTTAGAGCCATAGGTGCACCACCTAGTTGATTTTGAATAGGTTGATTAAATCTAGCTATTACATAAGTGTATCTCCATACATTCATAGGTCGTCTTGCCTCCAATGGTCTCTTTGCTCCTTGTAACATTTACAAGAGAAAGAAATCTTCATTCCTAGTGATTCATAACATTTACAAGATAGAAATTAAGAGGCATGCAAGCCCCAATTTAATACAACCCTTTTCAACAACTTGAAACAAATAAATCAATATTAAAGGCTCATGATCATCCTCATTCATTCATCATCCATTCAACAATTAAATGAACAATAAATAAATCTAGAATTAACAATTAATTCCAACAATTAAATGTTTATCTCATAAACAATTAATTGGTCAAGCAAAAAATAAGCATAGCATATATGCATCTCGTTTTTGCACAAAATTGAAGATTTACTTGAACAAGTTTCTAAAAGCAATAAAAAATGTCAAATTCTAAAAGCAATAAAAAATGTCAAACATAATTTTTATAACTTACACAATACTTGTGCACCTATTTAGCATGATTTGAATCATTTTTGGTCACTTAAGGAACACAAAAATAGGCTCAAAAGTCATGCCAACCAAAACTGGTCACTACTGCCCAGGTGGTGTGCACGGCTAGGTGGCAGGTGTGCCTGCTGCCCTGCCTGTGTGCTGCCATGGTGCGGTGGCAACTCTGTTTTGGGGTTAGGACTGAGTCAAGTCAATTTTGGCTCAGCTTTTGTGCACCAAAAATTTTAGGACACATCCTCACCATCAAACCACACATTTTAGATGAAATTTCAGATTTAAAACACTTTTCAAAAATGGAATTTCAAGTGCTCAAATATGCTTCAAAGTTTAAGTTCAAGTAAAAATCACATTCATCAAACATCACTAACATAACTCCAATCAAATTGGATCCAAAAATGACCAAAAACAACTTAAGGTCAATCCAGACATGCTATATCAACATATAATGTCAATTAATGCCAAATCAACATTCAACATTAATAGCTATGAATTAAAAAATGCTAATCATATGAATTAATACTTAAAACACATATTAGCATGATTTCAACCCATCAATCAAGGAGCCACAGACAACATCATCAAAACACTCTAATCCATCATATGAATTGAGGATTTGGTGATTTTGACAATCCATCACATGAATCAATCAATCAAAAAATCCAAATCAAAGCATGAATTAGGCTTCGATATCACTTGAAACCAAGTAAGACACTAGGATCCAATAATAAAACTTCAAAAGCTTAAATAAGCTAGCGCTTACAAGCAACCAAGGATCTAAACATGATTTAGGATTCAGATTTGGTTGTAGAGTTACCTTAAGAGCTTAAATCCAAAGGTAGATTGAAGAACTCCTTCTTCAAATAGAATCTTCCAAACCACAGTGCAAGTAGAAGTGAGCTACTTTTGACCGATGTCAAGCTCCCCAAAAATGCTGAAAATATTCCAACAGATGCTCAACACCTTGAAGAAGATGCTGGAATAAATTTCAGCTCCAAACTCTTCCTGGATCTCCTAGAATAAAATCAACAAGAGACTAGTCTTGCAGATGGATCTCCAAAAGCTAAGTTAACCACTTGTTTTGCCTCTATTGAAATGATCAACACACTAATCGAATTTTCAATCACTCCTTACAATTAGATGGAGATTTAGAGGAGAGATGAGAGATGATGGCCAATTTTAGGGGTTGGAGAAGAAGAGGAAGGTAAACTTCAACACATGAGTGAACACCTTGAAAATGGAGGGAAAGAGTGAGAATCTAATTCTTCACTTGAAAAATACATGTGTCCGCCCACCTTACCTCTATATCTATATATAGAAGGAGGATGGTATGATGCCAATTTGGCACCACACCCTTCCTCAAGGTAGGGGGACCACCAACTTGCTTGCAAGTTGGCAAATTCAAATCTAATTTGAATTTGTGTGCATTTCAATTACATTACATTTGAAATCTAATTTCAAATTAATTAGATGCCAAACTAAAATGATTATATCATTTGAATTTTCCCTCCAAAATATAAATTCTTCTCATTAATTAAATTAAATATTTTAATTTAATTAATTAACTTTTGAATTAACACTTAATTCAACAAGCTTAACTCTTTAAGCTTAATTTAGTTAACTTAACTCTTTAAGCTGACTTGATCAATTGATGGTCACATGGCATAAAATAATTAACTCTTTAATTATTGCTGTAATTTAACTCTTAAATTAGTTGATAAATTTAACACTTAAATTAATCAAGTCAAGTGATACCTCAATTTTCGATTACCTCAAAAATGATCACTTTGGAGTGAACTTTTCTAACACTTAGAAAGTTCCTCCATGAGTTAGGAAATGCAATTGGCTTTTGTGTGTGACTCGATCGATTCTACCATTCATTGGACATGGGCTTACAGCTCCTTGTGACTTTTGAATATGATATATTCATTTTAGTTTAAACTTCTTTAAACTAAATCAACTTAATTCAATTAATCTCCATTAATTGAAGAGTACCTAATCTCCATGGTCAATGTCCAACCTCAAGCCCATGGAGCCCAACTAATTGGCCAAAATGAATGCACTTGGAGAACCATTATAGGTCTATGCATACCATGTAAAATATGGTCCTTTGGTCTCCTATCTCCTGAAGGAGGCTTGGGGCAAATATTTGTTGACTCCTTAATAGCCTTAATACTATGTCTCTATTCTTAGTGTTCGATTCCATTGTATGACCTCATCCTTGGAAAACTTCTTTTTCAAATTATCACACCACCTTGCGCAAAGATTTCTTGGAATCGATCATGAAAGAAGACATAGAAAATACACTCGCCCTTCACAAAAGCAAGGAGTCAGATTCTATTTTGGATCTCACAAACCTCAACGTTTAGTAGCTTATGCCCAACCTCAACCCGAGAGGCCAGTAAGTGACCAAGGAAGAGTCAAAGCATAAGGACCAAACACAAGGTTACCATGGGTCCTCAGGTTAGAGGACTAATAATATGCACTTACGTAAGCTGGAGAATTTGCCACTCCAACTATCTAGTAGATTCTCCTGGTGGGTCTTCTGTGCCTTGTTCTCTAACAAGCACCCACTAACATGTATCCATATCTCATAAGGGATTTCTCATGGAATGGAGCAATATCCAACTATTGGATTTATGCATCGTTAGTGCAAGTCTATCCAAATCTTAGATGCCCTATCCTATAAGATCCTATGACTTGGAAGATTTAAAATCATGATCGTGTAAGACTTATTCCATGATTACCATCTAATGCATAACCAAGTCTCGTAATCTTGTGTAATCTAAGGGCTTCATCCAAATGCGAGTGAAGTAATAAAGAGAATAAGATAAAGATGGCCATATAAATAATATCATTCAATCAAGATTGTATCACAAGTGAAATAGTTTACACACCAATCTAATTAGCTTATAGGGTACTATTCCAATAGCAACCGTTTATATCCAAGGAGAGCGAGCAAAAGGTTTGCAAACACCAGCGATCCATTTATGGACTCAAACAAGCATTCTAAAGTTGGAACATATATTTTGACAAGACAGTCAAATAGTTTGGCTTTGTCAAATATATTTATGAACCATGTGTGTACAAGAAGGCTAATAGGAGCAGCGTACATTTTATTATGCTTTATGTCTATGACATCCTTCACATTAGGAATGAGATTGGAATGTTAGAATGTACTAAAGCTTGGTTATCTACTCAATTCTCCATGAAGGATTTGGAAGAAGCATTCTGCGTATTAGGAATACATATCTATAGAGATATATCAAGGAGGATGCTGAGGCTTTCCTAAACCCCGTACATTGACAAGATACTAAAAAGGTTTAGTACAGAAGAATCCAAGAGGGGATTCTTTCCCATGCGACATGGTATTCGTCTCTCCAAGTCTATAGCCCTAAGACTAACAACAAGACACAAAAAATGTCCCACATACCTTATGCATACACCATTGGGAGCATAATATATGTAGTTCAATGTACAAGACTAGATGTGGCACATGCTCTAAGTGTTACGAGTCATTTCTAATCCAATCTAGGTAAAATTCATTGGATAGTGTAAAAGTAATTCTTATGAACTTGAGAAGGACTAAGAACTTATTTTTGGTATACGAAAGTGAAGAATCAAAACTTTAGGGGTTTTCGGATTCTAGTTTCCAATCCGATGTAGATGACATAAAATCCACTTTTGGATTTATATTTTGCCTCAATAGCAGTGTAGTGAGTTGGAAGAGTTCCAAACAACACACCACGGCCAACTATACTATAAAGATAGAATATATTGAAGCTTCAGAAGATGCAAAGGAAGGTGTTTGGATGAAAAAATTCATTCAAGAGTTGAATGTAGTGCCTAGCATTGTTGTGCTAGTGGTTGTCTTTTGTGATAATAACAGGGTGGTAACGAAAGCTAAAGAGCTAAAATCTCATCAGCAATCCAAGCACATATTGAGGATATCATTTGATTCGGGAGGTCATTGATAGAGGTAACATCCGAGCGGAGAGAGTTGCCTCGGAAAAGACTATAACAGATCTACTGACTGAAACCCTTTCACAAAAGATCTTTGAAGGACATCTTGAAAAGATGGGTAAAGAATATAATAGATCCACTGACTAAAACCCTTTCACAAAAGATCTTTGAAGGACATCTTGAAAAGATGGGTCTCAAAGCCATGAGGAATTGGCTTTACGGCAAGTAGGAGATTGTTAGAATAGTGCCCTGCAAGCAATTACATTGGCCTTGTAAACTATTCCTTCGTAAGATAATCTTGATTGAATGATATTCTATATATGGCCATCTTCATCTTATGCTCATTATTACTTCACTGGCATTTGGTTGAAGCCCATAGATCACACTAGACTATAGGACTTGGTCACGCACTAGGTGGTGATCATGGAATCAGTCTTACATGGTCATGATCTTAAAATCTTCCAAGTCAAAGGATCTTATGACATAGGGCATCTAAGATCCGGATAGACTTGTACCAATTATGCATAAATCTAAGGGTTGGATGTTGATTCGTTCCATGAGCAATCCCATATGAGATATGGATATATGTGAGTGGGTGCTTGTTAGAGAACAAAGTATTGAAGGCCTGACTGAAGAATCCACTAGATAGCCGTAGTGGGAAGTTCTCTAGCTTACGCTAGTACATATAATTAGTTCTCTGACCTGAGGATCCATGGTAACCTTGTGTTTACGTCTCATACTTTGACTCCTCCTTGGTCTCCTAGCAGACTGTTTGGGTAGAGATTGGGCATAAGCTACTTAGACATAGAGGTTTATGAGATCCAGGAACAAATCTGGCTCCTTCTCTTTGTGAAGGGTGAGTACATCTCCTATGTATCTATAATTGATCAATTCCAAGAAATTCTTGTGCAAGGTAGTATGATAATTTGGAAAAAGAGTTTTCCAAAGATGAGGTCATATAGAGAAATCGAACATTGGGAATAAAAACATAATGTCGAGGCTATTAGGGAGCAGACAAATATCTAGCCCTAGGCTTCTTTTGGGAGATAGGAGACGGAAAGCCTGTATTTGCATAGCATGCGTAGAGCTAGAATATTTCTCCAAAAGCATTCATTTAGGCCAATTAGTTGGGTTGCATGGGCTTGAGGTTGGACATCGACTATGGAGATTGGGTACTCTTCAATTAATAGAGATTAATTGAATTGAGTCAATTTGTTTAAAGGAGTTTAAACTAAAATGAATATTGGATATTCAAAAGTCAAAAACTGTTCTGAGCCCATATCCAATGAATGGTAGAACCAAACGGGTCACACATAATAGCCAATTGCATTTCCTAATTGATGGAGGATTTTTTCTAAGTGTTAGAAAAATGCTCCTAGTGGACCGATTTGAGGATTGGCGGAATTGAGGTCGTTTTGGCTTGAGCATTTAACTGTTAAATTGATCAACTAATTTAAGGAGTTAAATTAGACCAATAAATAAGGAGTTAATTATTTGGTGCCACATGACCATCAATTGGTCAAGTTAAGCTAATTGACTTAAGGATTAAGTTAAAGGTTAATTAATTAAATTAAAGTGTTTAATTTAATTAATGAGAGGAATCCATTTTGGAGGGAAAATTCAAATGAAATGTTCATTTAGTGTGGCATTTTAATTAATTTGAAATTAGATTCCAAATAAAATTGAAATGCACACAAAATTCAAATTCACATTTGAATTACAACTTGCCAACTTGAAAGGCAAGTTAGCAGTCACCCTTGAGGAAGGTGTGATGCCACCTTGGCATCACACCATTCTCACTCTATATATAGATATAAAGGGAGAGGGGGATGGAAACTTATGCTTTGTGTGAAGAATTAGATTCTCTCATATTTTCCCTCCAAATCTCAAGTGTTGCCTTATGTGTTGAAGCTTCACTTCCTCTCTTCTTCTCCTACCTCAAATCAAGCCTCCGTCTCTGCAAACCTCCTTTGTATTTTCCAACTAATACAAATGAGATTAGGATCTAACATTGATGTGTGGATCATATTGTTAGACGCAAGGCAATGGATTGCCAGCCTTTGGAGATCCATTATCAGGGCAGTCCGCTTGGTGAATTGTTTCTAGAACTTTCATGTGGCTTTTTGAGCTGAATTTTTTTATAGTAGAGTCATCAAGGAGCTCAGAAGATACTATAACTTTTTTGAAATTTTTGGAGGAGTTTGGATCAGTCAAAAGTTGTATCCAATCCACTATGCCACTGTGTGGCAGTTTCTGGATTGAAGAAATGTTCTTCATCATTTCCTTGTTTTTGAGCAAATCAAGCTAATTCTCCTTCCTAATCTGAATTAATAGCATGTTTAGATCCTTGTTAGCATATGTAACCTGGTTTATTTTAGTTTTAATTATTGAATCCCAGTGCTATATGAGCCTTCAATGTTTAGGTCCTCACACATTCACTCTTACTTGACCACTTAGTGCATCTCTCGGGTTAAGTTTAGGTATGAGCTACTTAGATATGGGGGTTTGTGAGATCCAAGATGGGATCCGACTCCTCATCATTGTAAAGGGTGAGTACATCTCCTATGTATTCTACAATGATCGATTCTAATAAATCCTTGCACAATGTAGTATGACAATTTGGAAAAAGAGTTTTCCGAAGATGAGATCATAATAGGGAATCAAACATTGGGAATAAAACATAGAATCGAGGCTATTAGGGAGACGACAAATATCTTGCTCTAAGCCTCCTTCAAGAGATAGAAGACGGAATGACTGTATTTTCATAGTACGCGTAAAGCTAGAATGGTTCTCCAAAAGCAATCATTTTAGCCAATTAGTTGGGCTCCATGGGCTCGAGGTTGGGCATTGACCATGGAGATTGGGTACTTTTCAATTAATGGAGATAGTTGAATCAAGTCATTAGTATAAAGGAGTTTAAACTAATGTTAATATTTGATATTCTAAAAGTTACAAAGAGTTGTGAGCCCATGTCCAACGAATGGTAAAACCTAATGGGTTACACACAAAAGCCAATTGCAAATCCTACTTGATGAAGGGAAATTTTCTAAGAGTTAGAAAAATTCCTTAATGATTGATTTTGAGAGGTAGACGGTTGACACAATTTATGGTCATTTTGGCTTGATAAATTTAATTTTTAAATTGATTCAATTAACTTAAGGAGTTAAATTAGACCAATTAATTAAGGAGTTAATTATTTGGTGCCACATGACTATCAATTGGTCAAGTTAACTTAAGGAGTTAAGTTAACAATGTTAGAAATAGTGTCCAGCAAGCCAATGATATTGGCTTTGTAAAACTATTTTCTAAAGAGACAATCTTGATTGAATGATATCTTACATATGGCCACATTCATCTTATGCATTATATTACTTCACTGGCATTTAGATGAAGTCCTTAGATCACACATGACTACGGGACTTGGTCAGTTCACTGGGTGGTGATCATGGAATAAGTCTTACACGGTTGTGATCTTAAATATTCCAAGTCATAGGATCTTACGAGACGGGACATCTAAGATCCGGACAGACTTGCACTAACGATGCATAAATCCAAAGAATTGGATATTGCTCCGTTCCATGAGCAATTATATATGATACGGGTGCATATTAGTGGGTGCTTGTTAAAGAACAAGGCACGGAAGACCCACCGGAGACTCCACTAGGTAGCCGTAGTGGCAAGTCAGTAGTGGCAAGCTCTCTTGCTTATGCTAGTGCATATAAATTAGTCCTTTGACCTGAGGATCCATTATAACCTTGTGTCCGGTCCTCATGCTTTGACTTATCCCTAGTCACCCAGCGGGCCGTTCGGGGTATGATTAGGTATGAGCTACTTGGCATGGAGGTTTATGAGATCTAAGATGGAATCCGACTCCTTGCTTTTGTGAAGGACGAGTACATCTCCTATGCATTCTATAATGATCATATTCCAGAATCCTTGCACAAGGTGATATGACAGTTTGGGAAAAGAGTTTTCGAAAAGATAAGGTCATACATCGGAATTGAACATTTAGAATAGAAGCATAGAATCGAGGCTATTAGGGAGCCGACAAATATCTTGCCCTAGGCCTCTTTCATGGAGAGAGGAGACAGAAGGACCGTATTTGCATGGAACGCGTAGAGCTTTAAAAGGTTCATACAGAGACATTCATTTCAACCAATTAGTTGGGCTCCATGGGCTTGAGGTTGGACATCAACCATGGAGATTAGGTACTCTTCAATTGATAGAGATCGATTGAATCGAGTCGACTAGTTTAAAAGGAGTTTTAAACTAGAATGAATATTTGATATTTAAAAGTCACAAGGAATTGTGAGCCTATGTCCGATGAATGGTTGAACCCAATGGGTCACACACATAAGCCTTGAACTTTTCTAAGTGGTGAAAGAAGAATTTCTAAGTGTTAGAAAAATACGTCCCTCTTAAGGGACCGATTTTGAGATAGAGATTTCAAGATCAATTATGGCTTGATTGATTTAAGTGTTAAATTGATCAACTAATTTAAGGAGTTAAATTGGGCAAATAATTAAGGAGTTGATTATTTGAGCCACATTGATAGTTGAATAGTTGAAGTTGACTTAAAGAGTTAAATTAACTAAAGAAAACTTAAATAGTTAAGTTTGCTTGATTTAATTGTTAAATCAAGTTGAATTAATTAAATTAATTGGATTAATTTAATTAATATGATAATATATTATTGGAGGGAAAAATTCAAATATGATTTGAATTAATTGGAATTGGATTCCAATTAAGCAAGTTGGCAAGACCACATGATTGTGGAATTACCAACTTACAATTATGCCCTTGGAATTTTCGGTCCCCCCCCCTAGCATGGTTGGCATCACACCTCTCACACCTCTATATAAGGGGAGGTGGAGTGGCCGAAAATGAGTCTAGATTCATTAGCCAAAATTCTGAATTTTGCAAGCTAAATTCTTCCTCCAAAATTCTCTCCAGAGTTAGTAGAGATCTAACTTCCATCCATTCTCTCTCTCACTCAAAAACCTCCTTCTTCACCAAAAAACTCCAGATCTGCTCCAGATAAATATCTGGACGTTCTAGGATTGCTTTAAGGTGTGTGGACTTGCATTGGAGGTGACCACAAGTGAGGCCACTCAATTCCAGAAAAGGTTTCTGCAGAACAGTCCACTTCACGATTTTATCCTGGAGCAATCTGATGGATATTTGAGCCAATTGTTTCACATAAGATCGGCATTTGAGTTATCTTTCTGGATAATTTTTCCTCATTTAATTTGGAGATCGAAATTGGAAGATATTCTCCTTTTTTCTCCGCTGTGCCAGAAACTGCCGAAAATCTGTGATAGGAAGAATCATCCATCATCTCCTTGGATTTTGAGCGATTCAGGTTGGTATCGTCTGATTAATCCATTTATGTTGTATGATATATGCCTGGGGATGTTTCTTTGGTTCGAGATTTGCTATTTAATTTTGAATTTGTTTGGCTTATCTCGGCCATAGCACTTTCAAGTGGTATCGGAGCCAATATCATGCACTTATTTGGATTTTTGTTGCACAATTGGATCATGTGATGATCTGATTGAATCATCCACATACATGATTCATTGATGAATTGGAGTGTGTGGATTGGAGATGCATGTGGATTATATGTTTGATGAATTGAAAGCATGTTATTATGTGATTTAATTGTTAATTCGTATAGTTAGCATGTTTTAATTCATAGAAGTTAATGTTGAATTTTGATTTCACATTAATTGATGTTATATGTTGATATAGCATGTTGTTGAATGGTTGAAAGTGTTCTGGTCATTTTTGGATCCAATTGGATTGGAGTTTATTTGGATATTGTTTGAAGAATATGATTCTCACCTTGACTAGTTTTTTTGGAGCAAGTTTGTGCACTTTAATTTTCAGTTTTTGAAACTGTTTTGAATCTGAAATTTGGGCAGAAATGTGTATCAATGTGTTGGTCACACATGGTAGAAAGATAGGTGCATGAAAGTTGAAGGAAACGGGCTTGAATTGCCCCTCCCCAAAATCGAGTGGCAGCAGCTGCCGGGCGTGCCTAGCCAGCGTGCCCGCACACTGTCTGGGCAGCGCCTGGCCGTGTCCGGCAGCAGCACCTGGTTTGGGGGGCGATTTTTGAGCCCCCAAGTCCATCCTTTTATGCTCCTAATTGTTTTGCATTGCACACAACACATGCACAAGTGTTGTGCAAGGTCTCAAAATTATGTTTGACATTTTTGAGTGCTCCTTAAAATTGGTTAAAGTTGATCTCCAAGATAGTTGCATAATTGTTATGCATGACCAATTTCTTGTTTATATGATGAGCATTTAATTGGTAGAATTAATTGTTAATTCTTGTTTATTTATTGTTTATTTAATTGTTGAATGGATGATGAATGAATGAGGATGATCATGAGCCTTTAATATGATTTTATTTATTTTCAAGTTGTTGAAAAGTTGGTTGTATTAAATTGGGGCTTGCATGCCTCTTGATTCATCTTGTAAAAGTTATGAGAGTAGAATCTTTAGGAGTGAGGATTTCCAACTCATGTAATTGTTACAAGGAGCAAAGGAGACCATTGGAGGCATGAAGACCTTATGAAGGCCCATGAATGTATGGAATACTATCATATAATAGCTAGATTTAATCAACCCACTTAAAATCAACTAACTGATGCACCTATGGCTCTAAGTGCATCACTTGGTTAAGGCTCATGGTTATCCCACCCTAGATGTATGCTAGGCGCATTTACTTATTTATGCTTTCCATATCCTATTTTGTATGCGATGCAAGACTAGGATATAGAGAACCTAAATAAGAAGATAAAATAATGATGAGATCTTTGCAAGCAAAAAAAAAAAATCCTCCGCTTAGAAAGTCTAAGTATTTTTCAAATATTAAGTCAAAATGGATTTCATATTAAAAGGAGTTTTAATTAATCCAAGCCTTCTACCAATAGTATGTGGCATGATGATGCTAGCATCATTTGTGTGATGTCTCACGAATCGTGGGTCACACTTATGGTAGAAAAGTTGTGTCCACATACTTAGCATAAGATGCACTTTGGTTGGGGAACGCCCACGCATTGGCACACGAGTCGTGGGATGACGTGTGGCTCGTCTCGAACCAAAGCATGATTGGTAGGTTTGACTTAACACTTAGTAATGTAGATGTTGCACGAGTCGTGGGTCTACATGAAAAGTGAGGCAAAATGTATCAAGAATTGCATAAGATGCAATTAGCAAATGTTGCTTACCCTTCGATTGTTTGTGGATGCCTCCGAGTCGTGGGTCCACTTACAAGTCCTCGGGATCTTGATTCTCACTAGGAAATATGATTTCCCGAATTCTTTTTGGGGGTAAAGGATTTGATAAAATAGTAGGAGAAAAACATGCTTGAAAGACTATAAACATGTTTTCAATAGCAAATCAATTGCATGCTTATTCTTTTCTTTTTCGCCTCTTTGTAGATTTGCGAAATCTTCAAAATCAAAATGGCTAAGAATCCACTCTCAACTATTTTGGAAACCAATAAGCTAACCGGGCTAAATTTCCAAGACTGGCTAAGAAAAAGGCTAAAGTAGATGCAAACTGTTTCCACTGTGGCGAAAAGGGTCATTGGAGAAGAAATTGTAAAGCTTACCTTGCTACTCTTATGAAGGGTATGTTTTTCATTGAAGTGCATTTAACGACGAATTCTTCCACATGGGTATTCGATGCCGCATGTGGTTCTCACCTCTGTAATTCGTTGCAGGGGATGGAAAGAAGAAGGAGTCTACGTGAAGGGGATATGATCCTCCGCCTGGGAAATGGAGCAACTGTTGCTGCCACATTCCAAGGAATAATCAAGCTAGATTTAGGGAATAAAAGCATTGTACTTGATCCAGTTTACTATGTACCCAATCTTGTCAAAAACATTATTTCTATTCCCGTTCTAGATAATGAAGGATATGATTTTTCAATATCTAATGGGAATCTATTGGCATCAAAGAATGGTTCTTTAGTTGCTAAAGGTACATTGTCTAATGGATTGTACATACTTAATTCCCAAACTTCACTAATGCACATTCAATCAAATAAAAGGAAGCAAGATATCCAAGAGGATGCCATGCTATGGCATGCAAGACTTGGCCATATATCCAAAAATAGGATGAACAAGTTAGAGGCTCTTAAAACACTAAATGTTAGTGACATTGAAGAACTTCCAACTTGTGAGTCCTGTTTAAAAGGAAAAATGACCAAAGCTCCTTTTGTAGGACAATCGGAGCGCTCCACAAATCTTTTGGATTTGATCCACACAGATGTTTGTGGACCACTAAGAGTTAGTGGGAGAGGTGGCTATTCCTACTTCATCACCTTTATTGATGATCACAGTCGTTTCGGACATTTGTATCTTATGAAGAACAAATCCGAAGCCTTTGAAAAGTTCAAAGAGTATAGAAATGAAGTAGAAAAACAACTAGGGCTAAGTATTAAAACTCTTCGATCGGATCGAGGAGGAGAATACTTGAGCACCGAATTCTTGGATTATCTAAAGGAGAATAGGATTCTCTCACAATGGACTCCCCCCGGCACACCCCAGCTCAATGGAGCAGCCGAGAGGAGAAACCACATACTGTTGGACATGGTGCGTCCCATGATGAGCTTCTCCGATGTACCGATATCCTTTTGGGGATATGCCTTGACTACGGCAGCAAAGTTACTAAATATAGTACCTTTAAAGTCGGTGCCAAAGACACCATATGAGATATGGCATGGCAAAGCACCCTCTTATCAATATTTGAAGATTTGGGGATCTCCTGCCTACGTAAGACGGACAGTGGGAGATAAGTTGGATAGTTGATCCATCTTGTGCAAGTTTATGGGATACCCAAAAGAGTCTATGGGTTATTATTTTTATGATCCCTCGCAACAAAAGGTATTTATCTCGAGGAACGCCGTCTTTTTGGAAAAGGAATTTCTATTGGATAGAAATGGCGTTGTTGTTGAACTTGATGAAGTTCAAAACGATCAACAAATCCCACAGGTGGTGGAAACAATTGAATCACAAAAGCCCAATACACATCCTCTAAGAAGGTCTGACCGCATCAAGAAGCAACTCGAAAGGTTTGAATTTCTTCATGAGACGGGTCAGTCGGATAGTGATCTATAGAGATAGATCGAAGAGGAAGTTCGGGCTATCCCAAACTATGTACATTGATAAAATACTAAAAAGGTTTAGTATGGAGAAATACAAGAAAGGATTTCTTCCTATGGGACATGGCATTCGTCTCTCGAAATCTATGGCCCCTAAGACTGAGCAAGAGAAACGAAAGATGTCCTAAATACCCTATGCCTCTGCCATATGGAGCATAATGTATGCTATTCAATGTACAAGACCGAATGTGGCACACTCGCTAAGTGTTATGAGTAGGTTCCAATCCAATCCCGGTGAAAGTCACTGGATGGCCGTAAAGACAATCCTTAAGTACTTGAGAAGAACTAAGGATCTGTTCTTAGTATACGGTAATGGAGAATTAAAACTAGAAGGGTTTTCGAATTCAAGTTTCCAATCCGATGTAGATGACCTCAAATCCACTTATGGATTTATATTTTACCTCAATAGCGGCGCCGTAAGTTGGAAAAGTTCCAAACAAGACACCACGGCCGACTTAACTACAGAGGCAGAATATATTGCGGCTTCTGAAGCCACAAAGGAAGGTGTTTGGATTAAAAGCTTCATTCAAGAGTTGAATGTAGTGCCTAGCATAGCTGAGCCAGTTGTTTTCTTCTGTGACAACACCAGGGCGGTAGCACAAGCTAAGGAGCCCAAATCTCATCAACGATCCAAGCACATTTTGAGGCGATATCATTTGATAGAGAGATCATTGAAAGAGGCGACATTCGAGTTGAGAGAGTTACCTCGGAAAAGAATATAGCAGATCCACTAACTAAGCCCTTAGGACAAAAAGTCTTTGAAGGACATCTTAAGAAGATGGGTCTTAAGACTATAGGGCATTGGCTTTAGGGAAAGTGGGAGATAATTAGAAATAGTGCCCGGCAAGCCAATGATTTTGGCTATGTAAAACTATTTTCTAAAGAGACAATCTTGATTGAATGATATCTTACATATGGCCACATTCATCTTATGCATTATATTACTTCACTGGCATTTAGATGAAGTCCTTAGATCACACATGACTACGGGACTTGGTCAGTTCACTGGGTGATGATCATGGAATAAGTCTTACATGGTCGTGATCTTAAATATTCCAAGTCATAGGATCTTACGAGATAGGACATCTAAGATCCGAACAGACTTGCACTAACGATGCATAAATCTAAAGAGTTGGATATTGCTCCGTTCCATGAGCAACTGTATATGATACGGGTGTATGTTAGTGGGTGCTTGTTAGAGAAAGAGACACTGAAGACCCACTGGAGACTCCACTAGGTAGCCGTAGTGGTAAGTCGGTAGTGGCAAGCTCTCCTGCTTACGCTAATGCATATAAATTAGTCCTTTGACCTGAGGATCCATTGTAACCTTGTGTCCGGTCCTCATGCTTTGACTTATCCCTGGTCACCCAGCGGGCCGTTCGGGGTATGATTGGGTATGAGCTACTTGGCATGGAGGTTTATGAGATCCAAGATGGAATCCGACTCCTCGCTTTTGTGAAGAGCGAGTACATCTCCTATGCATTCTATAATGATCATATTCCAGAATCCTTGTGCAAGGTGGTATGACGGTTTGGGAAAAGAGTTTTCGAAAAGATAAGGTCCTACATCGAAATTGAACATTTAGAATAGAAGCATAGAATCAAGGCTATTAGGGAGCCGACAAATATCTTGCCCTAGGCCTCTTTCATGGAGATAGGAGACGGAAGGACCGTATTTGCATGGAACGCGTAGAGCTTTAAAAGGTTTATACATAGACATTCATTTCAACCAATTAGTTGGGCTCCATGGGCTTGAGGTTGGACATCGACCATGGAGATTAGGTACTCTTCAATTGATAGAGATCGATTGAATCAAGTCGACTAGTTTAAAAGGAGTTTTAAACTAGAATGAATATTTGATATTCAAAAGTCACAAGGAATTGTGAGCCTATGTCCGATGAATGGTTGAACCCAATGGGTCACACACATAAGCCTTGAACTTTTCTAAGTGGTGAAAGAAGAATTTCTAAGTGTTAGAAAAATACGTCCCTCTTAAGGGACCGATTTTGAGAGAAAGATTTCAAGATCAATTATGGCTTGATTGATTTAAGTGTTAAATTGATCAACTAATTTAAGGAGTTAAATTAGGAAAATAATTAAGGAGTTGATTATTTGAGCCACATTGATAGTTGAATAATTGAAGTTGACTTAAAGAGTTAAGTTAACTAAAGAAAACTTAAATAGTTAAGTTTGCTTGATTTAATTGTTAAATCAAGTTGAATTAATTAAATTAATTGGATTAATTTAATTAATAGGATAATATATTATTGGAGGGAAAAATTCAAATATGATTTGAATTAATTGGAATTGGATTCCAATTAAGCAAGTTGGCAAGACCACATGATTGTGGAATTACCAACTTACAATTATGCCCTTGGAATTTTCGGTCCCCCCCTTAGCATGGTTGGCATCACACCTCTCACACCTCTATATAAGGGGAGGTGGAGTGGCCGAAAATGAGTCCAGATTCATTAGCCAAAATTCTGAATTTTGCAAGCTAAATTTTTTCTCCAAAAATTCTCTCCAAAGTTAGTAAAGATCTAACTTCCATCCATTCTCTCTTTCACTCAAAAACCTCCTTCTTCACCAAACAACTCCAGATCTGCTCCAGCTAAAGATCTGGATGTTCTAGGATTGCTTTAAGGTGTATGGACTTGCATTGGAGGTGACCACAAGTGAGGCTACTCAATTCCAGAAAAGGTTTCTGCAGAACAGTCCACTTCACAATTTTCTCCTGGAGCGATCCGATGGATATTTGAGCCAATTGTTTCACATAAGATCGGAATTTGAGTTAGCTTTCTGGAGAATTTTTCCTCATTTCATTTGGAGATCGGAATTGGAAGATATTCTCTTTTTTTCTCCGTTGTGCCAGACACTGTCGGAAATATGTGATAGGA
The DNA here is from genome assembly GCA_018894105.1 of Jacaranda mimosifolia. Taxonomy (NCBI): domain Eukaryota; kingdom Viridiplantae; phylum Streptophyta; class Magnoliopsida; order Lamiales; family Bignoniaceae; genus Jacaranda; species Jacaranda mimosifolia. The sequence goes on along the minus strand of CM032128.1, from coordinate 16,619,347 downwards.
AGAATCATCCATCATCTCCTTGGATTTTGAGCGATTCAGGTTGGTATCATCTGATTAATCCATTTATGTTGTATGATATATGCCCAGGGATGTTTCTTTGGATCGAGATTTGCTATTTAATTTTGAATTTGTTTGGCTTATCTCGGCCATAGCACTTTCAAATAATAGCTAGCTTAAAGAGTTAAGTCAAAGGTTAATTAATTAAATTAAAGTGTTTAATTTAATTAAAATGAAGAATTAATTATGGAGGAAAAATTCAAATGAAGAGTTCATTTTGTGTGGCATTAGAATTTATTTAGATGACATTTCGTGAGATAAATGAAGATTCCAAATAAAATTCAAATGGACACAAAATTCACATGCCACTTGCTTGCCAACTTGCAAGCAAGTTGGCGCCAACTTAAGGAATGTACCTTCCCTTCATGCATAGATATAGAGAGAGAATGGGGGTGGCCACTTGATGTGAATGCAAGCAATCCATTTCTAAGATTAGATTATCCCATTTTCCTTCCAATTCCCATGTGTTGCCTCATAAGTTGAATGTTTATCTTTCATCATCTCCTACCTCCAAATCAAGCCTTCATCCTTTCATTTCTCCTCCTTGTTCTCTAGCTAACATTGAGGAGAATTGGATTTTGCATTGGTGTGTGGATCTTATCATTAGAGGTAAAACAATTAGATTGCTAGCCTTTTAGAGATCCTTTATTCAGGCTGCAACTTTGGAGGTCTTGCCAAAGCTGTTTTGAGGTGAAATTTTTACTAGAGAATCATCAAGTCATTGGTGATCTTTTGGTCTAAGTTTCACTCAATTTTGAGTTTGTTTGGTTGGGCAAACGTTTCTAGAAACTGTTGTGCTGTTGGGAGACAAATTCAAGGAGTTGAATTCTTCTTCTTAGTTTCCTTTAACTTTGAGCAAATCAAGGTAATCCTCATACCAAATCTGAATTTATGGCATGTTTAGATCCTTGGCTTCATATGTAGCTAATTTATTTTGGCATTTTTATGCTTTGATAATTGGGTCCTAGCACTACATTTGACTTCATGAAATTCTTAATTTCACTTGCATTTGAATTTCATTTGGAATCGTCATTTCATCTCATGAAATGTCATCCAAATAAGTTCAAATGCACTCTAAAACTACTTTTTCATTTTGAATTTCTCTCCAAAATTAATTCTTCACATTAATCAAACTAACCCCTTAATTTAATTAATTATTCTTGACTTAAATCTTTATGTTATTTGAATTAACATAATTCCTTAAGCTAGAAGGTGTCAACTTAACTCCTTAAGTTAACATGACTAATTGATAATCATTTGGCACCAATTAAATTAACTCCTTAATTTAATTGGTCTAATTTAACTCCTTGAATTATTTAGATTGATTTAATAATTAAATTGATCAAGCCAAAATGACCAGAAATTAGTTAACCATTTCTTTCCTTAAAATCGGTCAAGAGGAATATTTCTAACTCTTAGAAAATTTCCTTCATCAAATAGGATTTCCAATTGGCTTTTGTGTGTGACCCATTTAGTTCTACCATTCATTGGACATTGGCTCACAACTCTTGTGATATTTAGAATATCGAAACATATATGTTAGTTTAAACTCCTTTAAACTAATGACTCAATTCAATTCATCTCCATTAATTGAAAAATACCCAATCTCCACAGTCGATGCGCAACCTCAAGCCCATGGAACCCAACTAATTGGCCAAAGTGAATATGCTTTTGAAGAACCATTCTAGCTCTACACTTGCCATGCAAATACGGTCTTTCCATCTCCTATCTCTCGAAAAAGGCTTAGGGCAAGATATTTGTTGACTCTCTAATAGCCTCAATAGCTATTTTCTATTCTCAATGTTCGATTCCCCTTTATGACGTCATCTTTCGAAAACTCCTTTTCCAAATTATCATACTACTTGCGCAAGGATTTATTAGAATTGATCATTATAGAATACATAGGTGATGTACTCACCCTTCATGACAACGAGGAAATGGATGCCATCTTGGATCTCACAAACCTTCATGTCTAAGTAGCTCATACCCAATTTCAACCCAAAAGACCGGCGAAGTAGTCAAGAAAGAGTCAAAGCATGAGGACCTAAACATAAGGTTACCATGGATCCTCAGGTTAAAAGACTAATTATATGCACTAGAGTAAGCTGGAGAACTTGCAACTACCGACTTGCCACTACGGCTATCTAGTGAATTCTTTAGGCAGGCCTTCAGTGAACTTGTTCTCTAACAAGCACCCATTAACATGTATCAATGTCTAACATGGATTGCTCATGAAACGGAGAAATATCCAACTATTTGATTTATGTATCATTAGTGCAAGTCTATTTGAATCTTAGATGCTTTGTCTCATAAGATTCCACAACTTAGAATATTTTAAGATCACGATAGTGTAAGAGTTGTTTTATGATCACCACGCAGTGCATGACCAAGTCTTGTAGTCTTGTGTAATCTAAGGGCTTCAACCAAATGCTAATGAAGTAAAATAAGCATAAGATGAAGATGGCCATTTATAATGAATATCATTCAGTCAACATTGTATCATAAGTGAAATAGTTTACATGTCAAGCTAATTGGTTGCAGGGCACTATTCCAACAAGCCTTTATTCGTCATGTAATGAGGGAGTTAATTCTTAGATTTACCTTATTAGGTTCTGGTCGAGACCGCTAACCGTGGGTTATTCGGAGGCCAAGAATGTAATGGTCCTATCACTGATATTTTTTAGTCAAGCTGGCAAACTTTGGTAGGGCATCTGCTTTTTCCTTTTTTGATCTCAGGACTTGGCTAAGGGTGAACGTTTTGAACTATTATTGCAACATTTTGACCTCAGCCAGATACTTGCTCATTATGACCTCTTTAGCTTCGAAATTCCCTTCGAACTGTTTTATGCCCAGCTGAGAATCGATAATGGCTGCTAGTTGCTCAACTCTCATATCGACAGCCATCCTCATACTAGTAAGAAGGGCCTCGTACTTTGCTTCATTATTGGTGATGGGGTAGTCGAGTTTAATGGTGAAGTCAAACTCCTTTGCCTACGGGGAGCGCAGGGAAATGCCCACTCCTCTTCATGAGAAAGTTGCTGAGTCATCGACATGCAAGGTCCAAACAAAGGAATCTTGGTCAATTTCCTTGGGCAGGTCGAGTCATTCTGCTACAAAGTCTACTAATACTTGTGTTTTTGTAGCAGTTTGGAGTCGAAAAGTGATGTTGAATTTCCCTAATTCAATGGCCCACTTTGTCAATCTTCCCAACATATCTGGCTTCAGTAGCACTTGTTTCAATGGTTGATTCGTCAGGATAATAATAGAATGAGATTGAAGGTAGGACATTAACTTCTTAGTTATTGTGACCAAAGCAAGAGCAAACTTTTCAATCTCAATGTAATTATGTTCTGGGCCGTGCAATGCTTTACTGTTGTAGTGTATGGAGTAGTAGGTGCTATGTCTAGTCGATACAAGAATAGAGTTGACTGCTGCTAACAAGATTGACAAATAAATATGCAAGACCTCTCTGACCTCCGGCTTAGCTAGCGTTGGTGGTGCTGACAAGTATTATTTTAATTTGACCAAGGTCTGGTCACATTGTTCCATCTGTTAGAACTTCCACGCATTCTTGATGATTTTGAAGAACGATAAGCTCTTGTCAGCTAGTCGAGCAATGAATCCACCCAAAGCAATGATTCTTTCGAGCAGACGTTGCATGTCTCTAATTGTTCGAGGTGGTGAGATGTCCATAAGTGGTTGGAGCTTTTGTGGATTTACTTCTATACCCCTATAACTGGCTATATATCCCAAGAATTTCCCCATCTCACCCCTAATGTGCATTTGTTGGGATTGAGCTTCATACTAAATGCTCTTAGTATTGAAAGGTATGAATAAGATCGGCTATGTAATTTTGCTCTTTTGCTATTTTAACAATCATATCATTCACGTAGACCACCATGGTCCTTCCGATCTCATTTTTGAATATAAGTTCACAATCTTTGGTAGGTTGCACCTGCATTCTTGAGTCCAAAAGATAGGACCAGAAAATAGTATAAACCATTGGGGACCACAAAAGAGGTCTTATCCCTATCTTGAGGGGCCATAGAAATTTGATCAAACCTTGGAATGCATCCATCATACTCAAAAGATCACAACCAGTAGTAGAATCAACTAATAAATAAAAATCGGTGTAACTTAGGGATCCAATTTAAAACTTTTAAAAAACTAAAAGTAGCTTGAATTACACCACCACAAGGATTAAATTCATGCATATAAAATGGTTCAAGGTCATATGACTACCTCTCAAGCAAAATCCAGCCAAAACTTGAAGATGTGTTTTCTTTCCCAAAAGCGGACTGCTTCTGGCACAACAAGGTGTGATCAACTTTTGATCAGGCAAATCACCTTTGATTTGAGCCAAATTTGGACCAAATTTTGCCAATTTCTTGGAGAATGTCCAGTTAAAATTTAGCTTTAAATAAATCCAACAAGGCACTGAAAAGAGTCTAGAAAGTCACTATTAGAATAGAGGATCACCAAAACGAAGTAATCTAAATATCTTGCCTCTAATGTGAAAGTCCACACACTAATGAACAATCCTTGTCTTCCTAGTTTAGCTGGAGAAACTAAGAAGAAAACAAGAGCTTGATGAAGGCCGAAAAAGAGAGGTGAAGAAGGTGCGAAGCCTCAACTCATGAGAAAATCACAAAATTAGAGGGAAATTTAGATCAAATAATTAGATCTTAAATGCTTGCAAAATTACATCATGTTGGCCACTCCCTTTATACCTATATATAGAGGGAGAATGGTGTGATGCTAAGGTGGCATCACTCTTTCCTCAAGGAGAAGCGCCATATGGGCATGCCAACTTGCAAACAAGTTGCAAGTTGCATGTGAATTTTTTGTGAATTTGAATTTCATTCGGAGTCTTCATTTCATCTTATGAAATGTCATCCAAATAAATTCTAATTCCACACCAAAAAAACCTTTCATTTGAATTTTTCCTCCAAAATTATTTCTTTACTTTAATTAAATTAAACACTTTAATTGAATTAAACTTTGACTTAACATTTAAGTCAACTAGCTAACTCTTTAAGCTAGCATTTGTTAACTTAACTCTTTAAGTTAACTTGACTAATTGATAGTCATGTGGAACCAAATTAAACTAATACTTAATTTAATTGGTCTTAATTCAACTCCTTAAATTAATTAGATCAATTTAACAATTAAAATGATCAAGCCAAGATGACAAAAAATTGCATCAAATGTAACCCTCAATTTTCGGTCACTAGGAATCTTTCTAACATCTAGAAAATTGCCTTCATCAGGTAAGAATTCCAATTGGCTTTGTGTATAACCTATTACGTTCTACCGTTCATTAGACATGGGCTCAAAACTTTTGTGATTTTAGGATTTCAAATATTCACATTAATTTAATCTTCTTTAAACTAATCGACTCAATTCAATTAATCTCTATTAATTGAAGAGCACCCAATCTCCATGGTCGATGTCCAACCTCAAACCCATGGAGCCCAATTAATTGGCCGAAATGAATGCTTTTGGTGAACCATTCTAGCTCTATGTATACCATGCAAATACGATCATCCCATCTCCTGTCTCCATGAAAGAGGTCTAGGGCAAGATACTTGTTGGCTCCCTAATAGTCTCGATGTTATGCATCTATTTTCAATATTCGATTCCAATTTATGACCTCATCTTTGGATAACTTTTTTTCTAAATTATCACACTGCCCTAACCAAGGACTCATTAGAATTGATCATTATAGATGTAATACCCCAAAAATTTATGAATTATAGAATTTAATTTTTAATATTTAAATTTCATGAATGTTATGTTATAATTGCTAATTTATTACTTTATTAAATTTTTGGGGCAACTTGTTAATAAGAAAAATTCAATTTTTTAGAAATTTTAAAAGTTTGGGGCCAATTCGAAATTTATATAGACCTAATTTGACCATATTTGAAAATCAAGGGGTTTGCATGGAAGCTTTTGAAAATTCTGGACTTAATTTCTTTCTTTTAAAATTGAAGCACCCAATTGAAGTTTCAGCAAAAGTTTTGGGGCCTAATTGAGATTTTCAAAAAATTACTCTTTAAATAGCTAATTCTTATTTCTTCCCCCCTCTTTCCTCTATTTCTCTCTCATGGCCAACCCATCTTTCCCCACCGACGATTTTCTTCTCAGGAGAACCATTCCCCAAACCCCTCTATTTATCTTCTTTCCCACTTCACCAGCAATCATTCAGTACCTCACATGCGGCGTTTCGGGCAGTGGACCACCGAAACCAAAAGCTCGAGAAACCCACTTTCGACGGGCATGGCAAAAAGCGATGGAGCGACGGCCAATCGAGCCTCTGGGCAGCATTTTGAGAGCCCGCAGCTATAGGAACAAGGTGGTGCCACTGCATGACCAATCCACGCGGTAGCAAAAGCAAAAATCGGCAAAAACTCACGACGAAGCAAGGCAGTTTTGAGTCTTTTGGGCAGCATTTGAGACCTTTTCTAGTGGATAAATAGAAAACCAAGCTGAGCATTGGAAAGCTCATCGCGAGAGGTATCTCTGGGTGGTGGCATTGAGTTTTTCGACGATGGCCGACAATGGCGGCAGTGAGACAGTTTTATCTCCTCGACGCAACGATCGCACTCCTGTGCTTGGTTTATGATTCTAGACATCCCATATAACTTTTGTGTTGGAAGTGAAATGCTTTTGGATTATATATGTATATGTGTACATATGTATATTGTATCTTGTTTATTATTTTATTGTATCTTGATTATTAATAGCATTGTATTGTATCAATTTTGGAAGGAATGTGACTTGGCATGCATATATATACACACATATCCTATGCTTGGACTTATTGTAGTTAATGGACTCAAATTGACATATTTTATACAATTGGATTAATTAAGTGCATTAAGTATGTAAACCACTTGAGGGTTGAATAAATTGGGACCTAAACATGGATATTGATATTTATCTTGTTGAATGGGTTCTTAATGATAATCGAGATGATGGTTTGGGAATTATGATTCAAGGACTAGATTTCATTTTATTAATGGAATCGAAACAATTTTGTAATTATTTCTATAGTAATCATCTTAAATTAGCATACCTCATACTGATAGATTTGATCAGATTCTGATTTCTGTAATAGTTGGTTAATTAGAGGTTTTGGGGACTGTTAATAGTTTAATTATGTGTATTAAGAATCAAAGGAGGATTGTAATGATAAATACCATTTTGTTTAGGTGATGACGAAGTGGGTTCTGCCGACTAAAAAGATTATTGACTGTGGTTGCTATATTTGAGAACTATAAAGGTGAGGGTACCAACCTGGCACTTCTTATACTTATATGTTCTTGAGGAGGGTCTGACATTCTGGCCTTGATTATATTTATCTATTCTAATGGAATGACCCTAGTGAGGGTTCTTGTTTCTGATCTATATTCCGTTTTGTTGAAATCTAAGAATCGTTGAGTTCTTGATTGATATCTGTTATCTAATCTGTGCACCCCTGTGTGGGTTATTGTTTTTTACCAATTTTGAATTCTGTCTGTTCTGGAGCTTAGAATTCCTATATGTTATCTATACCGATCTGCTATCCGTTCCATTCTGTTGTTCTATTATCTTAGCCTTGCCAGCACAATTATTATCCGTTATAGCTTTAATTAGCCATGTTGGCTTATCAAAATTGTTTACTGCTATCGTTTTGTTCTATTCTGACTGTTCTATACTATTATAGTTGCCTTATCGGCACGCTTGTTTCTCTAAAACTGCAGTGCACTATATGGTCTATATAGGCATTTGTACAATTTGTTATCTGCATAGAGAATTATTGGGCTTGAGGCCAATTCGAGCAAAATATTTGGTTATGTAGGGGCATGCCATGCATTCTGCATGGGTGTCTGTGATGCGTTAAGCGGCCCGCTTAGGTATCCATGGTACGCTAGGGATTTTCCCTAGATATCGGTGATGCACTAGGGATATCCCCCTTGGTATCAGCGGTGCGCTATACGATCTGTATAGGCATCTGCCATGTACAAAGCTATCATGCTTTGGTGAATATGTTTGAATGTCTGGTATAAGGTGAATCGAATTTGCATGCCTGTTATATTCTGTTGAAATATATATGCTTCGAGTTTGTATTATTTAACTGCATCCTGACTGTCTAAAACATGTTCTTGGAGCAATAAGGCAGGAATGTTCTTTGTTTTGCTTGTCACTGTCTGATTCTAAATCTATCATGTTCTAACTGCTTAATTGATGACCTGTTAAGTTGAATCATCCTCGATAGATCTCTACTGTTATTCATAAGTTGATCCTTCGCTAAGTCTTTGGACTTACCCCATTCCCCATGTCACTAACTTTCTCAGAAAGGTTTTGGTGATGATCTCGTACTTCAGGCTTGGAAGGATGTACATATATTTTGTAATATAATAGGTGTTTAAACCTATGTACGAATGACTTTTATGTTAAGTTGAAATTTGGAGATGTTGTGATACACCAAATTTGATCTTATTATTAAAGTAGGTATGAAACGAAGAACGATAGGATTGTCATGGCATGTAATTCATACTTTTGTTAAGATTTGTTTAGGTTGAAGCTTGATGCTATTTTTGATGATTTTGAAAAAAAAAATCTGATGGGCCTATTGTTTGAATTATGTATGAGATTTAAGTCTGGACTGAGTGGCACTTCAACGTAGGTGTTATCCCGAGTGGGATCGCTACAAAGGTGGTATCAGAGCCTAGGTTAGCGATAACTTAGGTGTTTAGCAGTAATGGGATCCATAGCTAGCCTGTTGTTTGGATTAGTTAGGTTATGAACCTTAAGTGTTTTAAGCATTTATAGATTTTATGTGACCCAGGAAACTAGGATATAGATTTTATTATGTGGTACTAACGAAATAAATTTATATGATTTTACAATTGTAGCTGGATGGCTGATGACCGCAATAAAGCAAAGGAACCTATAGATGGGCCAAGCAAGGAACCTTTGGATCTTACGATCAGAGTCTTAGAGGAGCAAAAGACGAGCTTGCTAAGGCCGTATCAATCACTAGAAGACAAGATAAGTGACCAGCACGAGTTACATATATGAGATTGAACGGAGGCATACCAATTGAGGTCGATGCTAGGAGCTAGAGATTATCTCGTGGATCGACTCATGAGGGATGTGGAATGAGAATACATATGGATCAGTATAGCAGAGACACAGATACAAGGACTCCGTACCATAAGGGAATAGATGAAGGCTATGTTCTGAGAGTTAGAGGTGGATTATCGGAGGATTGTAGAGGTACCCCACCCCATGATGGACGAGATAAGCAAGATGATAGCCCATTATGGCAGGTCAATCAACCAAGTTATAAGAGTTAGCATAGGGATTGATGCCGGAGCAGGACCTTCGGGGATTTATCTAGCTCCAGAGCCCAGGGGCGCACAGGAAGCACAGATCGAAGAGGACCCAAATGATCCTGAGGAGGATCTAGAAGAGAACCCAAATGATGCTGAGGAGGATCTGAAAGAGAACCCATATGAGAATACCGATGAGATCCAGAGCAAACTAAGGAGATCCCAGATGCAAATCCTATCCTTGAACTTCTAGTAGTAGCACCATTGGAGATTGAGGATAAAGACGACAATAATGATGTGGACCCGAACCTGATATAGGACTTGAACCTGATATGGGATGACTTCGATCAATGGCATGATGACAACGAGGATGCTAAGTCCAACATTACTAATGATGAGGTTTAGGATAGATGATTTGGTACCGTGATGGCATTCTACATATATATTTAGCATAGTAGAACTTCTGACTATTAGGATCGCATAACATCGGCTAATATTTTCAGTTTTTTTTTCTTTCGCCTAATCATTTTGAATCTGATCAGGCGAATAATTAGCATGGCTATTTTTGAAAACTTTGAATTTCGTACATACAGTTGTAACTTTGCTATTGCTAACTAAGTATGCTAATGAAGTTATCTTTCATATCTTGTTGTTGAACTACCTTTCTTTTCCGTTTTAAGATATTGGAACTTTTATTAAATTTACTTTGCTTTTTTTTAATTTTGGAAAGCTCAAGAAATTCTGAAAGATTCTTAAAGGCTAAGGTGCTACTTGGAAACTTATAATTGTAGGCTGGAGACTACCTCATAAATCTTGAAGTAAGAGATAGCGTCTCATGGTAGTGCTGCTAGACCGACTCCAACAAGAGTAGGTCGTAGAGGGAGACTAGCTGGTCGACCGGTTAATGCAGTAAGAACCCTTAGGTAGGAAGCACCTGTTTATCAACCACCTAAATAGGAAAAAGAGATGTCACAAGCCCCTTCTATGGGCTAGCCAAGTGGACCCCGTGAATTAGAAAAGGCCTGAAGCTAGACAACAGGCTCGACAGCTTGGCAGTGAAGTAAGAATGGTTAATGAGATAACTAAAGATCGGGCACTCGAACGGTTCCTTTATTTCCAGCCCCAAACATTTTTTGCGAAACCAGACGACCGCAAGGCGGAAGAATAGGTAGAAAACTTACAGGTCATATTCGAAACCCTATGATACCTAGATGAACAAAAGGTGTGATTTTCCACATTTCTACTGGCTGAATTTGCAAGGAGTTGTTGGAAAATAATCGATCGCAGATGGACTGCTTCAAGGACTCCCCAGACATGGGATAGTTTTACCACGGAATTCATGGACAAATATATTCCTCTAGTAATCAAGCAGGCAAGAGAAAGGGAATTTATGAATCTAATCCAAGGATGCCAATCCATCAGTCAGTAGAAAGCAACTTTCAGCCAGTTAATACAGTATGCACCGTACATCCTGGAAGATGAAAGTCGATAGATTCCATGATTTGTTCAGGGACTGAGATCGAAGCTTAGATGGGGTCTAGCCATCTTTGACCTACCAAATTTCAACTTAGCAGTGAGCAAGGTACTGCAGCATGAATCAGAATTACAAGAAATTCAAAAAATCAAAGACAAGGGTCGAAAAGGAAGACCACCCTTAGGAGAACCAAATAGCACTAGCAAGAAACAGCCTAGGCTACAAGTAGGAGGTACACCCCAGCGGGTTCCTAGGATTAATGAGACAGTGAATTGGGCTTAGGAAAAGGCACCGATGCAATGCGGATTCTGTGGGCCACCCAACCACGAAGAAGCAAATTGTTGACGAAAGTAAAGTAAATACTTGCTTTGTGGAAGCAGCCAATACTTTCTGAAGGATTATCCAGGAGCGAAAGGCCCAGCACCTACAAGAAGAGGAAAACAAAAAGTTCAGTCTCATGCTTATGCCCTAACCGGAGAGGATGCATCGAACCCCAATGAGGTGGTTGAAGGTATGATTACTATCTCCAAAAATCTTGGTAAAGTATTATATGATCCCGGTACTTCCCATTCATTTATATCTGTTGATTTTTCTTAAAAATTAAATGTGCAACTCGAAACCATGGCCTACCAAGTTGAAGTGCACAGCCTTAGGAGTAGGGTTAGTCACAGATACCATGTATCGAGATTGCTTGATTATGATCGAGGGCCGAGTATATCCAACTAATCTAATATTAATGCCTATCCAATGGTATGACATAATGCTTAGGGTGGATTGGTTATACCATCATCAGGCATAGGTGAATTGCTACAACCAGTACATTACACTCGGGGAAAGGATCTCAATATCTTCCCACTTTTCAGTAGTTAACGCTTCTCCAATACCAATCATATCAACATTAGAAGCTAAACAGATCTTGAATGAAAGTGGGCAAGGATTTTTTGCATACCTCATAAACAAATCACGGGACACAGTCAGGATCGAGAAAGTAGAAGTAGTAGCAGAATACCCAGAGGTATTTCCTAAAGAATTAAACTCACTACGCCCCAAAAAAGAGATGAAGTTTGTCACTCACACTTTACCGAAGGCTACACCATTCTCCAAGACTCCGTATTGAATGGCCCCTGCTAAGCTTAAGGAGTTGAAAAGCCAACTGCAGGAATTGCAAGAAAAGAAGTTCATTAGACCTAGCATATCCCCTTGGGGAGCCCCAATGCCATTCGTCAAGAAGAAAGATGGGTATTTAAGAATGTACATCGATTATCGAGAATTGGACAAGGTTATTATAAAAAATAAGTCAAGAAGAAGGATAGGTTTTTAAGAATGTGCATCGACTATTGAGAATTGAACGAGGTCACTATCAAAAATAAATACCCTCTTCCATATGTAGAGGAGTTATTTAACCTATTGTAGGGGTCAAGGATCTTCTCCAAGCTGGACTTAAGATAGAGGTATTATCAAATGAAGATCAAAGAAGAAGACATCTCTTAAACAACTTTCAATTCTCGATATGGTTACTTTGAGTTTGTAATAATGCCGTTTGGTCTAACCAATGCCCCAGCGGCATTCATGGACTTGATGCACTAGATTTTCAAGTTGTACTTGACCAGTTTGTGGTCATCTTTGTCGATGACATCCTGGTATTCTCTAAATCCAAGGAGGAACACAAAAAGTACTTACACATAGTTCTAAAAACTCTGAAAGAGCATCAGATGTATGCTAAGTTCAGTAAGTGCAAGTTTTGGATTGAGAAAGTAACCTTTCTGGGTTACGTAATCAGTCGAGGCATGCTAGAAGTAGACCCTCTAAAGTGGAAGTGATTGTCAATCGGAAGAGGCGTGGAACCTTCAATGAAGTTCGGAGCTTTCTGGGATAAGCCGGTTACTGTCGAAGATTTGATCAGAATTTCTCCAAGATAGCTGGTCCGTTGACCAAGTTAACCTAGAAAGACCAGTCGTTTGACTGGAACGAGGTGAGAGGAACTTCCAAGAGTTGAATAAATACCTAACTGTAGCTCTAGTTTTAGCCCTTCCGGACGAATTAAATAACTTTGTGGTGTATACAGACGCTTCATATAAAAGGCTATAGGATGCGTGTTGATGTAGAGAGGGCATGTCATCGCTTGTGCATCTAGGAAGTTAAAGCCTCATGAGAAGAACTATCCAACTCATGATTTGGAGCTAGTAGCGATTATTTTTGCATTGTCCAAATAGAGGCATTACTTATACGGAGCTATATTTGAGGTATATACAGATCACAAAAGCCTCAAGTATCTATATTCGCAAAAAGATATGAATGTGAGACGGCATAGATGGGTAGAGTTTATAGAGGATTATAACTTCTCTATTACCTCCTATCTAGGAAAATTGAATATGGTAGCCAATGCCCTAAGCCGAAAGGTGGGAATGGCCCACTTGCAAGGGGCAAGAGTGTTAAAGGGATTGAGCATGAGTGCTATACTAAGGTTAAGCAGCGAGCTTAGGTTGCGAGAGTAAAAGTACAGCTTAAACTACATTATGAAATTTGACAAGCCCAAGCCAGAGATAAATAGATGTTGAAACAAAGAGAATTGGTTGGAGGTTCTGAAAGATTCGAATAGAGTATTAACGGTCAAGGCACATTGCTATTTCATAAGAGAATTTGCGTGCCTGTAGAACTGAAGGGGAGATTATTAGAAGAGGCACACAGAGCGAGATATGTAGTACATTCGAGAAGAACAAAAATGTATCAGGATTTGAAGAAATAATTCTGGTGGAATGGAATGAAGAAAGAAGTAGCGGATAAACAAAAATGTTTGACCTGTCAGTTAATGAAAGCAGAACACCAATGAACGTTAGGGTCGTTACAACCACTTCCTATCCTTAACTAGAAATGGGAACAAGTGACCATGGACTTTGTGACTGGTCTATCGAAGGCAAGATGAGGTTATGACAGTATCTGGGTAGTAGTGGATCATATGACAAAGTCTGCATATTTTCTACCAGTTAGAACGGACTACAAGGTTGAGAAACTGGCAAAATTATACATCAACGATATTGTTAGGTTACACGGGATTCCAATCAGTATCGTATTCGATTGGGACCTAAAGTTTATGTTGAGACTTTGGAAAAGTTTACAGAGACATATGGGAACAAGATTACAATTTAGCTCAGCTACGCATCTCAGACTGACGGATAATCAGAAAGGGTCATTCAGATTTTGGAAGACACGTTGTGAGCTTGTATCTTAGATTTCGATGGAGGTTGGACCCGACATCTATCTCTGGTTGAGTTTGCCTACAATAATAGCTATCAGTCTATTATACAAATGGCCCTGTACAAAGCACTATATAGACGAAAGTGTTAGTCCCCGTTGTATTGGGATCTAGCAGAGTACAAAGGTACTGTTAACGTGTCTTTGGAAACTGTGAAGCCTGAACTGATTCAAGAGACAGTTGAGAAGGTACAAATTATTAAGCAGCAAAATGAAGGTTGCTCAAGATCGACAGAAAAGTTATGCAGATAAGTGGAAGAAGGATTTGGAGTTTGAAGTTGGTGATCGAGTGTTCTCAAGGTATCCCCGAGGTATGTTGGAGCTTATGAAATAAGTGAAAAAGTTGGACTAATAGCTTATCGTCTTGTACTGCCCTAAGACCTAACAAGGATACATGATGTCTTTCATGTGTTCCAACTCCGAAAATACTAGATGTCTTCCCACATCATATCACCTGAGCTCATGCAACTAAAAGGTGTTCTAATGTACGAAGAGCAACCAGTTTGTATCTTGGATCGAAAGTTTAGGAGCTTAGGAATCAGAGCATTCCCCAAGCAAAAGTGTTGTGGCGCAACCATAATATGGAGAAAGCAACTTGGGAGCAAGAGGATCTTATGCGCTAACAATATCCCAAACTCTTCCAATAGTCATGTGACAATCTAGGGACCAGATTCTTTTTAAATGGATGGGCTTGTAACACCCCGAAATTTTCATAATTTATAGAATTTAATTTTTAATATTTAAATTTCATGAATCTTATGTTATAATTGCTAATTTATTATTTTATTAAATTTTGTTGGTCAACTTGTTAACAAGAAAACTTCAATTTTTAGAAATTTTAAAAGTTTGGGGTCAATTCGAAATTTATCTAAACTTAATTTCACCATATTTGAAAATCAAAGGGTTTGCATATAAGCTTTTGAAAACTGTGGACTTAATTTCTTTCTTTTAAAACTAAGGACCCAATTAAGTTTCAGCAAAAGTTTTGGGTCCCAATTGATGTTTTTGAAAAATTACCCTTTAAATAGGCAATTCTCATTTCTTCCCCCCTCCTCCCATTTTCGCTCTTTCTTTCCCGCGGCCAACCCACATTCCCCCACCGGATATTTTCTTCTTAGGCGAACCATTCCACAAACCCCTCTGTTTATCCTCTTCCCCAGTTCACCAGCAACTATCCGACACTTGCACTCGGCGTTCTGGGCAGCGAACCACCAAAATGGAAAGCTCGAAAAACCCACTTTCGATGGGCATGATAAACGCCGGTGTAGCGATGGCCAACCGAGCTTCTGGGAGCTTTACTGAAAGCTTGCACCTAAAGGAATAAGGTGATGCAACTGCATGACCAATCTACGTGGCAACGAAGGCAAAAATCAATCGAAACTTCAAAGCGAGTAAGGTTGCTTTGAGTCTTCGAGGTGATGTTTGAGACCTTTTCCAATAGATAAATAGAAAACCAAGCTGAGCATTGGAAAGCTCACAACGAGAGGCATCTCTAGGTAGTAGCATTGAGTTTTTTGACGACAGCAGATGGTGGACAGCAGCTGCCAGCTGCGGTAGACGACAGTAAGACAGTTTTATTTCCTTGATGCAATGATTGCACTCGTGTATTTGTTTTTTGATTTTTGATATCCCATATCGCTCTTGTGTTGGAAGTGAAATGCTTTTGGATTATATATGTATATGTATATTGTATCTTGTTTATTATTGTATTATATCATGATTATTAATAGTATTGTATTATATCAATTTTGGAAGGACATATGGCTTGGCATACATACATATATATATATAAATCCCATGCTTGGACTTATTATAGTTAGTGGACCCGGATTGACATATTATATACAATTGGATCAATTAAGTACATTAAGTATGTAAACCACTTGAGGATTGAATAAATTGGGACTTAAACATGGATATTGAGATTTATATTGTTAAATGGGTTGTCAATGATAATTGAGATGATGTATTGGGAATTATGATTTAAGGACTAGATTTTATTCTATTATTAGGATCGAAATAATTTTGTAATTATTTCTGTAGTAATCATCTTAATTAGCATACCTTCTACTGATAGATTTGATCGGATCCTAATTTATGTATTAGTTAGTTAATTAGAGGTTTTGGGGACTGTCAATAGTTTAACTATGCGTATTAAGAATCAAAGGAGGATTGTAATGGTAAATACCCCTTTGTTTAGGTGACAACGAAGTGGGTCCTACAGACCAGTAGGATTGCTGACTATGGTTGCTATATCTGAGAACTACAAAGGTGAGGGTCTGCCAACTTGGCACTTCTTATACTTATATGTTATTGTGGATTGACCCTATGAGGGGGTGCCATTCTAGCCTCGATTACATTTATCTGTTCTTGTGGAATGACCCCTATGGGGGTTCCTATTTCTGATTTGTAATATGTTTTGTTGAAATATGAGAATTATTGAGTTCTCGATTGATATATGTTATCTGATCTATATACCCCTGTGTAGGTTATTGTTTGTTATCGATTTTGAATTCTTTTTGTTGTGGCGTCCAAAACTCCTATCTGTTATCTGTTTTGTTCTGTTGTTCTGTTATCTTTTGCCTTGCCGACATATTTTGTTACCCATTACAGCTTTAATTGGCCATGTTGGCTTATTTGAATTATTTACTGCTATTGTTCTACACTGTTGACATTTCTGTACTATTATAGCTGCCTCATCAACAAGTTTGTTTATCTGAAACTGCGGTGCGCTATGCAGTCTATAGGCACTTGCATAATTTGTTATCTGCACAGAGAATTGTTGGGCCTTAGGCCAATCTAAGCGAAATGTTTGGTTATGTGGGGCCCGCTATGTGGTCCGCATGGGTGTCAACAATACGCTAAGCGACCCACTTAAGTATCCACAGTATGTTAGGGATTTCCCCCTATGTATCAACAGTGTGCTAAGGATTTTCCCCTGAGCATCAGCAGTGCGCCATACGGGCATCTGCCATGTACCAAGTTGTTATGCTTTGGTGAATCTATTTGACTGTCTGGTATAAGGTGAATAAAATATGCATGCATGTTATATCCTGTTGAAATGTATATGCTTTAGGTTTGTATTATTTGACTATATCCTGACTGTCTGAAATATGTTCTTGGAGCAATAAGGCAAGAGAGTTCCCTGTTTTGCTATTGTCATTGTCTGATTCGAATGTGTTATGTTCTAACTGTTTAATTGATGATCTATTGAGTTGAATTGTCCTCGATAGATCTCTACTGTTATTCATAAGTTTATCCCTTACTAAGTCTTTAGACTTACCTCCCCATATGACTGACTTTCTCAAACAAGTTCTGGTAATGATCTCGTATTTCAGGCTTAGTAGGATGTACATGTGTTTTGTCATAGTATATGTGTTTAGAATAATGTACGAATCACTTTTATGTTAAGTTGAAATTTGGAGATGTGATATGCCATATTTGAACTTATTATTGAAGTAGGTATGAAACGATGGGATTTTCATGGCATGTAATTCATACTTTTGTTAAGATTTTTTTAGGTTGAAGCTTGATGCTATCTTTAACGATTTTGAAAAAAAAAATTCTAATAGGCTTATTGTTTGCATTATATATGAGATTTAAGTCTGGACTTAGTGGCGCTTCAACTTAGGTGCTATCCCAAGTGGGGGCGCTACAATAGAACACATAGGAGATGTACTCGCCCTTCACAAAGACAAGGAGCCGGATCCTATCTTGGATCTCATAAACCTCTATATCTAAATAGCTCATACCCAATCACAACCCGAACGGCCCACCAGGTGACCAAGGATGAGTCAAAGTATGAGGTCCTAAACATAAGGTTACAATGGATCCTTAGGTCAAAGGATTAATTATATGCACTAGCGTATGCTAGAGAACTTGCCACTACAACTACCTAGTAGATTCTCTGAGCGGGTCTCCAGTGCCTTGTTTTCTAACATGCACCCATATCTTATATAGTTTTCTCATGGAATGAAGTAACATCCAACCCTTGGATTGTGCATCATTAGTGAAAGTCTATCCCAATCTTAGATGCCCTTTTTCATAAGATTCTATGACTTAGGATATTTAATATCACGATCGTGTAAGACATATTCCATGATCCCCACCTAGTGCGTGACCAAGTCCCATAATCTTGGGTGATCTAAGGGCTTCAACCAAATGCCAGTAAAGCAACATAAGTAAAAGATGGAGATGGTCATTTATAAAAAATATCATTCAATCAAGATTGTATCACTCGTGAAATAGTTTACATGCCAATCTTATTAACTGTGGGGCACTATTCCAACATAAATCTATGCAAGGCAGCGGGTAAGAGTTTTTAGGACAAGTTTTACTCAAATTAGTAAAGTTATTACTTGTTCTCTATTTTCCCTCATTCTTGGGGACAAGAGCTACATTACAAAGCTAACTAGGACATTGAAGTTCTACAATGTATAGCCTGCCTTTAAGAACTTGTTGACCTCTTCCTCGATGATCTGGCATCTTTCAATATTGAAGGTCCTAGTTTTCTGCTTGATTGGCTTGAATGAGGGGTCTATATTCAGGTGTTGGACGATGATGCTCGGGTCAATTCCCTGGAGATCAGTAGCTTTCCAAGCAAAAACATCAATGTTCTTTATGAGGAAATCGACCATTAAACCCTTTATGCTGGTTTCCAGATCTGTCCCAATCCTTGTGGTCTTGTCGGAACTCCCAAGCTTAAGCTCTATAGTCTTGAACTCCCAACCATTTCGACCCTAATCTCTTCCAACTTCATCTTTTTGCTCTGTTGTCCCTCTTTGAGTTCTGTTAATGGGACATCCCCTAGTAGTTTCAAATTTGGTCAAGTATTCTGCTCACTTGCCTCGACTGAGATAGTGTAGCATCGCCAAGCTTCCATCATATTAGAAAGCAGTTCACCAGTGCCAGTGACTGTTGGGAACTTGACCTTCATATGGTAGGTAGAGACAATATCCCAGAAATCGTTCAATACTGGTTGTCCAATTATAACATCATAGGCAAATAGTGCATCAACTACCAGATAGTTGACCATGAGCATCCTTCGTCGGAGTGCTTCACTGAATGGGGTAGACAGGTTTATGGATCCCTCAGGAATGATCTTGGATCCTCCAAATTTGACCAGAGGGATGCGCATTGGCTTAAACTTTAGCTTTCCCATATTTATCCTCTTTAATACCAACAAGAAAATTATGTTCACAGAGTTGCCATTGTCAAGTAGAATTTTTCTAATCTCAGAGTTAGCGATCTCAACTGATATAACAAGGGGGCAATCCAACTTATTGTCCACACCTTAGTTCTCGATATGAGAGAGGTTAAAGTCAGAAAAAAAAATGGGTTCTATGCTAGTGAAGAGTTGGAATACTATTTCAATGGATAACGATTTAGTGGATTCCAACCTCCTTTGGTTCTATCTTCTGGCTGACTTGGAGTCTCCTTCCGCTAGGCCTCCGATGATGGTGTCAATCATGCCCCAGAGGGATGTGCATGGATCATTAGCTAGCTTCTTTCCCTTATCCTCTTTCCTTAGGCTAACCGACCTTTCCCTATAGAGAGTTTGGTTGGTTTGGCTTTTTCATCAACAAATTTCTTCAGATGCCCTTGTCAAATAAGCATTTTGATCTCATCATGTAGATTGAAGTAATCTTCTATGTCATGCCCTTTTTGTTTGTGGAAGTGACAATATTTTTCCCATCTTTTCATGGCTTTAGTTTTAGTCAATGTCCTGGGCTTTTTGAGGAGGTTATCATGTTAAATGGAAAACAATACCTCTTTCCCGGTAGTGTTTAGTAGGGTGTAGTTGTGAAACCTTTTGATGGGAGATCGATGACCATCATTGTGCTTTCTGTCATCTTTCTCATTGGCCTTCTTCTTATCATTATTTAGGTTGCCATATTTCAGTTTATTCATGTCCTCCTAGGTTATGTACCTCTCAGCAAGGTCGAGTAGCTCTTCCATTGTGCTCGGTCTCTCTCTAACTAATACATTGGCACACTCCTTATGTCAAAGACCTAGGGATAACATATCAATCAAAAATTCTATTTAGGGATTGTCAATCTTCAACACCTCCGTGTTAAACTTGGTGAAAAAAATCTCAAAGAGACCTTTCCCCATTTTGCTTAACTGTATGCAAATAAGTATGGGTGAGCTTTGTTTTCATTCAGCTGGTGAATTGATGGAGGAACTTATCGCAAAGCTAATCATATGAGTAAATTGATGTTGGCTCCAGCTTGACAAAACAAGTCGAGTGTAATACCCTAAAATGTAGTGACCAGTATTTTTATGTGGGTGTACTGATTATGTCCATAGAGCTGTATCATGTGGTCGAACTGGAGTAAGTGCACGTTAAGGTTGGATGAACTATCATATCTGGGTAAATCGGTTGGGACCTTAGCGTTGATGGGTGTGTGTTCGTCGATTATCTCCTAGACAAATTGTGACTCTCGCTCGCGGTGAAGTCTAGGTGTGCTATCATAGTGAAGATTCCTTTCTATGTTCCTCCTGGAAATCTCTTCGAAGTGTCTATTCAGCTGTTGCACTTGATGTAACACTTCTTCCCATTCTTCTCGATCAGCTTGGGATAGATTTCTTTTTATTTTAGGTCTTTATTGCTCGACCCAATCGTGCTGTTGGGATCGAATGGGTTAAGAGAAGTGATCTAAGGAATCAACTATTTCTTTCTTGGGGTTTGGTCGGGTTTCTTCTCGTGGGAACTGACCTGGGCTATCCTTATTTATACAAGTAAGTATTATATCTCTTATTTGCTCTTGCCCTCCCTTGGGGGCCTCTTCTCATGCTATGAAGCTTGAGGGATAGCACTAGGCTGCTGGTCTAGGCTAGTTGTTATGCTTGTTGAGAGTAGCTGATAGTTGAGCTGAAATTTGGGCTGATATCTGTTTGGTGATCAACTGCATAAGCTAAGGTATAGTCAAAGTTACCATTTGTTCTGGCTAGGAACTGGGTCCCGCCATGTCTTGTTCTTACTGGGGTTGAGAAGAAGGGGTTGGGGACCTTCTGTTCTCCTTTCTCTTTGAAAAGGCCCACCTTGTGTTTACCATTTTTGCAGTTATGGACTTTAGAACCCACAGACGACGCCAAATAATGATGGTAATATCTATTTGATAGTATTCTGGGCTTTAGTCTAATGCAATTGACCAAAAGAGAGGTTGAAAAGAATTATAAGGATATAATCAGGTTGAGTCCTACAATTAATAGCACATGTTAGGTTAGCAGAGATGCCCTCAGCTATGATACTCTGACGCTTAAGTTAGTACTTAATTGACTACATAAAAGAGTAATAGAGTAAGGGATTTAAGTGATAATGAGCATACCTTGTTGAAGGGTGGCAATGGAGTATTTATAGCCTTTCTGGAAAGGTTGATATGTCAATAATGTCCTTTCTTATACAGAAAGGGCCTTTGTCCTTACCAGAGGAGCATTACTTTACCAGGTGGCACTTCTTCTAGCTTTATAAGACACAATGGTACAATGGAGGCATGCACTACTCTGGCTCTACAAGAAGTGGCACACACCATTAATGCGGAGACACACCACCTGTTAGAGCATTTAATGCTGCAGAGAGGTGGTCGCACCACATTCAATGCAACTATATCCAGTAGCACGAAGCTATTCTAAACTACTCTGATCGACCTCCTAGGGTCAAGAAGTATCCACGTTTGCAAGTCATTTGCACATGCTTTGGTTAAGGCGATAGAAGTCTATTGGATTTAAATGTCCCCCTGGTTGAGGGTTGAATAATTAATCTCAAGCTGATCGATCACATTCTAGTCGACCAGGCAAGGTGTCAATACTCGTGCTAGTAAAGTAGCCCAAATGAGGTTGGGTCTAGTCCATTATTTGGTTGATCATTAATGAGCTAGGCCCAATAGCTAATTGGGTTGTCCCATGTCATATCTCTTATCTGGTCGAGTGTTACTAGATTGGGCCTGTTGGACTATCCCATATCAGTTATGTTTATTTTTGCTAATTAATTAATTGTTTATGAGATAAACATTTAATTTGTTGAATTGATGTCGATTCTTATTTATTGTTCATTTAACTGTTGAATGGATGATTAATGAATGGGGATAAACGTGAGCATTTAATATTGACTTTATTTGTCTCAAGTAGTTGAAAAATGTTGTATTAAATTGGGGCTTGCATGCCTCTTAATTTCTATCTTGTAAATGTTATGAGAGTAGAATCACTAAGAGTGAGGATTTCTTTTCTCATATAATTGTTGCAAGGAGACAAGAAGACCATTGGAGGCATGAAGACCCATGAATTTATGGGATACATTTATGTAATAGCTAGATTTAATCAACCTACTTAAAATCAACTAAGTAATGTGCACTACTTGGTTAAGGCTCATGGTCATCCCACCCTAGAGCATGCTAGGCACATTTACTTTATGCTTTCTTTATCCTATTGATGTATGAGATGCATGGTTAGATTATAGAAAACCTAATAAGATAAGATAAAATTTGATGATATCTTTGCAAGCAAGAAAAATCCCTCAACTTGGAAGAGTCTAAGTACTTTCAAAATATTAAGTCAAAATGGAATATAAATTAAACGAAGTTTTAATTAATCTATGCCTTCTACTAATAGTATGTGACATGAGATGCTACTACATTTACATGATGTCTCACGAGTCGTGTGTCACGTTTATGGTGGAAAGCTACGCTCACATACTTAGCATATGATGCACCTTTAATCTGACACTTTATGTACATTGTCTCACGAGTCGTAGAATGACATAGTGTAATTTTGAATCAAAGTTTGATTGATAGGTCAGACTTAACAACTAGTAGTGTAGATGTCACACGAGTTGTGGGTCTACATGAAAAGTAAGGCAAAATATATCAAGGGTTGCATAGAGATACAATTAGCAAAAGTTGCTTACTTTAGGATTGTTTGTGGATGTCTCACGAGTCGTGAGTCCACTACAAGTCTTTTTGGGTCTTGATTCTCACTAGGAAATGTAATTTCCTGAATTCCTTAAGGGGGTGAGAGATTTGATAAAATAGTGGAAGAAAAACATGCTTGAAATGTGATTTCCTGAATTTCAATCACATGCTTATACTCTCTTTTTCGTCTTTGTAGTTTTTGAAATCTCAAAATCAAAATGGCTAATAATCCACTTAATGCGATTTTGGAAACTAATAAGCTAAGTAGGCCAAACTTTCACGATTTGCTTAGAAACCTCAAGATTATTCTTGATTCTGAAAAGAGGATTTATGTGCCTACTCAAAGTCCATCGAACACCATAGGCGATGATGCCAATAATGAGGCATGTGAAATGTTCATGAAATGGGTAGATAATGATCTACAAACACAATGCCTCATGATGGCTTCTATATCCAATGAGCTCCAAATGTCTCACGAGCACATAAAATCGGCTAATGAGATACATATGAACTTACAAAAGTTGTATTGTGTGCAAACTAGACATGAAATATTTTCATTATCTAAACAGCTCTTTAGGACTAGAATGAATGAAAACTCAAGTGTCCATGATCATGGCTTTAAGATGATCGATCTCATTAAGAAACTTGCTCAATTAAATGTGGTTATAAACAACGAGCTCTATGTAGATTTGATCCTTCAATCATTGCCTAGCTTCTTTGATCAATTCATTATGAACTTCAACATGTCAAATCAAGAGATGACGATTAATAAATTGATCAATATATTGGTGACCATAGAGACGACAATGAAGAAAGACAAACCTTTGATGCTTACTTCCATCTCCAAGTCTAAAGGCCCTAGGGGTACTAGAAAGGGAGGTAAAAGGAAGAAAAGATCTTTCTTTAAGGGAAAGCAACAATTAAAGGCCTCGGGCCTAGCCAAGAAGAAAAAAGAGGCCAAAGTTGATGCAACTTTTTTCTACTATGGCAAGAAAGACCATTGGAAGAGAAATTGCAAGGAGTATCCTGCAACCCTTGAGAAGGGTATGTACTTTATTGAAGTGCATTTAATGGTAAATTCTTCCTCATGGGTATTTGATACCGTATGTGGTTCTCACCTTTATATTCCGTTACGGACGATAGAAAGAAGAAAGAGTTTCAATGATGGGGATATGATCCTATGCCTAGGCAATGGAGCAAAAGTTGCAGCTACAGTCGAGGGTGTCATCAAGTTAGACTTGGTGAACGCCTTTATTGTACTTGATCCTTACTATTATGTACTCAATCTTGTTAAGAACATTATTTCTATTATCGTATTGGATAATAAAGGATTTGATTTTTCTATATCTAATGGGAATTTGAAGGCATTGAAGAATGGTCCTCTAATTGTACAAGGTACATTAAACAATGGATTATACATTTTAGATTCTCAATTATCATTGATGCACATTCAACAAAGTAAAAGAAAATTAGATATCCAAGAAGATGCCATTTTATGACATGCAAAACTTTGGACATATTTACAAAAATAGGATGAATAAATTAGAAGCCCTCAAAGCACTAAGCGTTAGTGGCATAGAGGCACCACTATACAAAAGGTCTATGGAGATACATTTTAAGTGACACTTCTCAAAAAATATGTCCTAATAACTTTTCTATTGAGACACTTGAATTAAAAATGTCCCAATACCTTAATTAATCATTTTTTTTATTATGACACTTTTCTAAGAGTGCCCTATTAACATGTCTTATGGAGACATTTTTATCAAGAAGTCATATCATATTTAATTTTTAGATTTTTATTGAGACAATTTTTAAAAGTGTCTTATTTATACTTCTTATAGGGACACTTTAAAAAGTGTCTTATTTGTATTTTATATTTATAATTTTGTTATGACACCTTAAAAGGACATGTAAAATACTAATTCAAAAAAAAAAAAAAAAAAAAAAAAAGAGATTGGCGCCTAATTTCCATAGAAAAGTCTAATTTTTTCCATTACTTGGCGCCCCTTTTCAGCATCACTCTTTCTCACTTTCTTTCTCAACACACTACGTGGGAAATCCCTAATCTTCAGCCAGATATTGTGAAGAGTTCAAATCGCCCAATCCTCTAGCCATTCCCACAAAACTTTTGCAGCCAATATTAGTGATTCACTCTGATTCTATGCCTATTCCTCGTATGAAATCTTTCTCCATGTCGTACACACATAGACACCCATAGAGACATGGAATTTCACTTCTCGATTTTATGGGTTCGATGTTGCTCATACGTATAAAAGCTAAAATAAGATTTTCATTGAACACTTTCATTTAATAAGGTGCCTATATTTTCAAGAAAATTCCAAGCTTCTGATGTTGACAAATGGAAGACCACAAGGAGGTAATGGGTTTAGTACAAAATTTTTATTTCTGAAATTTGAGGTTTTGTGCTGTTCTTTGGAACATAGTTTTCTCTGTTTTATGTTGTGACTTGGAAACTTGTTAAGAATATGGAGGCTTTTGAGGTTTTTTGCTTGATTTATTACACCCATCATGAAAAAACTAAAAATCGAGATTTCGTTCTTTCCTGAATTTTTTTGTCTCATGAAATAATCTTCCCGGGATGATTCTTTTCTCACATAATAGGATGTGAATTCTACGAAGGTGATTATGTAGCTTTTTTTAAAAATCTATAATTTGCTTGTAAAATATCCTTTGTTTTAGAAATTGAGAAAAATTCTGACAAGGACATGGTAATGATGTGTTTGAAACTTAATGATGTATTCTGCCTTTGTTAGCCTAAATCACTGTATGACATAGTGTGTTTTCCTTGTTCATAAACTCGTACCTAAAGGGGTTAGATTTCAATAACAGTGCAATTGGGTGGATTGGCTAGCAATTGCCATGGGAGGTCGGGAAGCAAGTTGGTTTAATCAAAAGATGATCGAATAGCAGCAGAGGTGGAAATTCTTTAACTAAATTAGAAGAGTTTGATTGAAATGGATATTTTACTTATTATTTTTTACTATCTTCAGGGTATATTCTTGCAGATCTCTTAATTAGTTAGCCATGTATGTCTGTTTAGCACTAGCTGGAGCTCATCTATCCTCATTATTCTGGGATTGATATTGCTTACGTTAGCTGCATCTTTATGATATCTTTGCTAAAAGCTTATGGGATGTCACCCATCTGAGTTTTTCAACAACATTTGTTAGATGGAATAAGCATAGAAAATAATTGAGTGGACAAATTAAGGCTCCATTTATGCTGTGAAAATGGCATCCAAGATATTTAACTATCTGTGCTTGTTTTTGTGTATTTTGACATACATTTTTTGTGTATTTTGACATACGTTTTTTGTGTATTTTGACATATATTTAACTGTCAGTTCTAATCCCACACTCTAGTAGTTTGTCTATTCAGATACCCAAGCTATAAACTTAGACAAGGGAATAATGGCAGGGAACCGTTGGAAGGATGTAAACCTTTCTAAAAAAGCAAATGTTTTATTCCTTTTCATAATACAGGGGATCTGTTTCTTGAGCTTTTTGGTAAGCAATTTTAATGTTAAGAATTCATTTGCTTTAATTTGGTTCTTCTTAATGTGGTTTGGAATCTTGGTTTTGCCTCTGTTTTAAGCAAGCAAAGATACTGTATGTTAGCAGAAAGTTTTGGTTTTTCTCTTTAATTTACATGTTGCTTTGCTTGGAGGTGAAAATAGTTTGTTGGAGTTTCTATATGCCTTACATGATTTTATGGAATTAGCTATACCTACACAAGATACTGTATGTTAGCACAAAGTTATAATTATGTATAGAATATAGATATAGTTACATACTATGAAAATAATTTTATTTAAAATGTTTAAATATATGTCAAAATAACTGTCTTAAGAAAAAAATAATAATTTAATATAAAAATAATATGTGTAATTATAACTATATATACTAAAATATAATAATGAATTTATGTAATGATTTAATTAATTAAAATTTTAAAATTTTAATATATACTAAAATAAATGTGTATATACTTATATCTGTAGAAAATAAATTTATTTAAGTATTAAAATATACATGTAAATACTTATATTAAGAAAAAATAATTTTATTTAAATAATACAATATAACATGTAAATATAATTATATATTATGAAAATAGTTTTGTTTAAATAATAAAACATTGATAATACTCATTCTTTAAAGTCAACTAAAAAGCTGCTAGCTAGTAGCGGGTCTATATATATATATATGTATGTATATGTAGCTTAATTTAGTAGCAAGGTTCATGTGGGCTACATCCATGTGCATCTTACAACCAATGACTCTAGCTTTTTGAATAGAAAAGAAATATTATATATAGATGATCACATGATCACTAACCTGGACCCTGAACCCACTCAAAACAGAACTTCCAACTTGTTATTATGAATGACTTGCTATTGTTATGCAAATATAATTATGCATTAGGAAAATAATTTTATGTAAATAATTATAAATATTATGTGTAAATATAATTAACATATTACGAAAATAACATTATGAAATATTAAAACATACATGCAAATAATTATATTATCAAAATAATTCTATTTATATGTTATAATATTAAGTGTATATAGAATTATTTATTACAAAAATAATTCTATTCAAATATTAAAATATTACGTATAGATGTACTTACATACTATGAAAATTATTTTATTTAAAATGTTTAAATATATGTCAAAATAACTATCTTAAGAAAATAATAATATTTTAATATAAAAATAATATGTGTAATTATAACTATATATACTAAAATATAATAATAAATTTATGTAATGATTTAATTATAACTATATTACTAAGCTTCCTTAATTTTCTCCTTAAGATTTGGTACTTGTCTTTTACTTTTTGTTTTTTCCCTAAAAATGAGAAATGGGGGGCAACTTTACTACCTATTCCAAATTGATTTAAATAGTCTTAATTATGTTCTAGTAGTTTTGCATACAATTGCTTTGTAATTTCTACTATCAACATCTACCAACAAACTGATATTTTTGCATTCTTTTCCTTTGTAATTATTTTTGCTGATAATTGTGTTCTATTAAGAGAGAAGTTCTAACAAACTGGTTAGTTGGAGTAGAGGTTAGTGGAAGTCTAAAATTTGAGTTGTTTAATTTCAAAACATGAAATTCATAAAGCGCCTCATTCTAGTTTACAAATGGCAAGTTAAAATCTATTATTAATTACTCTCGTGTATACCATATAATATTTTATTAAAAAAATAAATATAATATTAAATTATTACAATTCAAATTTAAACAAAGTACTTGAGAATTCATTCAATATATGTTCATTAATTATTTGATTTTGTATGTTCCATATAGAGTTTGAAACCTCACCAGACCTTTTTTCGTCCGGATGAGGTGTGAAACGAAGACTCTATGACCTCACACGTCGAAACAAATTACAAAGAAAGTAATTAATGAAAATATTAGTTATTATGTGTATGCATATTTGTACTTCTTTATAACAAAAAGTTAGTTGCTATATGTGCTCATTAACATGGTCTTTTTGTTGTTCTTACATTCTTCTTAAGTTATTTGAAACATCAAAATAGACAAGAAATGAATGACTCTTCCGAGGTCTAACATTGAATATCAGAAAAGATTGTAATTCTTTTTGGATTTCGCATTTGCAAATTCAAACGATCAAATGATCTTGTGTTTGCAAAAAATGTAAAAATGGATTGTGTAGAGCATGTGAAGTTGTGGAAAGACATCTGCTTTGGGAAGGATTCTTAGATGGGTATACTGAATGGATATTTCATGGAGAGTTGGTTACATCTAGAAGATCAGTATCTTATGCATTTAATAATGAGTTCAATGCATTCGATGACATATGAGGAATGCTCCATGATGCATTTGGGATCCAAGAAGAAGCTAATTGTGTAACAGATATGCCGAGAACAGAGGCTGAGAAACCTTCTGAAGAAGTTGAGAAATTTTACAAGCTTATGGAGGATGCAGGACAAGAACTTTATCCTGGATGCACAAAATTTTTGAAACTTTTCTTCATAGTGAGAATGCTTCAGATCAAATGCCTTGGAAATTGGAGCGATACTTCCTCCAAGATGATGCTT
The DNA here is from genome assembly GCA_018894105.1 of Jacaranda mimosifolia. Taxonomy (NCBI): domain Eukaryota; kingdom Viridiplantae; phylum Streptophyta; class Magnoliopsida; order Lamiales; family Bignoniaceae; genus Jacaranda; species Jacaranda mimosifolia. The sequence goes on along the minus strand of CM032128.1, from coordinate 16,590,227 downwards.
GATTTGTTAAAGGAAGCATTTCCACAGGTGTGCAACTACCAAAAAACTACTATGAGACTAGAAAGATAAAAGAGATTTGAGATTGAATTATAGGAAAATTGATGCTTTTTGAATTGATTGTATGCTATACTGGGGCCCGAATGAAAGCAAGATCAAATGTGATACATGTGATAAACCATGATGGATAATGTCAGCACCTAATTTAGAATCTAATCCTACTAGATTTGGTGTTTCTTCTAAAAGTCCCAAAGAACCTAAAAAGGTTCCAATGAATGTTGTCTGGCACTTTCCTTTAAAGCCGAGGTTACAGAGGTTGTTTATGAACTCTAAAATTGCATCCCTTATGAGGTGGCATAAAGAAGATTGCACCAAAGATAGTGTCATGAGACACTCGATAGATTATCCAGCTTGACATACCTTTGATTACAACTATCCAAACTTTGCACAAGATCTCGCAATGTTCGATTAGGTTTGGCATGTGATGGTTTTAATCCATTTAAAATGATGAATGTTGTCCACAGTACATGGCTCGTAATTTTAATGCCATATAATTTGCCACCAGAAGATTGCATTCGGAAATCATTCTTTATGTTGTCTCTACTTATTCCCGGGCCCAGTGAACCAGGCAATGATCTTGATATATATTTGCATCCATTAATAGAATAGCTAAAAGAATTGTGGAATATTGGAGTAAAAACTTATGATGTTTCATCTAAACAGAATCTCCAATTGCAGGCATCACTATTATGGACTATCAGTGACCTTCCAAGCCTTGTAGCTATTTCAAGTTGGAGTACTAAAGGGAAATATGCTTGCCCGGTATGTCAAAAGTATACCAACTCTAAAAGGTTGGAGAATTCTCTTAAATATTGTTACATGTGTCATCGCATCTTCTTACCTAAAGATCATCCTTATCGAAAAGAGAAAGGATCTTTTGATAACACAGAAAAGCATAGAAAAATAAATCCTTATTTGATGGGGTTTGAGAAATTAGATGAGATAAAGAACTTCACCAACAAATTTGGAAAAAAAATGGGCGATCTAAAGTTACTTTATGGTTGGAAGAAGAGAAGCATTTTGTTTGAGTTGCCATATTGAGAAAAGAATCTTTTGTGCCATAATCTTGATGTTATGCATACTAAAAATAATGTATGTAATAAGGTCTTGTTCACATTGTTAGACTCTAATAAATTGAAGGACAATCACAAAGCGCGATTGGATGTGAAAACTATAGGGATAAGACCAGGACTTTGGCCCTTTGTTGATGAGTTTGGTCGAGAGTGGTTACCAGCATCTTCCTTTGTATTACATAAAGTTGAGAAAGAAAGATTTTGTAAGGTTTTGAAAAAGGTAAAAGTTCTTGATGGGTATGCTACAAATGTATCAAAGTATGTGCATTTGAAACCGATTAAGATTTTCAGCCTTAAAAGTCATGATAGTATCATATTGATGCAACAACTACTACCAATTGCTTTGCGTAAATTGTTGCCTAAGTAAGTGCATTCTCATTTAATTCGTCTATGTTGTTATTTTAGAGATTTGTGTTCTAAGACACTCTATCAATCTAATTTGGATCGAATGGAGCAAGAGATTGCTATTGTTCTTTGTCATCTTGAGAAAATATTTCCTCCAAGTTTTTTTGATATCACAATACACTTGACTATTCATTTGATTACTGAGGCAAAGTTAACTGGACCAGTACATTATCGTTGGATGTATCCAATAGAAAGGTAACCTTTTTACTAATTTTATCATTTCTCATATATTTTCTTTCTCATTATAATTTGTTTAGGATAATAGACTATGTTGTAATATATCTCTTAGTTTATAATATTTGGAAATAAAAATTGATTTATTTTAGACATTTTGTTCTCATAGGTACTTGAGCACTTTGAAATCTTATGTGCGTAATAGAAGTTGACCAGAAAGCTCAATTGCTGTGGGGTATGTAGTAGAGGAATGTTTGGCATTTTGTTCTTTATACTTTGATGATTATGTTGAAACAAGACTCAATCAGCCCAGTCGAAATGATGAAGGAGATGGGCTAAGTGCACCGGGCTTAGACATTTTCTCAATGCCTGGACGTTCGTTATGGAAAGGAGAGGCTATTATTTTGGATAATAATACCTTAACAAAAACACATAGATATGTGCTATTTAATTACGACGACATTTAAGTTTATAGAGAGTAAGTTCAAAAAATTGATGTGATTATTTCCTTTTGACAAATCTTTACCTTGTTGCTTAACTAATTAATATAGTAAATTTACAGTGGGCATGAAGCCATAGTTAGACATAAGAAACGCTGTATTAGAGAGCATGAAATCAAGCGCATTCATTTGCTTCTTGGTTTACTAGTCATGTAGGTTAAAAACTTTCAAATCCTCCTAAAACACTAATTAATTGTAATGTTTTTCTTCATTCTATTTATTGAATATTTATATGTTTGTTACAGGTTGATGGACTAAATTTGAATGAAGATGACCCTATATCAAGTGATCTAGTATGCCTTGCAAAGGGGCCGATGCCTGTTGGGAAAAGATATTTCGATTTCACACTAAAGAAATAGAGAAAATGAGAAAAACTCAAAACAATGGGTTAATGGTTAATGCTACAACAAGAAGTTTTGCAAGCAAAAAGGATCAAAGGCCTATCTTAGAAGAGATGACGTATTATGGGATATTAAAAGACATAATTGAATTAGACTACACTGGTTGCAAGAGGATTGTGCTATTTGATTGTGATTGGGTATCAAAGGGCAAGAGACTAAGAGAAGATGCAGGTGGATTTATTTTGACCAACTTCTCAAATATAAAGCGCCACCATGAGCCTTTTACTCTAGCATCCCAAGTTCAGCAAGTGTTTTATGTGGAAGATCCATATTATAAAGATTGGCATGTTGTCATAAAAACTAAAGCTCGAGATAAATTTGATGATGGAAAAGACTTGTGGACAGATGGTGTAGATACTATTTTGCAAAGTCATACTTATGTGGAGCAGCCAATTAGTTTAGATGAAGATGTTGTTTGGATTCACAACGGGGTCCTAGGAACTCCAGTTGATAGTTTAGAAGAAAATGTTATGTCAGTTTAAAGAAATTAGATGTTATTATTCTGCTACATTTTTCTATGTAACATTTCATTAAGTATTATTTTCTAGACAGCTAATAACTATATATTTGTGTTATATATTAATATATATTTCCTCTAAAGATAGACTAGGTAATTTGTTGTATTGTCCTCTTTGTGTTCCTTGATTATTATTTGTTGAGTGGTTCCAATAAGGTAAATAATTTATTTTATGCACATGCTAGTTGTAAATTAATAAAAATTGTCCTTTTTATATTTAATATTTATAATAATTGTCTTTTTACAGTAATGGCAAATACTAAGTGTGGTCGAAATGTGAAGACTAGGCTATCAAGCCAACAATGTGATTTGAGCTTGGTTGGGATGCTTGATGAGCAGAACAATGATGACCCAGGTATCTTTGTTATCTTCATTAAATGTTAAAATATGAAAACTAGATTGAGGTTTATATTTTTAGAGTTTTTCATTCTGTCACATTTATTATATGCTAATTATTAATTTTATTCTAGGCTAATAACTAGGTCCAAATAATCTCCTTGGGCATTTTCCATATTGGTTCATGCTTGAATAGTGGAAAGTTTTCTCTTAATATTGTCGCACCTATTTTCTTTAGCTATCAAGATCAAGTTTTTGCATATAAATTTATTTAACTATTACTTTAGAAATTGATCATTTAATATTTGCAGATAATATCCAAAAGAAAAGAAAAACTAGAGGGAAGACTTATTTGTCAAAGGTTTGGATGGCAAGAAATTAAGAAGAGGTTCAATTTAATGAGTTTGGACAACCTATTGGTCCAAATAAGAGTAGATTTGTCAAATTTCTTGGTACTTTAGTAAGAAATGGTAAATTGATTCGACTAGATGTAACAAGTTGGCATAAAGTGCCAGCATCTGTGAAAGAAAATATGATATGCATTATTAAGGTAATATTACATGTTATACTTTTTGATCTTTATTTTTTAATATCATATTAAATAATTAAATAACATATGAATACACGTTTGATAATATAGGAGAAGTGTTGTGGTACTCTTGGATTTGAGCATTGGACTAAGATGAACTTGGGAAAAATGTGGGAAAGTTGGAAAAATAGAGTGAAGACAAAGTTCTTTGATCCAGACTTATCACTTGAAGCAAACTTAGCTAAAAGGCCTGACTTAAATGATGAAAGGGTGTTCCCCGATCAATGGAAGAATTTAGTAATTTATTGGAACACACCGGCTGCAAGAGTACTAAGTTTTCTGTATTTTTCATATCGAATAAAATTATTTATAATGTTGTTGAATCTTTTAATTAAATTTGCCATTTTCATTCAGGAAGAAAATTCTCGCAACAAACAAAATAAAGCGAAGAAGATGATGGATCACACTACTGGAAAGAGAAGTTTTGCTCAAGTTAAAGAAGAAATGGAGGTTATTATTTTGTTTACATATAATGATATCAATGGAACTACTATGTCCTGAATTAGCTAATTTATATGAAGTTTTTACAGAATGAAGCAAAAGAGGTTGCTGAAAATAATGAAGAGACTGATAAGGATTCAATGGATGACGAACCAAGTAGGGTGGATTTCTTTAAAAGATATTATACTAAAAATGGGAATACGTCAAACCGAGTTGTGGTAAGTTCATTGGTAAGATGTCCTTCATATAATCTAATTATTCGATACATAGTATACATTTAACTTTATCTTCATAATTTTTTGGTTCAACTTTTTACGCAGTGAAGGATGGAAGAATTGAGAAGTGAGCTCTCTCCTACTATAAAAGATTATGGCCCAAATGACATATTTTCTCAAGTTACTGGAGCAGATAAATGGGGAAAGTTAGAATGTATGGATTTAGCATTACATCATCAGGTATATTTGATGGAAAACCTAGAAATTGTGGTTGTTATCGCTTGAACAAGGCCTATAAAGAAGAGCTTGAAAAATTAACACAAAGAGCTGATGAGCAAGATAAGAAAATACAAGAGCAAAATAGACAAATAGAATAGCTTCTCAAATTGAACAAATGCAGATTACAAAACATGGTGTCCTATCCAGATGTTCCACAAGTTCCTTCATCTTTCTCTCATCAAAAAGCCACTGCTAGATATTCAACCTCAAACATTAAAAAGATTCCTCTTAAGTTAAGACTACTTTAAAAAATTATGTTCACACTTTTAGATCTTGAACTTATCCGCATTTGGATTTTGGGCAAATATTGAATGTCATTTGTTTGCTGCCAATTTATGAGTCATGAACAAAATTAGTTTCATGTATAGATTTAGCAATAGTGACTTAGTTAATTACAAATTTTACATTAATGTTGTAGGTAGGAAATAGTGTCTCTTTGAAGAGTATGTATGATCCATTAAAAATTGTTGCGATTGGCCACATTGAAAGCTTGGATCCACTAAAAGAGGTTGGGCAAATGGAACTTGGGAAGAATTGGTGTGAAGTTCGTGTTAATGTTGGGGTGGAAATGGATGAAGAGTTGATTTGGCCTGTTTTAGATTCTCCTACTAGTGGAGTGTCTATTGGTAGAAGTATTGCTTGGCCACAACATTTGGTAACCATTATTTTCTTATTTTGTTACAATGTTCATTTTGTTTGTTGGGTACCTAGATTTTGACTTAAGTTCATGTTTTTTGTTTGACTTTATAAGTTTCGTTAGATGAAGAATGATGGAAAGCTTCTTTTGTTGAAAAGAACTACCTTTGAAGTTTAGATGGAGTAAAGCATATTATTCTATATTATATTTGGACAGAATATTTGACTTCTTGAACTAAAATTCTGATTTTTATCATTTTGAGACTTGTGATCATGAATGGTAGGAACTTTTTTTGGGTTTTGAATCCTCCTTGTTTAATGTGGTTTTAGATTTGAACTATATAGAGTAACTTTTAGTTAATATTTTCTCTATGAGTTTTTATCTTGTTTGATGGAGGCACTTCGGATAAAATTAATGATATATGTCATAATTGCGTTAATCTGTTGAAATATTTTTTATTAAATGAATTATAATTTTAGAGAAGGATTTCTTCATGTGTAGTGACACTTATAGGTGTAATTAAACATTTAGATTGACCTAAAAGATGTCATTATATCACTTTTATAGGACATTTTTATGTTTAATATAAGTTTGTAGACACACTTTTAGGAATCTAATAGGAGTCTATATGGACACATTGAAGTGTCTATAAAAGTCTATAAGAGCACTTTATATAGTCTAGAAATGTTATTTATTGGAACACCCCAAAGTGTCATAATATTATATCTATATCTATATATATATAAAGACACATTTAAGTGTTTGAATATGACCACCATGTGGACACATTTCTATGTCTAGAAAGGTAGTTTATTGAGATATTAAAAAATGTTTTAATATAATGGGTAGAGACTTTAAAGTGACATAAAATTTGACGGTTAAGGAAGTTGAAAATATATTTAGTGACATAATTTAGTGTCACAATAGTATGGTCTATAGAGACAACTTTATCTGTCATAACAAGCTATGTTATTGAGACACTTTGAGTGTCATAATAAGATATTGTGACATCTCCCTATGAGACACCACATAAAGTGTCTTAAGATTGAAAGTGTTACAATATAGTGTGTCTCAATAACCTTTTTTCTAGTAGTGAGGATCTTCCTACTTGTGAATCTTGTTTAAAGGCAAAAATGACCAAAGCTCATTTTGTAAGACAAATGGAGCAAAGCATAAGTCCTTTAGATTTGATCCATACGGATGTTTGTGGACCACTAAGAGTTAGTGCTAAAGGTGGCTTTTCTTACTTCATCTTCACCAATAATCATACTCGGTTCGAACACGTGTATCTTATGAAGTACAAGTTTGAAACTTTTGAAAAGTTTAAAGAGTATAGGAATGAAGTAGAAAAGCAATTAGGACTAAGTATTAAATCTCTTCGATCGGATCAAGGAATAGAATACTTGAGTACCAAATTCTTGGATTATCTAAATGAGAATGGGATTCTTACTCAATGGACTCCACACGGCACACCCAAACATAATGGAATAGATAGGAGAAACCGTACCTTGTTCGACATGGTGCGTTCCATGATGAGCTTTACCAATGTGCCTATATCTTTTTGGGGATACACCATAGAAACGGCAGCGAGGCTACTAAATTTAGTACCCTCAAAGTCGATACCAAAGACACTACATGAGATGTGGTATGGCAAAGTACCTTCTTACTCTTATCTAAAAGTTTGGGGTCCTCTCGCTTATGTCAAGTGGTTAGTGGGAGACAAGTTGGATAGTAGATCTAACTTATGTAAGTTTGTGGTGAAAGAAGGTGTGAGCGAAGGATCCATTTATAAAACATTTAAAAATTGAAATCAAACTTGATCACACCTTCCCAAGGATCTAATTCATGCTAGTAAAGTGGATTTAGGTTAGAAAATTACCTTAAAAGCAAAATCCAACCAAAATGATGAAGACTAGCTTGAACTACTTCAATCCAGTCTCCCCTGCCGCAGCAGATTGTGGACAACGTTTGCCTAACCAAAACTCATTGGAATTGGCTAAAATTTGGACATAAGATCAGCAACACCTTGGTGAATCTACAGTAGAAAAATCAACCAAATCAAAAATTTTGAGATGCCTCTAGAAATTGCTCCAATTTACTGCCCAAACAGAGGATCTCCAAAAAGGTAGCTATCCAATTGTTTTGCCTCTAATGATAAGATCCACACACCAATGGACAATCCAATACTTTTCTATGTTAGCTGGAAAACAAGGAAGAGATATAAGAGGATGAAGGTCAAAGTTTGGAGATAATATATGAAGAAAAATGTAAAGCTTTAACACATAATGCAACACATGCAAAATTGGAGGAAAAGAAAAAATCTAACAATTAAATGCTTGTGTGTTTTTCATGCATGGTCAACCACTCCCCTATATCTATATATAGAGTGAGGAAAGTGTGAAGCTTAAGTTTAATTTGATGTGCATTTGGATTTCATTTGGAATCTATGAAATGTCATCCAAATAAATTCTAATTACACTCCAAATAAACATTTCATTCGAATTGTCCCTCTAAAATTGATTCTTTATTTAATTTAATTAATTAACCTTTGACTTAACTTTTAAGTTAATTAGCTTGGCCAATTGATATTCATGTGGTACCAATTAAATTAACTCTTAATTTAATTGGTCTAATTTAACTCCTTAAATTATTTAAATCAATTTAACAATTAAATTGATCTAGCCAACATGACCAAAAAATTGGTCAATTGTCTACCTCCAAAAATCAATCAAGGTGGAATCTTTCTAACTCTTAGAAAATTCCCTTTCATCAAGTAGGATTTCCAATTGGCTTTTATGTGTAACCCATTAGGTTCTACTATTCATTAGACATAGGTCCACAACTCTTGTGATTTATAGAATATCATATATTCATACTAGTCTAGACTCTTTTAAACTAATGACTTAATTCAATTAATCTCATTAATTGAAGAGTAACCAATCTCTATGTTCAATGTCCAACCTCAAGCCTATGGAGCCCAACTAATTAGCCGAAATGAATGCTTTTGGAGAACCATTATAGCTCTACGCTTACCATGCAAATACAGTCCTTCTGTCTCATCTCTAATAACTTCGATACTATATTTCTATTCCAATGTTCGATATCCCTTTATGACCTCAACTTTATAGAATGCCTTTTTCCAAATTGTTATACTACCTTGCGAAAAGATTTCGTGGAATCGATCATTATAGAACACATAGGAGATGCACTCACCCTTCACAACGATGAGGAGTCGGATCCCATCTTGGATCTCACAAACCTCCATGTCTCTAAGTAGCTCGTATCCAACCTCAACCCGAAAGACCCGTTATGTGGTCAAGGAAAAGTCAAAGTATAAGGACCTGAACACAAGATTACCATGGATCCTCAGGTTAAAGGATTAATAATATACACTAGCGTAATCTAGAAACTTGCCACTATAGCTATCTAGTGGATTTTTCGGGCGGGCCTTCAGTGAACTTGTTCTCTAACATATGCCCATGTCTCACATGGATTGCTCATGAAACGAAGCAATATATAACTCTTAGGTTTATGCATTGTAGTGCAAATCTATCTGAATCTTAAATGCTCTATCTTATAAGATCCTACGACTTGAAAGATTTAAGATCACGACTATATAAGACTTATTTCATGATCATGAAAGCAAGTAAAGTACTAGGATCCAATAATAAAACTTCAAAAGCTTAAATAAACTAGTGCTTACAAGAAACCGAGGATCTAAACAAGCTTTAGGATTTAGATTTGGTTGAAGAGTTACCTTGGAAAGCAAAATCCAAAGGTGGATTGAAGAACTCCTTCTTCATACAAAACCTACCAGATAGTGGTGCAGCTAGAAGCAAGTGATTTTTGACCGATTCAAAACTCTCAAAAAATATTGAAAAAATTCCTGTATATGCTCAATTCCTTGAGAAAGCTACTAGAATACATTTCAGCATGAAACTACTTCTGGATCTCCTAGAATAAAATCAACAAAAGACTGGTCTCGCAGGTGGATCTTCAAATGCTTAGTAAACCATATGTTTTGCCTCTATCGAAATGATCCACACACCAATCCAATTCCTACTACTCCTCACTTTTAGCTGGAGAAAGAGGGGAGAGTTGAGAGGGAGATGGCCGATTTTTGGGTAGGTAGAAGAAGAGGAATGTGATCTTCAACATATGAATGAACACCTTGAAAATGGAGGAAAAAGTGAGAATCTAATTCTTTACTTGCAAGATTGCAAGATCTGCCCCATTCACTCTATATCTATATATAAAGTAAGGATGGTGTGATGCCAAGGTGGCATCACGCCTTCTTCAAGGGAAGGGACCACCAATATGCATGCCTTGCATGCGTAGTTGGCAAATTCAAATCTAATTTGAATTTTGTGTGTATTTCAATTACATTTAAAATCTAATTTCAAATTAATTAAATGATACACTAAAATGATACTATCATTTCAATTTTCCCTCCAAAAAATATTCTTCTCATTAATTAAATTAAATATTTTAATTTAATTAATTAATCTTTGACGTAACTCTTAAGTCAACTAACTTAACTCCTTAAGCTTGATTTTGTTAACTTAACTCTTTGAGTTGACTTGACTAATTGATGGTCACATGGCACCAAATAATTAACCCTTTAATTATTGATCCAATTTAGCTCATTGGATCTATGCATCGTTACTAAAAGTCAATCTGGATCTTAAATACCCTATCTCATAAAATTCTATGACTTAGAAGATTTATGATCACGACCATGTAAAACTTATTTTATGATCACCACCCAGTGCGTGACCAAGTCCCGTAGTCTTGTGTTATCTAAGGGCTTCAACTAAATGCTAGTGAAGTAAATATAAGCATAAGATAATGATGTCTATATCAATAATATCATGCAATCAAGATTGTATCACGAGTGAAATAGTTTACAATGCCAATCTAATTGGCTTGTAGGTCACTATTCCAATAAATCACCACCCAGTGCATGACCAAGTCCCGTAATCTTATGTGATCTAAGGGTTTCAACCAAATGTTAGTGAAGTAATATAAGCATAAGATGAAGATGGCCATGTAAAATCAATATCGTTCAATCAAGATTGTATCACAAGTGAAAAAGTTTACATGCCAATCTTGTTGGCTTGAGGGGCACTATTCCCACAATCTCCCACTGGCCCTAAAGCCAATTCCCCATAATCTTAAGACCCATCTTCTCAAGATGTCCTTCAAATGCCTTTTGCAATAGGGGTTTAGTCTGTGGATCTGTTATATTCTCTTTTGAGACAACTCTTTCCACTCTAATGTTGTCTTTATCAATGATCTCCCAGATTAAATGACATCGCCTCAAAATGTGCTTGGATCACTGATGAGATCTTAGCTCCTTAGCTTGTGCTACTGCACTGTTGTTGTCACAGAAGACAACCACATGCTCAGATATGCTAGTGAAAACAAGTAAGGCACTAGAATTCAATAATAAAACTTCAAAAGCTTAAATAAACTAGTGCTTACAAGCAACCAAGGATCTAAACATGCTTTAGGATTTAGATTTGGTTGCAGAGTTACCTTGATTAGTTAAATCCAAAGGTAGATTGAAGAATTCATTTTTCAAATAGAATCTCCCAAGTAGTGGCGCAGCTGGAAGCAAACAGTTTTGGACAAATTCAGAACTCTCCAAAATTGCTGAAAAAATTCCAGTACATGCTTAACACCTTAAGGAAGTTGCTGGAATAAATTTCATCCTAAAACTTCTTCTGGATCTCCTAGAATAAAATCAACAACAGACTGGTCTAGTAGGTGGATCTCCAAAGGCTTAGCAAACCATGTGTTTTGCCTCTATCGAAATGATCCAGACACCAATCCAAATCCTAGTACTCCTCACTTGTACCAGGAGAAAGAGAGAAGAGTTGAGAGGGAGATGGCCAATTTTAGGGTAGAGATAAGAAGAAGAAGAAGATGATGATGATTTTCATCACATGAATAAACACCTTGAAAATGGAGGGAAAAGTGATAATCTAATTCTTCACTTGTTGGATATGTGTGTGCCACCCTCTCACTCAATCTCCATATATAGAGTGAGGATGGTGTGATTCCAAGGTCACACCTTCCTCAAGGAGAGAGAACCACCAACATGCATGCCTTGCATGCTAAGTTGGCAAATTCAAATCTAATTTGAATTTGTGTGCATTTCAATTACATTTGAAATCTAATTTCAAATTAATAAAATACACCCTAATATGAACCTATAATTTGAATTTTCCCTCCAAAGAATATTCTCAGCATTAATTAAATTAAACAATTTAATTTAGTTAACTGATTCTTGATTTAACTCTTAAGTCAACTAGTTTAATTATTTAAGCTCAATTTTGTTAACTTAACTCTTTAAGTTAACTTGACCAATTGATGGTCACATGGCACCTAATAATTAACTCTTTAATTATTGATCTAATCTAACTCCTTAAATTAGTTGATCAATTTAACACCTAAATTAATCAAGCTAAAATTGACCTCAATTTCAATCACCCAAAAATTTGTCTCCATGGAGACAATTTTCTAATGTATAGAAAGTTCCTCCATTACTTAGGAAATGTAATTGGCTTTTTTGTTTGATCCAATAGGTTCTACCATTCATTGGACATTGACTCACAACTCCTTGTGACTTTTAAATATCATGTACTCATTTTAGTTTAAACTCCTTTAAACTAATCGACTCAATTTAATTAATCTCCATTAATTAAAAAGTACCCAATCTCTTTGGTCGATGTCCAACCTGAAGCCCATGGAGCCCAACTAATTGGCCAAAATAAATGCTTTTGAAGAACTATCTTAGCTCTATGCATACCATGTAAATATGGTCATTCCGTCTCTTATCTCCGGAAAGAGGCTTAGGGCAAAATATTTGCCGGCTCCCTAATAGCCTTGATACTATGTCCCTATTCCCAATGTTTGATTCCACTTTATGACCTCATCTTTGGAAAACTCCTTTTCCAAATTGTCATACTACCTTGTGCAAGAATTTCTAAGAATTGATTATTATAGAATACATAGGAGATGTAATCGCCCTTTAGAAAGATGAGGAGACAGATTCCATCTTAAATCTCACAAACCTCAATATTTAAGTAGCTCATGCCCAATAACCACCTACACGGCATGCTAAGTGACGAAGGATGAGTCAATTTATAAGGATCTAAACACAAGGTTACCATGGATCCTCAAGTCAAAGGACAAATTATATGCACTAGCGTAAGTGGGAGAACTTGCCACTGCCGACTTGCTATTCCTGCTATCTAGTGGATTCTTTGGTGAGTCTTAAGTGCCTTGTTCCCTAACAAGCACCCACTAACATGCATCCATATCTCATATGGGATTGCCCATGGAACGGAGCAATATCCAACTCCTTGGATCTATGTATTATTAGTGTAAGTATAACTGAATCTTAGATGCCTTGTCCCTTAAGATCCTATGACTTGGAAGATTTAAGATCACAATCGTGTAAGGCTTATTTCATAATCACCACCTAGTACATGACCAAGTCCCCTAGTCGATGTATGATCTAAAGGCTTCAACCGAATTTCAGTGACGTAAATGTAAGCATAAGATAAAGATGGTTGTATTATTAATATCATTCATTCAAGATTGTATCACAAGTGAAATAGTTTACAACACCAATCTAATTGGCTTGCTGGACACTGTTCCAATAATCTCTCACTTTCCCTGAAGCTAACTGCCCATAGCCTTAAGAACCATCTTCTCAAGATGTCCTTCGAAGACCTTTTACGATAGGGGTTTAGTCAGTGGATCTGTTTTAACTGCCCATAGTCAGTGAACCTTTGATTTAATTCTTAAATCAAGCAAGCTTAACTCTTGAGGTTAAATTAGTCAACTTAACTCTTTAAGTCAACTTGTCCAATTGATGGTCAACATGGTACCAAATAATTAAGTCCTTAATTATTGGTCTAATTTAACACTTAAATTAGTCGATTAATTTAACACTTAAATTAATCAAACCAAAATTGACCGTTGGATTGGACCTTGAAAATTGGTCACCAAAAGGTGAATTTTCTAACACTTAGAAAATTGTTGTACTAAATTTGGAAGCTATTTGGCTTTTGTGTGTGATCCAATGGGTTCTACCATTCATTAAACATGGGCTCACAACTCTTTGTGACTTTTGAACTTATATTCATTTTAGTTTAAAACTCCTTTCAAACTAATGGACTCAATTTAATTAATCTCATTAATTGAAGAGTAATTGATCTCCATGGTTGATGTCCAACCTCAAGCCCATGGAGCCCAACTAATTAGCCGAAATGAATATTCTGGAGAACCATCACAACTCTACACATATAATGCAAATACGGTCTTTTCATCTCCTATCTCCCAAAAGAGACTTAGGGCAAGATAGTTGTTGGCTCCCTAATAGCCTCAATACTATGTTTCCATTCTCAATGTTTGATTCCCTTGTGTGACCTCATCTTTGAAAAAATCCTTTTCCAAATTATCACACAACCTTGCGCAAGGATTTCTTGAAATCGATCATTATAGAATACACAGGAGATGCACTCGCCCTTAACAAAAGTGAGGAGTCGGATTTCATCTTGAATCTCACAAACCTCCATACCAGGCAGCTTATACCCAATCTCAACCCGAAAGACCCGCTAAGTGGTCAAGGAAGAGTCAAAGCATGAGGACCGGACACAAGGTTACTATGGATCCTCAGGTCAAAGGACTAATAATATGCATTAGCGTAAGCGAGAGAATTGACTACTATGGCTATCTAGTGGATTCTTCAGAGGATCTTCAGTGCTTTGTTCTCTAATAAGCACCCACTAACATGCACCCGCATCTCATACAGATTGCTCATGGAATGGAGCAATATCCAACTCTTGGATTTATGCATCGTTAGTGCAAGTCTATCCAGATCTTAGATACCCTGTCTCATAAGATCCTATGACTTGGAAGATATAAGATCACGATCATGTAAGACTTATTTCGTGATCACCACTCAGTGAACTGACCAAGTCCTGTAGTCATGTGTGATCTAAGGGCTTCATCCAAATGCAAGTGAAGTAATATAAAACATAAGATGAAGGTGTCAATATACAGAATATCATTCAATCAAGATTGTTTTACGAGGAAATAACTTTTACAAGGCCAATCTAATTGGCTAGCAGGGTACTATTATAACAGTCTTTATATTTCATAACAGTTGGTGAACATGGGATTATGCGGATATGGAACTCAGATGGGAGGTCATCCATAGTTCTGAAATACTTAAATGTTTCATAAAGTAACATAGCATACGATATATTGTTAGAGTACAAGTTTCTGTCTAAGCCTAAAAATACTTGCTCTATTACATGCAAACTCACTTGGAATTATAGTCATGAATTCAACTAATTTACTGCTTTGCCTGTAGGTCATCCAAAGAAAAAGTTCCTAAAATAATTTATCCCTAATTATTGTAACTATCTCTTAATTGAGGAGTCTATATGTGCACCATTTGCTCTTGTATGCTTAGGTGGATCCATTAAACTTTAGTTGACTCAAAACTTTTATAATTTCTCTGCAACAGAGAAGTGCTACTCTTTGAGCAGAAATCTTCAAAATTTATGAAACAAGCAATACTTTCTGAACCTTGTACCGTATGTGGGGCTTTTTGTTTACCTAAAAGCATGAAAACTATGTGAAGCTAATAGATCATGTTTTTACTTTTGTTGTCAATCTTGCAAAAGACATCTTTTTTTGTGCTTGATACGAGTTACCATACTTTCTTTCTTGTTCCTCTTTATCTTTCCTTATTTTTGTTTTTTTTATATGCTTACATATTTATCTCTTCAACTTCTCCTTCATCTCTTTGCTAATTATATGTACTTCAAGCTGTTATGTTTGTAGCCCTTTCTAACCTCTTAATTTTTGTGGCTATGAATATTTTTTCGATCTAAGCTTTTCAGTAACTCTTTGCTAATTGTTGTTTGATATTTCATGTAAAGAGTAAGAAATTAGAGAGCCTAGAAATTGTACATCAGGCTCTCAATCTTGTGAGGAATATCACATAGTAGCTTACTATTTCTATCTTCTCCTTATTCTCTTCTCCCTTTGTCTATTCTTTTAAGTTTTTGTGTCTTCTTGACTGGTAACTTGAATTTGTTCTTGGGCATTTCATGCTTAATTAAGCCAACCAACATTTAAACTATGGTTGGTGGAGCAATAAAGTGATTAATATTTTATTTCTACTAAACCAGGGTCTAGTTATAATGACAACTTGACCGCTAGATATTCTACCCAGATTGAATTAGTCTCTTTTACTCAATGTGACTAATGATAATAAGGTTGGCCTTGCCCTTGGTCTTCCTCAATCATCATCATCATCATCATCATTCCAAGCTGACAACTCTTCTCTTCATCAAGCTAGTCTTAATCCTTTTGAGGACTAGTCCAATAACCGGGATAAGGATGTTGATAATTCTTGTTAGAGGATTCATTGTATTTTGCTGCTACCACCTTGGTTCAGCTGAAATGGTGCCCATTTTTTTCAATTTGTTTATAGTGCCAATTGAATCTTGAAGTTGGTAGTTGTGTATGTGAGAGATAGAGAATGTCTCCAGTAGTTGTTGCCTTTTGTTGCTGGAATTCACTTGCTGCCAATATTTATTTGTTTTGATGGTATAGAAAATCTAACCCGCACTGAATGGGAGGCTGCAATTTTTTCCAATTTTTTGCTGTCACACAGACTCGAACTCTGGTAGCCCTGAGGATTTATTATTTATGATTTAATGCTGAAATAAGGCCTTGAAACTGAAGCTAGATTGAAAGTCCAAAACTTAGCTAGAAATTGTGCTGATTGGAAGACTTGAACTTTCACTTGTTTGCCCTAAAATCTGCCACAATTTTGCTGGTTGAGGTCTCAAAGTTGAAGCAGATTTGTGGCGGTCAAAATTGGGCTTCCAGCTTGACCAAATACAACCATTTTTTGTTTTTAATTTAATGTTGTTCCCTATTAGAGATTATTTGCTCAAACACTCATGTCATGCAATCTCCTATTTGAAGAGGTTTATAAGCAATGTATGAGTTTAATAACTTGTTATTAGATAAACATTATTTGGCTACTAATATGCAAGCACTATTTGGCTACTAATATGCAAGCACATGTAACAACCAATTCATACTATTTTCGTAATCATTATTTGGTTGCTAATATATATAAATCAGCAGCCAATAACTAATTTTTGGTTGCTAAATCATATAAAATGCAACAAGAATTTCCATAATATTAAAGTTAATAGCAAGCAATTATTTTTTTCCTAAAAGATATTCTTCAACAATAAAAGTTTTATTGCTGCAATGTGGTTGCTAAAATAGGACAATTATTGCAGCCATTTAAAAATTATAATGACCAATATTTTGATTGCTAAAAGGCAATCCATTACCAACCAAATTACGACAATCAATTATTTCATTCCTAAAAGATATTCTCCAGTAATAAAAGTTCTATCGCCACAATGTGATCATTAAAATAGGACAATTATTGCAACCATTTAAAAATTATTATGACCAATAATTTGATTGCTAAAAAGCAATCTATTACAAACCACTTTACAACCTTCAACTATTTCGTTTCTAAAAGATATTCTTCAGCAATAAAAACTTTATTGTCGCAATGTGGTCACTAAAACATAAGACAACTATTTGTAGCTATTTAAAAATTATTACGACCAACAATTTGGTTGCTAAAATGCAATCCATTATCAACCAAAATGATGTGGTCACTATATAAGCAATTATAGCAACCATATTAATGTTACAACGACCACGACTTTCTAAATTAACAAGTGAAAATTTTGTTGCTAATTGTTTCATTTTTATGATCAATTTTGAATGATCACTGAACATATATCTTACCAATCTTATTTTGATTGCTATAGGTTTTTGACTTAAACTCAAAGGTGCATCATATGCTAAGTATATAGTCACATCTTTCCACCATAACTATGAACCAAGACTAGTGAAACTTCACACAAATGTGGTAGCATCGTCATGCCACAAACTATTGATAGAAGGCATGGATTAATTAAAACTCCTTTCAATTTGTATCCATTTTGACTTAATTTTTGGGAAGCACTTAGACTTTCTAAGTTGAGGGATTTTCTTGCTTGCCAAGATCTCACCATTCTATTTTCTTATATAGGGTTTCTATATCCTAACCACACATCTCATACATTAATTAGATATGGAAAGTATAAATAAGTAAATGCGCCTTGCATTCTCCTAGGGTGGGATGACTATGAGCTTTAACCAAGTGGTGCACTTAGAGCCATAGGTGTACCACTTAGTTGATTTAAGTGGATTGATTAAATCTAGCTATTACATGAGTGTATCCCCATACATTCATAGGTCTTCATGCCTCTAATGGTCTTCTTTGTTCCTTGTAACATTTACATGAGAAATAAATCCTCACTCCTAGTGATTCTACTCTGATTACATTTACAAGATAGAAACTAAGAGGAATGCAAGCCCCAATTCAATACAACCCTTTTCAACAACTTGAAACAAATAAAATCAATAGTAAAGGCTCATGATCATCCTTGTTCATTCATCATCCATTCAACATTTAAATGAACAATAAATAAATCAAGAATTGATATTCAATTCCTATAATTAAATGCTTATCTCATAAACAATTAATTGCCCAAGCAAAAATAAGCATAACAATTATGCATCTCATTTCTGCACTAACTTGAAGATTAACTTTAACTAGATTTTAAAAGCAATCAAAAATGACAAACATAATTTTGAGAACTTACACAACATTTGTGCATCTATCTAGCATGATTTAGTACACTTTTGGTCACAAAAAGAACACAGAAACAAGCCTTAACTTGAGCAAGACCAAAAACAGTCGATGTCTGCCCGACTTGGGCACATAGCTACATAGCAAGCACCCCCCAAGCACGCCTGCTTTCTGGCTAGTGCCCAACCTGGGCCGGCAGACCCCTGTTTTCAAGGTCACCTTCAAATAATCTCATTTTTGGCTCAATTTTTGTGCACCAAAAAATTTATAACAACTCCTAAACATCAAATCACACAATATAGATGAAATTTCAAATTTAAAACACCTTTCAAAAATGAAATTCCATAGTGCTCAGTCATGCTTCAAACTTCAAGTTCAAGTAAGAACCACATTCTTCAAAAAACTCTAATAAACTCCAATCAAATTGGATCCAAAAATGACTAAAACTCTTTATGGCCATTAATAACATGCTATATCAACATATAACATCAACTAATGAAAAACCAAAATTTAACATCAACAATTATGAATTGAAACATGCTAAACATATGAATTAACACTTAAAACACATATTAGTTTAATTTCAATTCATCAAGCAAGGGAGCCATATGAATCATCATCCAAACACTCCAATACATAAATTGGATCAAGTATTTGGAGATTTAGATCAATCCATCACATGAATCAATCATCCAAGAATCCAAATTAAAGCATGAATTTAGGCTCTAATTCCACTTGAAAAAAGGTATGAGCCAAGGATCCAATTATAAAACATTTAAAAATTGAAATCAAACTTATCACCACCTCCCCAAGGATCAAATTCATGCTACTAAAGTGGATCTAGGCCAGAAAATTACCTTAAAATCAAAATCCAACGAAAATGATGAAGACTGGATTGAACTTATTCGATGCAGCCTCTCATGGCGTAAAAGATTGTGGACAACGTTTGCCCAACCAAAACTCATCGAAATTGGATAAAATTTGGATAGGAGATCACAAACACCTTGATGAATCTATAATAGAAAAATAAGTCAAGTTAGAAATTCCAAGGAGCCTCAAGAAATGGCTCCAAACTACTGCCCAAACAGAGGATCTCCAAAAGGCTAGCAATACAATTATTTTGCCTCTAATTATAAGATTCACACACCAATGAACAATCTAATACACTTCTATGTTAGATGGAAAACAAGGAAGAGATGTGAGAGGATGAAGGCCAAAATTTGGAGGTAGGAGATGAAGAAAAATGTGAAGCTTCAACACATAAGGCAGCACACAAAATTGGAGAGAAATGAAAAATCTAACAATTAGATGCTTGTGTGTGTTTTTCATTCATGGCTAGCCACTCCTCTATATTTGTATATAGAGAGAGGAAAGTATGATGCTTCGGTGGCATCATGCTTTCCTCAAGGTGGGCCGCCAACTTGGCTTGCCAACTTGCAAGCGAGTTGTATGTTAATTTAATGTACATTTGAATTTCATTTGGAATCTTCATTTCATCACATGAAATGTCATCCAAATAAATTCTAAGTATACTCCAAATGAAGATTTCATTTTAATTCTCCCTCCTAGACTGATTTTTCATTTTAATTAAATTAAACACTTTAATTTAGTTAATTAACCTTTGACTTAACTCTCAAGTCCATTAGTTTAACTTTCTAAGCTAGCTTGACTAATTTGTAGTCATGTGGCACTAATTAAATTAACTATTAATTTAATTAGTCTAATTTAACTCGTTGTATTATTTAGATCAATTTAACAATTAAATTTATCTAGCCAAATAACCAAAAAATTGGTCAACCGTCTACCTCCAAAAGTCGGTCAAGGTGGAATCTTTCTAACTCTTAGAAAATCCCCTTCATCAAATAAGATTTTCAATTAGCTTTTGTGTGTGACCTATTGGGTTCTACCATTCATTAGACATGAGCTCACAACTCTTGTGATTTATAGAATATCATATATTTACATTAGTCTAAACTTTTTTAAACTAATGGCACAATTCAATTAATCTCATTAATTGAACAGTACCCAATCTCCATGGTCGATGTCCAACTTCAAGCCCATGAAGCCCAACTAATTGGCCGAAATGAATGCTTTTGGAGAACCATTCTAGCTCTATGCTTGCTATGCAAATGCGGTCCTTCCATCTCCTATCTTCCGAAAGAGGCCTAAGGCAAGATATTTGTTAGCTCCAATGTTTGATTTTTCTTTATGACCTCAGCTTTGAAAAACTCCTTTTCCAAATTTTCATACTACCTTGCACAAGAAGTTTTTGGAATCAATCATTATAGAATATGTAGGAGATGCACCGCCCTTCACAACAACAAGGAGTCGAATCCCATCTTAGATCTTACAAACCTCTATGTCTAAGTAGCTCATACCTAACCTAAACACGAAAGACCCACTACGTGATCAAGGAAGAGTCAAAGCATGAGAACCTAAACACAAAGTTACCATGGCTCCTTAGGTCAAAGGGCTAATAATATGTAGTAGTGTAAGCTAGAGAACTTGTTACTACGACTATGTAGTGGATTGTCCGAGCATGCCATCAGTGAACTTGTTCTCTAACAAGCACCCACTAACTTGCACCCATGTCTCACATAGATTGCTCATGAAATAGAGCAATATCCAACCCTTGGATTTATGCATAGTTGGTGCAAGTCTATCCGGATCTTAGATGTCGTGTCTCATAAGATCGTACGACTTGGAAGATTTAAGATCACGAGAGTGTAAGATTTGTTTCATGATTACCACCCAATGCATGCCCAAGTCCCATAGTCTTGTGTGATCTAAGGGCTTCAACTAAATACTAGTGAAGTAATAAAAACATAAGATGAAGATGACCATGTAAAATGAATGTCATTCAATCAAGATTGTATCACAAGTGAAATAGTTTAGATGCCAATCTTATTAGCTTGCGAGGCAGTATTCCAACATATGGGATACCTAAGAGAGTCTTTAGGCAATTACTTTTATGAACCCTCAGAACCAAAGGTGTTTGCTCAAAGGAATGCCATCTTTTTGGAAAAGAAATTTCTATTAGATAGAAATGACATTGCTATTAAACTTGATGAAATTCAAGATGATCAAAACATCTCACAAGTGGTACAAACAAGTGAACATCAAGAGCCTAAAGGTTGGACCGGATCAAGAAACAACCTAAAAGGTTTACATTCTTTCATGAGACGGTCAATCGGACAGTGATCCGAAGGTCTATGAGGAAGCTATGTAGGACATAGATTCGGGACATTGGCAAGATGCCATAAAATTTGAAATGGACTCCATGTATTCCAACAAAGTATAAATTTTGGTAGATCCACCACAGAGTATCGTACCCGTTGGTTGCAAGTAGATCTATAAGCGAAACTTAAGAGTCGATGCAAAGATTATGACCTTTAAAGTATGACTAGTGGCAAAATATTACACTCAAAAACCCGGTATTGAGTTCGAGGTAACCCTTCCACTGATCGCTATGCTTAACTCCATTCGGATTTTGCTTGCCATAGCCGCATATTATGGCTATAAGATATGGCAAATGAATGTGAGAACTGCTTTCCTCAATGGAAACATTGAAGAAGAAATATATATAAAGCAATCATAATGCTGAATTTTCTACTACAGCTTCATCAAGGTGTTGGTAAGCTTGTGTCCAAATTTTAGCAAATTTGGAGGCCGAATTTAGGATGGAGAGGTGAAGAAAATATGATGCCTCATCACATGAGAGAGTCACACAAAAATTGGAGAAAAAATGGAATTTAACAATCAGATCTTTTATGCATGCTTGGTCGCCCACCCTCTCCCCTATTTATAGTTGTATGATGCAAGTTGGCATCACACCTCCCATGAGGTTGGCGCCAACTTGCCTTGCAAGTTGCATGTATCAAATTATTGATTTCACTTGCATTTGAATTTTATTTGGAATGTTCATTTCATCTCATGAAATGACATCCAAATAAATTCAAATGAACTCTTTTATTTTGAATCTCCCTCCAAATTAATTCTTCACATTAATTAAATTAACCCATTAATTTAATTAATTAACCTTGACTTAGATCTTTAAGTTAATTAGCTTAACTCTTTAAGTTATAATGTGTCCACTTAACTCCTTAAGTTAATTTGACCAATTGATAGATTGATCAAGCCAAAATGACCAAAAATTGGTTAATTATTTTCCTCCTTAAAATCAGTCAAGGTAGAATTTTCTAACTCTTAGAAAATTCCTTTCATCAAGTAGGATTTCTAATTGGCTTTTTTGTGTGACCCATTAGGTTCCACCATTCATTGTACATGGATCTTGTGACTTAAGAATATTGAAATATTCACATTAGTTTAAACTCCTTTAAACTAATAACTCAATTCAATTAATCTCCATTAATTGAAGAGCATCTAATCTTCATGATCAATGTCCAACCTCAAGCCTATGCAGCCCAACTAATTGACTGAAATGAATATGCTTTTGGAGAACCATCCTAGCTCTATGCTTGCCATGCAAATATGGTCCTTCCATCTCCTATCTCCCGAAAGAGGCCTAGTGAATGAAGTAAGGCACTAGGATCCAATTATCAAACTTCAAGAGCTCAAAAATAGCTAGTGCTTACAACCTACCAAGGATCTAATCATGCTGTGAATTCAAATTTAGTTGTAGAATTACCACAAAAAGAAAATTTCCAAGCTTGAGATGGTGAACACTTCACCAATCCAGAATCTGGTAGGCTCTAGCATAGCGGATGAACAATGACTTTTACCTCAGTTAAAATGCTCTAAAAATCATGAAAACAATTATGGAAACTCTCCACTCCTTGAGTAAAGTGCTATAAAAATTTCAGAGCAAAACTCGATCTGGATCGCTTAGAAAACATTCGGCAAGTGACTGCTTTGTTCCAATGGATCTCTAAGGCCAACAAATCAAGTGCTTTGCCTCTATTGATATGATCCACATACCAATAAATTCTCCAAATTCCACTCACTTTTATCTGGAGAAAGCAAGTAGAATTACCGTGGTGAAGGCCAAATTTTGAGGTAGGAGAAAAAAAAGTAAGCAAAGCTTCAACACATTATCTAATGCTTGAAGGAGGTTTTTGGAGGGAATTGCAAAGAATCTAATGTTTCACACCTTTTGTCATGTGGGCCGAATCCTCTTTCATCTATATCTATACATAGATGTTGGATGGTGTGACGCCAAGGTGGCATCACAACTTTCATGAGGGGGGCGGCAAATCTCATTTGAATTTCATGTGCATTTTAATTACATTTGAAATGTAATTTCAAGTTAATTAAGTTGCTTAATTCAAATGAACATTTCATTTGAATTTTTCCTCCAAAATATATTTTGCTCATGAATTAAATTAAATACTTTAATTTAATTAATTAACTTTTGACTTAACACTTAAGTCAATTAAGCTTAACTTTTAAGCTCACTTTTGTTAATTTAACTCCTTATATTAACTTGACCAATTGATGGTCACTTGGCACCAAATAATTAGCTCCTTAATTATTGTTCTAATTTAACTCTTTAAATTAGTTGATTAACTTAACACTTAAATTAATGGAGCCAAAAATTGACCGTCAAATTGGCACCTCAAAATTGGTCACTTTGGAGTGATTTTCTAACTCTTAGAAAATTACTCTAATAACTGGGAGCTTAATTGATTTTTGTGTGTGACCCAATAGGTTCTACCATTCATTGGATATGGGCTTACAACTCCTTGTGACTTTTGAATATCATATATTCATTTTAGTTTAAAACAACTTCTAAACTAATCGACTCAATTCAATTAATCTCATTAATTGAATAGTACCTAATTTCCATGGTCGATGTCCAACCTCAAGCCCATGGAGCCCAACTAATTAGCCAAAATGAATGCTTTTAGAGAACCATTGTAGCTCTATGCGTACCATGCAAATACGGTCTTTCCATCTCTTATCTCCCGAAAGATGCGTAGGGCAAGATATTTGTCAGCTCCTGAATAGCCTCAATACTATGTCTCTATTTCTAATATTCGATTTTCTCGTGTGACCTCATCTTTGGAAACTCCTTTTCCACATGGTCACACTACCTTGTGCAAGGATTTCTTGAAATTAATCATTATAAAATACATAGAATATGCATTCGCCCTTCACAAAAGCGAGGAGTTGAATTCTATCTTAGATCTCACAAACCTCCATGCCAAGTAACTCATACCAACCTCCACCCGGACGACCCGCTAAGTGGTCAAGGAAGAACCAAAGCATGAGGACCAGACACAAGGTTAACATAGATCCTTAGGTTAAAGGATTACTAATATGCACTAGCGTAAGCTGGAGAACTTGCCACTACAGCTGTCTAGTGGATTCTCCGGTGGGCCTTCAATGCCTTGTTCTCTAACAAGCACCTACTAACATGCACCCATATCTCATATGATTCCTCTTAGAACGGAGCAATATCCAACTCTTGAACTTATGCATCGTTAGTGCAAGTCTATCTGGATCTTAGATGCTCTGTCTCATAAGATCCTATGACTTAGAAGATTTAAGATCATGAGCATGTGAGATTTATTCCATGGTCATCACCCAGTATATTAACCAAGTCCTACAGTCATAAATGATCTAAGGGCTTCATCCAAATATAAATGAAGTATTAAAAAGCATAAGATGAAGATGGCCATATGATAAATATCATTCAATCAAGATTGTTTTACAAGAAAATAGCCTGACAAGGCCAATCCTATTAGCTTGTCGGGTACTATTCCAACACCTGGGGCAAGATATTTTTCGGCTCCCTAATAGCCTCGATGACTATGTTTCTATTCCCAATATTCGATTCCGAATTATGACCTCATCTTTGAAAAACTCCTTCTCTAAATTGTCATACTGCCTTTCGCAAAGACTCCTTGGAATTGATCATTATAGAGCACATAGAAGATGCACTTGCCCTTCACAACGACGATAAGATTGATCTCAGCTTGGATCTTACAAACCTCCATGCCAACGTAGCTTACACCTAACCTCAACCCGAAAGACCCATTAAGTGGTCAAGAAAGAGTCAAAGCATAAGGATCTAAACACAAGGTTGGCATGAATCCTCAGGTTAAAGGACTAATTATATGCACTACCGTAAACTGGAGAACTTGCTACTACGACTATCTAGTGGATTCTCTGAGTGGGCTTTCAATGAACTTATTCTCTAACAAGCACCCACTAATATGCACTCATGTCTCAAATGGTTTGCTCATGAAACGGAGCAATATCTAACCCTTGGATTTATGTATCATTAGTGCAAGTCTATCCGGGTTGGAATAGTACCCCGCAAGCCAATTGGATTGGCATTATAAACTATTTCACTTGTTATACAATCTTGATTAAATGATATTCATAATATGACCATCTTCATCTTATGCTTATATTTACTTCACTGGTATTTGCTTGAAGCCCTTAAATCACACAAGACTATAGGACTTGGTCATGCACTGGGTGGTGATCTTTGAATAAGTCTTATAAGGTCATGATCTTAAATATTCCAAGTCATAGGATCTTACGAGACGGGACATCTAAAATTCAGATAGACTTGCACTAATGATGTATAGATCTAAGGAGTTGGATATTGCTCCCTTCCATGAGCAATCCCATATGAGCTACGGATGCATATTAGTAGATGTTTGTTAGGGAACAAGGCACTGAAGGCTTGCTCGAAGAATCCACTAGATAGCCAAAGTGGCAAGTCAATAATGGCAAATTCTCCAGCTTATGCTAGTGCATATAATTAGTCTTTTAACCTGAGGATCCATGGTAACCTTGTGTTTAGGTCCTCATACTTTGACTCTTCCCTGGTCACCTAGCGGAACATTCGGGTGGTGATTAGGCATGAGCTACTTAGATATAGAGGTTTGTGAGAACCAAGGTATAATCTGACTCCTCATCTTTGTGAAAAGAGAGTGCATCTCCTATGTATTCTATAATGATCGATTCCAAGAAGTCCTTGCGCAAGGCAGTATGATAATTTGGCAAAAATGTTTTCCAAAGATGAGGTCATAAAGTGGAATCGAACATTGGGAATAAAGACATAGTATTGAGGTTATTAGAGAGCTAGCAAATATCTTGCGCTAGGCATAGATAAGGTCATTTTAGTTATAATGATTCTCCAAAAGCATTTATTTTGGCCAATTAGTTAGGCTTAACGTTGGACATCGACCAAGGAGATTGGGTACTCTTCAATTAATAGAGTTTAATTGAATTGAGTCGTTTAATTTAAAGGAGTTTAAACTAAAATGAATATACAATATTCACAGTATTCAAAAGTCACAAAGAATTTTGAGCCCATGTCCAATGAATGGTAGAACCTATCAGGTCACACGTAAAAGCCAATTGCATTTCCTAAATGATGGAGGATTTTTTCTAAGTGTTAGAAACTTACTCTATGTGACCAATTTTGGGATGACTGAAAATTGAGGTCAATTTTGGCTTGATCAATTTAATTATTAAATTAATCAAATAATTTAAGGAAATAAATTAGATCAATAATTAAAGAGTTAATTATTTAGTACCACATGACCATTAATAGGTCAAGTTAACTTAAAGAGTTAAGTTAACAATTCTTAGCTTAAAGAGTTAAGCTAATTGACTTAAGAGTTAAGTCAAAGATTAATTAATTAAATTAAAGTGTATAATTTAATTAATGAGAAGAATATATTTTAGGGGGGAAATTCAAGTGATAAGATCATTTAAGTGTGGCATTTAATTAATTTGAAATTAGATTTCAAATGTAATTGAAACGCACACAAATTCAAATTAGACTTGAATTTGCCAGGTGGATCATTTGAATTCAAATTAGACAAGGCATGCATGTTAGTGGTCCCCTCCTCCCTTTGAGGAAGGTGTGATTCCACCTTGGCATCACACCATCCTCACTCTATATATAGATATAGAGTGAGGGGTATGGCATCTAGCAATCTTACAAGTGAAGAATTAGATTCTCACTTTCCCCTCCATTTTCAAGGTGTTTATTCATGTGTTGAAAACTACCTTCCTCTTCTTCTTCCTACCCAAAAATCGACCATCTCCCTTTCAACTCTCCTCTCTTTCTCCAGCTACAAATGAGGAGTACTAGGAATTAGATTAGTGTTGGATCATACTGATAGAGGAAAAACGGATTGTTTGCTAAGGCCTTGGAAATCCACCTGCGAGACCAGTATCTTTTTTATTCTTTTCAAGAGATCCAGAATGAGTTTTAATCTGAATCTTTTTCCAGAAGCTTCCTCAAGGAGTTGAGCATCTATGAGAATTTTTTTAGTATTTTTTGAGAGTTTTGAATCATGCAGAAGTTTCTTATTTCTAATTGCGCCACTGTCTGGAAGATTCTATTTTGAAGAAAAAGTACTTCAATCTACCTTTGGATTTTGCTTTCAAGGTAACTCTCCATCAAATCTAAATCCTAAGCATGTTTAGATCCTTGGTTGCTTAAGCACTAGTTTATTTAAGCTTTGAAGTTTTATTATTGGATCCTAGTGCCTTACTTTCTTTCAATCCAAATCATAGATGCCTTGTCTCATAAGATTCTATGACTTGGAAGATTTAAGATCACAACTATGTAAGACTTATTTCATGACCACCACCAAGTGCGTGACCAAGTCCCATAGTCATATGTGATCTAGGGGTATAACCCAATGCCAGTGAAGTGAAATAAGCATAAGATAAAGATGGCCATTTATTATGAGTATCATTCAATCAAGATTGTATCACAAGTAAAATAGTTTATACGCCAATCTAATTGGTTGCGGAACACTATTTCGACAATCTCCCACTTGCCCTAAAGCCAATTCCCCATAGTCTTAAGACCTATCTTCTCAAGATGTCCTTCAAAGACTTTTTGTGATAAGGGTTTAGTTAATAGACCTACTATATTTTCTTCTGAGGCAACCCTCTCCACTCAGATGTCACCTCTATCAATGATCTCTCGGATCAAATGATATCACCTTAAAATATGCTTGGATCATTGATGTGATATTGACTTTTTTGCTATCTTTCCATTGTTGTCAAAGAAAACAACTACTGGCTCAGCAATACTAGGCACTACGTCCAACTCTTAAGCAAAATTTTTCATCCAAACACATTCCTTTGTAGCCTCTGAAGCCGCAATATATTCCGCCTCAGTGGTTGAATTAGCCATGGTGTCTTGTTTAGAGTCTTCCAACTCACCCACCACTATTGAGGTAAAATATGAATCTAAAAGTACATTTTAGCTTATTTACATTGGATTGGAAACTAAAATTCGAAAACCCCTCGAGTTTCAATTCTTCATTGTCGTTTAATTAAAGTAAATCCTTAGTCCTTCTCAAATACTTAAGGATTGCTTTAACAGCCATCTAGTGACATTCACCGAGGTCGAATTGAAAGGGGCTCATAACACTTAGAGCATGTGCAACATCCGGCCTTGTACATTGAACGGCATACATTATGCTTCATATGGCGGACGCATAAGGTATGCGGGACATTTTATATCTCTCATCGTTATTCTTAGAGGCCATAGACTTGGACAGACAAAGACTATATCCCATAGAGATGAATCCCTTCTTGGATTCTTCCATACTAAACCTCTTTAGTACTTTGTCAATGTATGTTGTTTGGGAAAGCCCCAGCATTTTCCTTGGACTATCTCTATAGATATGTATTTCCAATACGTAGAATGCTTCTCCTAAATCCTTCATGGAGAATTAAGTAGATGACCATATTTTAGTATACTCTAACATTGCTCTCCCATTCCCAATGAGAAGAATGTCATCGACCTAAAACACAACAAACTGTATACTACTCCCACTAGCCTTCTTGTACACACAAGGTTCGCACACATTTTTGACAAAGCCAAATGATTTGACTGTCTTATCAAAATATATGTTCCAACTTCGGGATGCCTGTTTGAGTCTATAAAGGGATCTCTCGAGTTTGCAAACTTTTTGCTTACTCTTTTTGGATGTAAAACCTTATGGTTGCTCCATATAGATTTCTTCTTCGATATTTCCATTGAGGAATTCAGTTTTCACATCTATTTTTCATATCTCATAGTCATAATATGCGGTTATGGCAAGCAAAATCCTAATAGATTTAGGCATAGCGACCAGTGAAAAGCTTTTCTCAAAATCAATATTGGGTCTTTGAGTGTAACCTTTTGTCACTAATCGCATCTTAAAGGTCGTTACCTCTCCATTAACCCCTAGCTTTCGCTTATGGATCCGCTTGCAATGAACATGTACTATACCCTTTGGTAGATCGACGAAAGTCCATACTTTGTTGGAATACATGGAGCCCATTTTGCATTTCATGGCTTTAAGCCAATATTCCGAATCTATGTCCAACATAGTTTCCTCATAGGTCTTCGAATCACTATTTGATTAGCCTATCTCATTAAGAAATTCGAACCTTTTAGGTTGCTTCTTGATTCAGTCCAACCTTTTCAGAGGTTGTGTGTTCAGCTCTTGTTGCTTACCTGGTTCCATCGCTTGTGGGATTTGTTGATCATCTTGAAATTCATGAAGTTCAACAACAATGCCATTTCTATCTAATAGAAATTCCCTTTTGAAAAAGTGATCGTTCCTTGAAACAAACACCTTTTATTCCGAGAGATCATAAAAGTAATAACCCAAAGACTCTCTTGGGTATCCCACAAACTTGCACAAGATGGATTTAATATCCAACTTGTCTCCTACTAACCGCTTCATGTAAGCGAGAGACCTTCAAAACTTAAGATAATGGTAAAATGATGTTTTGCCATACCACATCTCATGTGGTGTTTTTCACACTGACTTTGTCGGTACTATGTTTAGTAGTCTCACTACCATTTCTAAAGTGCATCCCTAGAAGGATATGGGCACATCAAAAAAGCTAATCATAGAACGTACCATGTCCAACAAGGTACAGTTTCTCCTCTTAGCTACTCCATTATATTGGGGTATGCCAGGTGGAGTCTACTAAAAGAGAATCCCATTCTCCTTTACATAGTTCAAGAACTCGGTACTTAAGTATTCTCCCATCTATCTAATTGAAGAGCTTTAATACGTAGTCCCTTTTGCTTTTCTACTTCATTCTTATATTCTTTGAACTTTTCTAAAGCTTTAGACTTGTACTTCATAAGATACATATGTTGGAACTGAGTATGATCATCAATGAAGGTAATGAAGTAAGAACAGTCTCCTCTCGCATCAACTCTTAGTAGGCCACAACATCTGTATGGATCAAATTCAAAGGACTTGTGGTTCGTCTGATTCTCCTATAAAAGGAGCTTTAGTCATTTTCCCTATAAACAAGACTCACAAGTAGAAAGGTCCTCAATGCCACTAACATTTACTACTTTAAGAGCTTCTAACGTGTTCATCCTATTTTTGGAAATATGTCCAAGTCTAGCATGCCACAAGATGGAGTCTTCTTGGTTATCTAATTTTCTTTTACTTGATTGAATGTGCATCAATAAAGGTTGAGAATCCAATATGTACAATTTATTGTTTAATGTAGATTGTGCAATTAAATAACCATTTTCCAATGCTTTTAACATCCCATTAGATATAGAAAAATCCTATCCTTCATTATCTAAAATGGGAACAGAAACAATGATCTTAACAAGAGAAGGTACATAGAAACAAAGATCAAGTACAATGCAAGCATTCCCCAAGTCTAACTTAACTACGCCTTCAACCATGGCCGCAACTTTTACTCCATTTTGCAAAGTGAAATATCATATCCCTTTAGTTGAGACTTCTTCTTTCCATCCCCCAAAAAAAATTACAAAGGTAAGAACCACATGTGATATCAAATATCCATGAGGAGGAATTTTTCGTTAAGTGCACTTGAATAAAGTACATATCCTTCTCAAGGGTGCTAAGGTAAGGTCTGCAATTCCTTTCCAATGTCGTTTTTCACCACAATGAAAACAAGTAGCATCAATTTTAGCCTCTTTCTTCTTCTTGATTCCCCCCAAACTCTTCAAGGGTTTCTTTCCTATAGAGGAAAAACTCTTCTTTCTTTTACCCCCTTTCTAGGACTCCTAAAGCCCTTAGAGTTGAAAGATGAAGCAAGCATAAGAGGTTTGTCCTTTTTCATTGTCACCTCAGCGGTCACCAACACATCGACCAACTTGTTAATCATCACTTCTTGCTCGAACATATTAAAGTTCATAACGAATTGGTCAAAGGAGCTGGGCAATGATTGAAGTATCAAATCCACATAGAGCTTATTATCCATGATTAAGTCTAATTGACCTAGCTTCTTAATAAACCCGATCATCTTTAGCCCGTGATCATGGACACTCGTGCCTCATTCAGTCCTGACCTAAAAAGCTCCCTAGACAAAGCGAACCTTTCGTGTCTAGTTTGAACACTATACAACTCTTGTAGGTGTATATAGATCTCATGAGCATGTTTCATGTGTTCGTGCATCTTTTGAAGCATATTAATCATAGAAGCGATCATGATGTATCTCGTTCATAGATCATCATCCACAAACTTCGTGAACAATTAACATGCCTCATCAGTTGCATCATCGTCAATGGTGTTCAGGAAACTTTGATCAAGTACATATGTCCTTTTTTCAGAATCTGTAATAATCTTGAGCTTTCTCAACCAATTGTGGAAGCTTGGCCCAATTAGGTCATTGGTTTCCAAAATAATGTTCAGTGGATATTTAGCCGTTTTGAGTTTGAGATTTCAAAAATCTACAAAAGGCGAAAAGAAGAGTATAAGTATATGATTGAATATTGATATTGAAAACATGTTCATGGTCTATAGAGATAAACTAAAAAGGATATTGGGGCTTTCCCAAAATCACATATTGATAAGATATTAAAGAGGTTTAGTATGGAGGAATCCAAGAGGGGATTTATCCCAATGGGACATGGTCTTCGCCTCTCTAAGTTTATAGCCCCTGAGACTTATGACAAGAGAGAAAGAATGTCCCACATACCAAAAGGATATGGGCACATCGAAAAAGCTTATTATGGAATGTACCATGTCCAATAAGGTGTGGTTTCTCCTCTCGGCTACTCCATTATGTTGGGGTGTGCCGGTGGAGTCCATTGTGAGATAATCTCATTCTCCTCTAGATAATCTAAGAGTTTGGTGCTCAAGTATTCTCCCATTCGATCCGATCAAAGAGCTTTAATACGTAGCCCCAATTGCTTTTCCACTTCATTCCTACAATCTTTGAGTTTTTCAAAGGCTTTAGACTTGTACTTCATAAGATACACGTATTCAAAACGACTATAATTATTAGTGAAGGTGATGAAGTAGGAATAGTCTCCTCTTCCACTAACTCTTAGTTGTCCATAAACATCCATATGGATCAAATCTAAAAGACTTGTGGAACGCTCCATTTATCCTACAAAAGGAGACTACAAAAATTAATTTTCTTTTTTCTTTTTATAATTTTTACAAACCACCAAAATATTAATATGTAAACACAACAAATTTATTGTGTAGTGGTAGCATGTGAGAGGACAGATTGCGGCCATCCATTTCATTACCTTTCCCTCGACATGAAGAAAGGGCCCCGACTTTATTTTTATTTTCAGTTATAATATTTTCAAAAATTAAAAAATTAATTATATTTCAATATTCTTTGAGTATTTTATTTAAAAATAATAATTTAGGTAGATATAAGAATTTAAATTTAAATGATTTATATTTTTTATTGTTAAAATGGCATATTTTTCAAGATATATGTATATTTTAATTATTTTAGAATGATAACAATACTTTTATGTCGAATCAAATTTGAATTTGATCATTGTGATAAACGATAATGAACTACATTGAAAAAATTAAAAATAAAATAAATAGTAAAAAATAAAAAACAAATACGACTAGTATAGTAAATATTTTGTTGGGTACAATGTAAACATTTTGTACTAGAATTTTAAAATATTTTATATAATTATGTTTTATTCATTGAGCAAGATTTTTATTTTGTATTAAAAGGAAAAATATAAATATTATAAAATAATAAGTAAATTATATGTTTACATAATTTGATTTGATTTTACGTGATTAATAAGAATTTAATAATAATTAATTACATATGTCAAATAAAGATAAAAAGATTATAGTTTAATCAAATAATATAACAATGTATTTAGCAAAAAGTTTACATTTTTTCTTTTTTGTATTGGACCCGCCCAAATCCTACCCAAGCCATTTTCAACCCAACCTATTTTCAAACCATAAATATAAACCCATTTTCAACCCATCTTGAACCCAACCCATAACCAACCCAACCCACCCATTTGCCACTACTAGGATCCAATAATAAAGCACAAAAATAGCTAAATTAACTAGGCTACACTCAAAACCAAGGATCTAATCATGCTTTAAATTCAAATTTGGTTGAAGGATTACCTTGAATGCTCAAAATCCAAGGAAAAAAGGAAGAATACTTCAATACTTGGAAGTTGTCTTCAAGTGGCGCAACAGCAAGTCAGCAATAGTTGCCTAACCAAAACACCTCAAAATTTGCTGAAATTTGGAAACAAGCTCACCAACACCGTGATAAAGCTCTAGTAGAAAATTCAGCAGAAATAGAAAATCAAAAGTCACTCCAAAAATGGATCTCCAAAAGCCAAGCAATCCAAGTGTCTTATCTCTAATGTCATGATCCACACACTAATGGCGAGTCCAAATCTCTCTTAGGTCAGCTAGAAAACCAAACAGAGAAGAGAGAGGATAAAGGCCAAATTTAGGAGGTAGAGGTGAAGAAAATGTGAAGCCTCAACACATGAGAGAGACACACAAAATTTGAAGGGAAAAATAGAATCTAACAATTAGATCTTTCAAGCATGCTTGGCCACCCACCCCCTCCTATTTATAGGAAGGGAGGTGTGATGCCAAGTTGGCATCACACCTCCCATGAGGTTGGCGCCAACTTGCCTTGCAAGTTGCATGTGTGAAATTCTTAATATCACTTGCATTTGAATTTCGTTTGGACTCTTCATTTCATCTCATGAAATGACATCCAAATAAATTCAAATGCACTCTAAATGAACTCTTTCATCTTGAATTTTCCTCCAAATTAGTTCTTCACATTAATTAAATTAACCCCTTAATTTAATTAACTAACCTTAACTTAACTCTTTAAGTAAATTGGCTTAACTCTTTAAGCTATAATATGTCAACTTAACTCCTTAATTTAATTGGTCTAATTTAACTCCTTAAATTATTTAGATCAATTTAACAATTAAATTGATTGAGCCAAAGTGACAAAAAATTAGTCAACCCTTTCCCTTCTTAAAATCAGTGAAGGTGGAATTTTCTGACTCTTAGAAAATTTCCTTCATCAAGTAGGATTTTCTATTAGCTTTTTTGTGCGACCCAATAGGTTCTACCATTCAATGGACATGGTCGATGGACACTCAATTTAATTAATCTCCATTAATTGAAGAATACCCAATCTCCATGGTCGATGTCCAACCTCAAGCCCATGGAGCCTAACTAATTAGCTAAAATGAATATACTTTTGGAGAACCATTCTAGCACTATGCTTTCCATGCAAATATAGTCCTTCCATCTCCTATTATCATAAAGAGGCCTAGGGCAACATATTTTTCGGCTCCTTAATTGCCTCGATAACTATGTTTTTATTCCCAATGTTCGATTCCGATTTATGATCTCATCTTTGGAATAATCTGTTTCCAAATTGTCATACTCCTTAAAATTGATCATTATAGAACACATAGGAGATGCACTCGCCCTTCACAATAACAAGAAGATGGATTCCATCTTGGATCTCACAAACTTCTATATCTATGTAGCTCGTACCCAAGCTCAACCCGAAAGACCCGCTAAGTGGTCAAGGAAGAGTCAAGCATGAGACCTAAACACAAGGTTACCATAGATTCTCAGGTCAAATGACTAATTATATGCACTTGCATAGGCTGGAGAACTTCCTACTACGGCTATCTAGTGGATTTTCCAGGCAGGCCTTCAGTGAACTTGTTCTCTACAAGTACCCACTAACATGCACCCATGTCTCACATGGTTTGCTCATGAAATGGAGCAATATCCATCCCTTGGATTTATACATCGTTAGTGCAAGTCTATCCAAATCTTAGATACCCTGTCTCATAAGAATCTACGACCTGGAAGATTTAAGATCACTACCGTATAAATCTTATTTCATGATCACCACTCTGTGCGTGACCAAGTTCCGTAGTCTTGTGTGATATAAGGGCTTCAACCAAATGCTAGTGAAGTGAAATAAGTATAAGATGAAGATGGCCATTTATTATAAATATCATTTAATCAATGTCATATCACAAGTGAAATAGTTTACATGCCAATCTAATTGGTTGCGGGGCACCATTCCAATACACATGGTTTTACATCGAAAGGGAGTGAGTGAAAGGTTTACAAACTCGAAAGGTCCATTTACGGACTTAAATAGGTGTCCTGAATTCGGGACATATGTTTTGATAAAATGGTCACATCATTTAGCTTTATAAAAAATATGTATAAACTTTGTGTGAGTGATTATGTGCCTAAGAGGGGGTGAATTAGGCTGAAGAGATTTTAATGCACTGGAAGTTTATCACTCAAAATACTTTTTGGCCTTTTCAAAAATTGTTTAAGTCTTTTGAAAAAAAAAAATAGTTTTAGTTACTCACTAGAATTTGTAAGTACCAGTTAAGATACCAATCAGACTAGTGATAAGAAAAGCAGTAAAAGCATAAATAAAAGACACTGATATTTATAGAGGTTCCGCAAGTCTACGTCCTCTACTTAAGCTTTTACTTATGATTTTAAACCTGTCAAATTAATAAGTGTATAAGAATGTTTTTACAAATAAAATAGTAATTTGACAGTAACAAAAGTGTAGGAAATAGAAACACCTTAGTAGGGAAAAAAACCAACTCTTTGCAAAGAGCTATTGAAACCAGCTACTTGTGAACAGGTCTGAGGGAACTTTTGCTAGATTCACTTGCACAAATTCTGTAGACTGATGCAAGTGTTACTGCTACTCCGTTCGGCAAACTGTAGTCTCTTCTTCTAGACTGGAACCAAGGACACTGCAGAAAGTTCCAGATAGTACTGCTCTCCGAATTTCTTCACCTGGAGGTCCTTGGAGCAACCAAGCACCGATTTATTCTCTTCACGGGGTCCCTCGAGAGCATGTACGACTCCCGTCTTGCTTCACCACTAGGTCCTTTAAGACACAAATCGCCTTCTCCTCATCTCCCTAAAGTCCATTAGGCAAGATCCATTTGACCTTTTTCACCATAAGGTCCCTCGAAAACATAAGTACAGCAAGGATTAATCAAAAAGTAAGCACAAGAACGTGTTAGAGAGTATCACACAACTTCTCAAAACACTCAACAAAAACTTATCCCAACTTAGTGATTCACACTAATCAATGTTGCATATTTTCTTATTTATATGTTTATGTCTAACGGCTATAAATCCTTAATTAGGTAAGTGTTCGTTGGAATCAAACAAGGAAACAAGATATTATAGTAAAAATCCATTAGCACCATGAATTACGGATTTATCAATAAATACAACAAGATTGATTTCTCTCCTAAATCATAAAAGATATGAATCGGGCTAGAATCTTTAAGAGATTTTTTAAATATGGAAAGTATGTTCCAGCACATAAACATAATCCAACAGATAATTAAGGGAAGAATAATTATGGCATGTAAATCAAATAAACTCAATTAGCAATCTAGCAATGCAAGATTTAGAGCTAGAAAAATATACTTTCCTAATATGAAAGATATGAATCAATCTAGATGATTTTCATGAAAAAGGTAAGTCAAATTACAATTATTTATGGAAGATAAACTCCAGACGAGAGTTTTGAATTCTCTACAAATTATTTAAAGATAATTTAATATGTCCATGTAGAAAATGCTCTTTCCTTAAATTATTAAAAGGTTATCAAATAGGAAGAGATAACGAAAAAAGGAAAGAAGCCATTAGTTAATCATTCCATATATTACGTTCATTGAATCCGTCCATGATGAGCACATGTTCAAGTTCAGCAACATGATATTCCTCCATAAATAAGAGATATGATGCGGTTAATCAAATATAAAGATATGCTGCCAAAATATAATCGAAGATAAGTTCTAGATAGCTCAAGATGTGTTCCAGAAACACAAGACAAGGTCTAGCAGATTTTTGGGAATAACTCACATTAATCATGCAGCAAATATTGCCATAATCAAAACTCTTAAACTTATGCAAAAAACATCAAAGGGTTAACACCTTGTGTGTACAAAAAGGATAGTGGGAGTAGTATAGAAGTTATTGTGCTTTATGTCAATGATATTTTTCTCATTGGGAATGAGAGAAAAATGTTAGAATGGACTGAAGCATGGCTATCTACATAACTCTCCATGAAGGATTTGGGAGAAGCATCATTTATATTTGAAATACTAATCTATAGAGATAAACTAAAAAGGATATTGGGGCTTTCCCAAAATCACATATTGATAAGATATTAAAGAGGTTTAGTATGGAGGAATCCAAGAAGGGATTTATCCCAATGGGACATGGTCTTCGCCTCTCTAAGTTTATAGCCCCTGAGACTTATGACAAGAGAGAAATAATGTCCCACATACTAAAAGGATATGGGCACATCAAAAAAGCTTATTATGGAATGTACCATGTCCAATAAGGTGTGGTTTCTCCTCTCAGCTACTCCATTATGTTGGGGTGTGCCGGTGGAGTCCATTGTGAGATAATCCCATTCTTCTCTAGATAATCTAAGAGTTTGGTGCTCAAGTATTCTCCCATTCGATCCGATCAAAGAGCTTTAATACGTAGCCCCAATTGCTTTTCCACTTCATTCCTATAATCTTTGAGTTTTTCAAAGGCTTTAGACTTGTACTTCATAAGATACACGTATTCAAAACGACTATAATTATTAGTGAAGGTGATGAAGTAGGAATAGTCTCCTCTTCCACTAACTCTTAGTTGTCCATAAACATCCATATGGATCAAATCTAAAAGACTTGTGGAACGCTCCATTTATCCTACAAAAGGAGCCTTGGTCATTCTTTCCTTTAAACAAGATTCACAAGTAGGAAGATCTCAATACAACTAACATTTAGTGCTTTGAGAGCTTGTAACTTGTTCATCCTATTTTTAGAAATATGCCCAAGTCTTATATGCCATAGATGAGTGTCTTCTTGGTTATCTAATTTTCTTTTACTTGATTGAATGTGCATTAGTGAAGGTTGAGAATCAAGTATGTACAATTCATTAATTATTGTACCTTGTACAATTAAAGAACCATTCTTTAATGCTTTCAACATCCTATTTGATATAGAAAAATCAAATCCTTCATGATCAAGAACGAAAATTGAAATAATCTTCTTAACAAGATGGGGTACATAATAAACCAAAACAAGTACAACGCAAGCATTCCCCAAGTCCAACTTGATTACGCCTTGGAAAATGGTAGCAACTCTTGCTCCATTTCCTAAGCGGAGGATCATATCCCTTTCACGAAAACTCTTCCTTCTTTTCATCCCCTATAATGAATTACAAAGGTGATAACCACATGTGGTATCAAATCCCATGAGGAAGAATTAGTTGTCAAGTGAACTTCAATAAAGTACATACCCTTCTAAAGGGTTGCAAGGTAAGCTTTGCAATTTCTCTTCCAATGTCTCTTCTCGCCACAATGGAAACAAATTACTTCGATTTTAGCCTTCTTCTTAACCGTCCCAAAACTTTTCTCGTAAGAACTCTTCTTCCTCTTACCTTTTTTTTCTAGGACCCTCAGGGCCCTTCCATTTGGAGAAGGATGCAAGCATAAGAGGTTTTTCCTTTCTCACAGTCGCCTTGACAGTCACAAGTATGTTCACCAATTCGTTAATTATAGCTTCTTACTTGGACATGTTGAAGTTCATAACAAATTGATCAAACGATGGGGGCAATGACTAAAGGATCAAATCCACAAAGAGGTCATTGTCCATTACCACATCTAATTGTCCAAGCTTCTCGATGAGTCCTATCATCTTGAGGTACTAATCATAGATGTTAGACCCCTCACTCATCATTGATCTAAAGAGCTCTTTTGACAAAGCAAACATGTCGTATCGTGATTGTACACCATACAACTCTTGTAGGCGTACATAGATCTCTCGAGCATGTTTCATGTACTTATAAGTCTTTTGGAGCTCATTAGATGTGGAAGCCAACATGACACATCTTACTTGTAGATCGTTATCTACAAATCTCGTGAACATTTCACGAGCTTGGTTAATGGCGTCATCACCAATTATGTCCATGGGACTTTGATGAAGGACATATATGTCCTCTTTTCATAGTCAAGAATTATTTTAAGGTTTCTTAACCAATCTTGGAAGTTGGGCCCAGTGAGTTTATTGGTTTCCAAAATACATGCGAGTGGATTCTTAGCCATTTTGATTTGAAGATTTTGAAAATCTACAAGAGGTGAAAAAAGAGTATAAGCATGTGATTGAATTTGATATTAAAAACATGTTTATGATCTTTCAAGCATGTTTTCTTCCCACTATTTTATCAAATCCTTCACCCTCTAAAAGAATTCAGAAAATCTTATTTCCCAGTAAGAATCAAGATCCTAAGGACTTGCAAGTGGATCCACGACTCATGAGACATCCACAAAAAATCGAAAGGTAAACAACTTTTGCTAATTACATCTCATGAAACTCTTGATATAGTTTAGTTCACTTTTCATGTGGACCCACGACTCGTGTGACAATGTATGGGCATTTTCAAATCAAATGTGCATCATATGCTAAGTATATGGTCAAAGCTTTCCATTATAAGTATGACGCATGACTCGTGAGACATCACACAAATAATGGTAGCATCATCATGCCATATACTATTGGTAGAAGGCATGGATTAATTAAAATTCTTTTAATTTGTATCGATTTTGACTTAATATGAGAAACATACTTAGACATTTTAAGTTGAGGGTTTTTGCTTGCAAAGATCTCATCATTTTATCTTCTTGTTTAGGTTTTCTATATCCTAACCATGCATCTCATATATCAATAGGATACGGAAAACATAAATAAGTAAATGTGCCTAGCATGCTCCTAGGGTGGGATGGCCATGAGCCTAACCAAGTGATGCACTTAGAACTATAGGTGCACCACCTAGTTGATTTTAAGTGGGTTGATTAAACCTAACTATTACATAAATGTATCCCATATATTCATGGCTCTTCAAAAGTCTGTATGCCTCTAAGGGTCTCCTTTGCTCCATGTAACATTTACATGAGAAAGAAATTCTCACTCCTAGTGATTCTATTCTCATAACATTTATAAGGTAGAAAATAAGAGGCATGCAATCTTCAATTAAATACAACCCTTTTCAACAACTTGAAACAAATAAAATCAATATTAAAGGCTCATGATCATTCCCATTCATTCATTATCCATTCAACAATTAAATTAACAGTAAATAAATCAAGAATTAACAATTAATTCCAACAATTAAATGCTTATCTCATAAACAAGTAATTGGTCAAGCATAACTTTTATGCCAAAAATTGAAGATTAACTTTAACCAATTTTTAAAAGCATTCAAAAATATCAAACATAATTTTCAGACCTTGGGCAATACTTGTACATCTAATATGTGTGAATCAAAACACTTTTGAACATAAAAATGAGCAATAATTAACAAGATATTCAACTATCACCTTGGACCAACCATTGCTTGCCGAGGCTAGGAGCACAGCCACAGGGCAGGTGCGCAAGGTTCGACCACTACAGGCCGGCACCCGACCGAGGTAGGGCAGCTTGCACGGTTTGAGGTCTTAGCCGAAACAAGTCCATTTAGCTCAACATTTTGTGCACCATCAAATTTAGAACAACTTCTAAACATGATTTCACACATTTTAGATTAATTTTCAAATCTAAAGCAC
The DNA here is from genome assembly GCA_018894105.1 of Jacaranda mimosifolia. Taxonomy (NCBI): domain Eukaryota; kingdom Viridiplantae; phylum Streptophyta; class Magnoliopsida; order Lamiales; family Bignoniaceae; genus Jacaranda; species Jacaranda mimosifolia. The sequence goes on along the minus strand of CM032128.1, from coordinate 16,548,965 downwards.
TTTTAAAAGTGGAAATTCAAGTGCTCAAATATGCTTTCAAAAAACTAGTTTAAGTAAGAATCATACTCTTCAAAAATCTCCAACAAAACTCCAATCAAATTGGATCCAAAAATGACTAAAACTATTTGAGTCATTCATCAACATGCTATATCAACATATAACATCAAGTAATGTCAAATCAACATTGAACATTAATAGCTATGAATTAAAATATATTAATCATATGAATTAATACTTAAAACACATATTAGCATGCTTTCCATTCGTCAATCAAGGAGCTACATACAACATTATCCAAACACTCCAATCCATCATATGAATAAAAAATTTGGTGATTTTGACCAATCCATCACATGAATCGAAAATTTGATTATTTTAATCAATCCATCACATGAGTCAATCAATTAAAAAATCCAAATCTAAGCATGATTTAGGCTCTGATACCACTTGATAGCAAGTAAAGCACTAAGATCAAATAATAAAACTTCAAAGTCTAAACAAACTAGTGCTTTACAAGCTCACAGGGATCTAATCTACTAGGGATTCAGATTTAGGTAGAGAGTTACCTTGAATAGCAAATTTCCAAGGAGAAAATGGTGAACTCTTCACCAATTCAGAATTTGCCAGACAGCAGCGTAGTAGGAAGAGAGCAACTTTTGCCTCGATTAAACTTCTCCAAAAATCACCAAAAAATTCTTGTATCCTCTCAACACCTTGAATAAGATACTATGAAATTTTTGGATCAAAAAACCTTCTGGATCTCCTAGAAAAAAATCATCAAAAATTGTTGTTCTGTTTCAGTAGATCTCCAACGCTAGCAAACCAAGTGTTTTGCCTCTATTGTGATGATCCACACACCAAATGAACTTTCAATTTTTCCTCACTTTTAGGTGGAGTAAGAGAGGATAAATACAATAGTGGAGGCCAATTTGAGGTTGGTGAAGAAAAATGAAAGCAAAGCTTTAACACATGATGCAATACCCAGAGAGAGTTTTGGAGGGAAATGTGAGAGATTCTAATCTTCACACCAATTGTGCTTAGTAGTTGTTCCTCTCTCACCTCTATATCACCTCTATAGAGGGAGGATAGTGTGATGCCAAGGTGGTATCACACCTTTCTCAAGGGAGGCGGCCACTTGCCTTGCCAAGGTGGCAAATTCAAACTCAAATCTTATTTAGATTTGTGTGTATTTCAATTACATTTGAAATCTAATTTCAAATTAATTAAAATGCTAATCCAAATGAACCTTTCATTTGAATTTTTCCTTCAAAATGTATTCTTCTCTTTAATTAAATTAAACACTTTAATTTAATTAATTAACCTTTGACTTAACTCTTAAGTCAAACAAATTTAACTCTTAAGCTCAGTTTTGTTAACTTAACTCTTTAAGTTAACTTGACCAATTGATGATCATTTTAGCACCAAATAATTAATTCCTTAATTATTGGTTTAATTTAACTCCTTAAATTAATTGATTAATTTAACATTTAAATTAATCAAGCCAAAATTAACCTTCAAATTGGACACCTCAAAATCGATTCCATGGAGCAATTCTCTAACACTTAGAAAATTCCTTCATTAACTAGGAAGTTAATTGGCTTTTGTGTGTGACCTAATAGGTTCTACTATTCATTGAGCATTGGCTCACAAGTCCTCGTGACTTTAGAATATCTTATATTCATTTTAGTTTAAAACACTTTTAAATTAATCGACTCAATTCAATTAATCTCATTAATTGAAGATCACCCTATTCCATGGTCGATGTCCAACCTCAAGCCCATGGAGCCCAACTAATTGGCCAAAATGAATACTTTTGGAGAACCATTATAGCTCTAAGCTTACCATGCAAATACGGTCTTTTCGTCTCCTATCTCCCAAAAAAAGGCTAGGGTAAGATATTTGTTGGCTCCCTAATAGCCTCATACTATATCTCTATTCTCAATGTTTGATTCCATTATATGACCTTATCTTTAGAAAACTTATTTTCCAAATTATCACACCACCTTGTGCAAGAATTTCTTAGAATCGATCAATATAGAAGACATAGAAGATGTACTTGCCCTTCACAAAAGCGAGGAGTCGGATTCCATCGTGGATCTCACAAACCTCCATGTTTAGTTGCTTATGCCCAGCCTCAACCCAAAAGGCCCATTAAGTGACCAAGGAAGAGTCAAAGCATAAGGAATAAACATATGGTTACCACGGATCCTCAGGTCAGAGGACTAATAATATGCACTAGCATAAGTTGGAGAACTTGCCACTACCGACTTGCCACTCTAACTATCTAGTAGATTTTCCTTATAGGTCTTCAATGCCTTGTTCTCTAACAAGTACCCACTAAGATGCATCTATATCTCATATGGTTGCTCATGGAACAGAGCAATATCCCACTCTTAGATTTATGCATCGTTAGTACAAGTATATCTAGATCTTAGATGCCCAGTCTTATAAGATCCAATTACTTGAAAGATTTAAGATCACGATCGTGTAAGACTTATTCCATAGTCACCAAACCAAGTCCCGCATTCACGAGTGATCTAAGGGCTTCATCCAAATGTAAGTGAAGGAATAAAGAGCATGAGATGAAGATGGCCATATAATAAATATCATTCAATCAAGATTATTTTACAAGAAAATAGCTTTACAAGGCCAATCCTATTGGCTTGTCAGGCACTATTCCAACATTACATGGTCGTGATCTTAAAAAATTTCAAATCATAGAATCTTAAGAGACGGGGCATCTAAGATTCAAATAGACTTGCACTAACAATGCATAAATCCAAAGATTTGGATATTGCTCCATTTCATGAGCAATCCATGCTAGACATAGGTACATGTTAGTAGGTGCTTGTTAGAGAATAAGTTCACTGAAGGCCTACCTAGAGAATCTACTAGATAGTCGAAGTGGCAAGTCAGTAGTAGCAAGTTCTCTTCCTTACGCTAGTGCATATAATTATACCTTGATTCTTCCTTGACCAGTTAGCGAGTCTTTTGGGTTAAGATTGAGTATGAGCTACTTAGACATAGGGGTTTGTGAGACTCAAGATAGGATCCATCTCCTCATTGTTGTGAAGGGTGAGTGCATCTATTATGTATTATATAATGATCGATTCTGGGAAATCCTTGGCCAAGGTAGTATGACAATTTGGAAAAGGAGTTTTCCAAAGAAGAAGTCATAAAGAGAAATTGAATTTTGGGAATAGAAACATAGTTATCGAGCCTATTGGGGAGCCAGCAAATATATTTCATTAGGCCTCTTTCGAGAGATAGGAGACAAAAATATCGTATTTGCATAGTAATAATATAGCTAGAATGGTTCACCAAGAGCATATTCATTTTGACCGATTTGTTGGGCGCCATGGGCTTGAGGCTAGACATAGACCATAGAAATTGGGTACTCTTCAATTAATAGAGATTAATTGAAAGAGTTATTGATTTAAAGGAATTTAAATTAATGTGAATATTTCAATATTCAAAATGTCACAAGAGTTGAGAGCCCATATCCAATGAATGGGAGGACCTAATGCGTCACATACAAAAGCCTAAAGGAAGTTCTATTTGATAGGAGAAATTTTTTAAGGAGTTAGACAATTCACCATTGTTGTTTTTGTGGAGAAATTGGTTGGCTAATTTCTTACTCATTTTTGGCTAGATTAATTTAATTGTTAAATTGATCAAAAAAATTTAAGGATTTAAATTAGATCAATTAAATTAAGGGGTTAATTTAATTAATGTCATATGACTATTAACTAGTCAACTTAAAGAGTGAAGTTGACACTTTCTAGCTTAAAGAGTTAAGTTAGAAGACTTAAGGAGTTAAATCAAGTTTATCAATTAAATTAAAGAGTTAATTTAATTAATGTGAAAATTATTAATTTTGGAGGAAAATTCAAATGAAGGAGTTCATTTGAGGTTAATTTGGGATTAATTCGAAAGACATTTTATGAGATGAAATATATAGCCAATTTAAATCCACATGCAAGTGAAATTCACATTTCACATGCAAGTGGATCACCAACTTGGCACACCACCTCATGGAGGGTGTGATGCCAACTTGCATCACATCTCCCACTCTATAAATAGAGTGAGGTGGCCGGCCACTTGAGAACAATGCAAGCAAGTTGCTAGATTCCATATTTCCCTCCAAAAGTGTGATCCACTCATGTGTTGAAGTTTCACACAATCCTCTCCATTCTCTCCACATTTTCGGATTCTCCCTCTCTTCTTCCTCCTCTAGCTCTCTCGCTGATTAGAGGTACATTGGAGCTCTCATTGGGTGTGTGGATCATAATATTAAAGGTTTCACACTTGGGGAGCTTTGCTCTTGAAGATCCATTGTGGTGCAATCACTTTGGAGGCCTTGCCATGGGTGTGTGGATTTGGCTGAAATTTTTAACTAGAGATTCTCAAGGGTGATTGAGTAGATCTCTGCAAATTTTCAGCCTATTTGGAGTTAATTTGTTGTGCACGGATTGACAGTTTTGAAGAGTTCATTCTTGTCATCCTCATCTTCCTTGGATTTAACGTTCAAGGTTAGTTTTCTACCATTAAATTCATTTAAACCGTATGATTAGATTCTTGGAATGAGGAGTAGACAAGCTTAATTTAACCTATTTTTGGTTTTATTATTGGATCTTTGGCCTACTCCTTAATTCATAAACATGAACTTAAAATAATAAAAAGAGTTAGTAGCTTCCAATTATTGTTCTTGTTAATTTCCTTAGGGCTTGTTTGCTTCAATTGATTTTGCTTGATAGATGCATAATCAACTCTAATTTATTGTTTGTTTGCCTTGATATAGGGTCAATGATAAGTCATTGACCCTATATTAAGTTGGAATATGGATCAAGAGGTGAGATGATACATTTTTCTTGGGTTGGATAAGATTCAAGAAGACCAAATTATTCTTGATTAGGATATAAAAAGATATATTAAATAAATAATAAAAGGTTATAATCGTAAAATCATATGTTTTGTTTTAATTTACTTTTTAGTTAATCTTACCAACCAAACGTGAAATTATATTGCTTTATTTTGATAGACTTAAAACATATCCATTTGTTTCCATATCATTCATAATCAAATCACTCCAAACAAACTAGCCCTTAGTATTTACCTATTGAAACCAAGAAAGATGCCACTTCTATAAGTTCACTCCATTATGTTTTCATTATTTGTGTTATTCGAATTTCCAAAACTAGGTACAATTATCTTTTACACAAATCCCTTTATCTTGAACAATAAAAGTGTGGTTAATATGCGGCTATTAACATTTCATATTTTTATAATTCACTTCTTGAAAAGAAAACCTTGAATATATTATTATGATTTATTTTGCAGGATTTAAAGAAATGCTATTGCAATCCCAAATTTCTTATTAGCTTTCAAAATATATGCTTATTTTTAAATTGAACACACATCTAAGTTACTGTATATATGAAATCATAGCGGTATAAACACATATATATATACATACTATAATGGGTCAAATATTATTCCCCTATCCTCCCCTCACCCCCCACTCCCCCAACCCAAAAAAAAAAAATATTGTGCATGATACAAGCACCTCCCGAACTATAAAAATGTAAGAGACACAACCCCTAATTTAAACCATAATGGACAAAAAAAAGAGGAGAGGATCGAAGGTGTAATTAACAGTATCACCTCTACATCTAACCTGACATCTCAAAAATGCCCTTCATCCACTTACAAACTAAAATCGTGTGGTCAGCAAATCTTTTATGAAGAAACGCATTTCATAGAAAAGAACATGGCTTTTCACTATAAAGTTAAACGAGAAAAATTAGATTAAAGCCCCATTTTAAACCTTTACTTTGCCTGTTCTTTTTCTAGCCAAATTACATTGAGAATCATTACAAATTAATTGTAATGTGGGTGAAGAATCAAAAGAATAATCAATTGCTCTTTCTTGGTCATTCGATTTCCCTAGGTAATATGATTCTACAAAAAATAAAAATAAAAAAAATGCTGTTTTATCTTGAAAAAGTCTAGTTCATTTTTATTTTTTTTTCTGGATTTCCCGAAAATTAATCAATGGACTTGCTCTTATATTCTTGTATATGTGTTATAGGGTTTACAAATTCAATAAATTATTGAAAAATCTAAGGGCCTATTCCTCTATGTTATAGTCATTTTTTAAAAAAAAAAATTGAGGGAATAGGTTTTTGGGAGAAAATTTGAAGAATATGCGAAGTGTTTCTTTTTGTTTTGAGGAAATAAGGAAAATAATTTGAGAATGAATTATTTGTTTCTTTATATTTTGGAGAGAGACAAACTTTACTGTACATGTCAAATTAGTTGCTTTTTTATTGTATTTGTAGTGTGAAAATGATTTTTTTTATATATTATATGTATGTATATCTATAGTTGGATGATGTATGTGTATGTATATATATATTTGTAATGATTGAAATATGAGTGTAATTAATTTAATTGATTATTTATTTTAAAATTTATATTTTTATAAATTTAATAATAGTAAATGATGTATTATTTGGAATAAAATACATGTTAATAAATATTAATTATTCAATAAATCATAATTATATCTTAATTATAAAAAAATCAGCTTATATCATAGTTATTTAATAATTGTAAACATCAACTTACAAAGAAATTTAATTACTATACATTAATTATAAACTAATTACTATTTATTAATTAAAATATAATTATTTAACTATTTATTACTTATGATCTATGTATAAATAAAACTTAGTTATTTATTTAAATAAAATAACCTTTTAATAATTTATATATAAAAATAAATAATGATTCATCAAATTAAAAAAAAAATTATATCATATGAAATTACATCATCTTAAATTATTTATTAAATAAATAAACACAATATTTAATTATACTTAAAACATGAAATATAATTAATATATAAATAACAAGTTATTTAAATAAATTAATTTAATTAATTTAATAAGTTATTTAATTGCTTTAACTCATTATTTAATTAATATATTATTTAGTAAATAAATTACTTAGTAATAATCAAATAATTTTACTTAAATTTAATTAATTCTCTCAACAATTACTTTAAGCATATCAATATTAATTTATTAAACTTAATAAATTATAAAATAAACATCACCCTATAATCAAATTTTTTATTATAATTTTAAATTAATGTGAAGATTAATATTTAATGAAGAATATTTTTTGAAGAAGATTAATTTATTTATTATATCAAATTAAAACATCTTAAGTTATTTATTAAATGAATAAATGTAATATTTCATTAATACATTAAATATTAAATATAACTAATATATTATTTAATTAATTTAATATATTATTCAATAAATGAATTATTAGTAATAACATAAATAATATTTAATTAAATTAAATTTATTTTTTTATAATTAGTTTAATTAAATTTGTAAACATAAGGTTTAGAATTTTTTAACTAGTAAAATTTTAATATATATATATATATATATATATGGATGAGTGAAGTGAGAAAGTGATAAATAAATGAGTGATGTGATAAGTAGAGTGAGAAAATGAGGGGGTAGGTGTGGTATCATAATGGTATTAGAGACTAGGTTTTGAACTTAGGCTATGTTGGGAAAAGATCCTCGGACTATGGAATATGGGATAGAACCCTTAGGAATTGATCTGGGTATTTAGGTTTGACCACTGAATTGAATAATCAAATTTCAACTGATATTGAGGTTATGAGGGACTGTTGTTCAGCTAGCAAGTTTATACGATTGAACACTTTTGGTTCTGGAAGATAGGATTCATGACATACTATAAACTTAGATTGGAAATACTCTAGGATTTAATAGTTTTTTCCCCTCTTAAAATTTGTGAATACTTAGCTTTTCTTTTTCTTTTTCTTTTTCTAAAACGACTGCTTAGAGTACTTTTATAAAAAAATTACACTATTGATTTAGATGTATTTTGGTAAGATCATGAGTCGAAGTCCACATAAGTCAATTCATCATTTAGATGCTTCACCATACATGATCAAGGTTAGAAGAAGTGAACGATACAACCCTAGCTGCAAGCGACCCATGCCAAGAAATAAATTCAATATGCCTCGAAAGGACTACCCTAACCTTAACCGCATATTGGTTTGAGGATGATAGGGATCACCATAAAAGAAATCATCTTCAATATTAGAAGAGGTCAAAAGTTAGAACAACAGCTGGAAGTCTATGGTCAAGAGTGAGATCACAAAAACAATAAGTTGAAAGAACAACATCGTCTAGGACAAACTATGCTTAAGATAACCATCAAAGGCCTTAGAGAAACCAAACATTTGTTAGCTTGTTTTATCGATGACACAGAGAAAGAGGGTCTAGAAGAACTAGTTCTGGAAAAGCCCAGTGAGAGAATAAAGAGGACCTTGAGGATATTGAAGAGATAGAATCAAATAAGGGCGATGATAAGGATTAGAATAGGAGAATTATCATCTAAATTTTGGTGGGACTTTATTTTGAATTTTTTGTTCGTATTAGTATATTAGTTTTTCTACTTAGTAGTTGCTTTGGCTTGAAACTTTTATTTAGTAATACTTTGTGTATGCCTGGGAAACCAATAATTGAACTAACTAGGAAATGGAAATGAACTAGAATGACTCTGATTTTAATGCACTAAGAATGGGTAAGATAGTATACCTAGCCTATCTGATCAATAAATCTAAGGACAAGATTAAGATTGATGAAGCCCTTGTAGTCATGAATTTTCCTAATGTACTTCCTGAAAAATTAACTTCTCTGCCCCCAGTCACAAAGTTGAATTTGCCATTAAGGTTTTCTTAGGGGTGACTCTAATATCTAAAATACCATATAGGATGGCACAAGCTAAACTTAAGGAACTTAGGGTATAGTTTCAAAAGCTAACCGAACATGGATTTATTTAGCCAAGTTCATCTTCTTAGGAATTTTAGTGCTTTTTGTAAAGATGAAGTATGGGACTTTGAAAATGTGTATAGACTACTAAGGCTTGAATAATATTACGATTAAGAATAAATACTCATTGCCAAAATAGAGGAACTTTGATCAATTACAAGAATCTTAGGTCTATTGCAAAATGGATCTTAGGCAAGGGTACTACTAACTAGAGACTAGAGAGAATGATGCGTCTACGACGAGACTGAACACTCAATATGGTCATTTTAAGTTCATGGTAATGTCATTTGGGTTGACTAATGCATATGGAGCATTTGTGGATTTAGTACAATGTGTGTTTAGGCCATATCTAGACCCAATTGTAATTGTTTTTGTTGATGATATTTTGGTCTATTCAAAGAGTGAGAATTGAGGGAAAAAACAATTGAGGATAGTATTACAAACATGTCGAGAGCATAAACTTTATGCTAAAGTTTAATAAGTACAAGTTTTGGCTTGATAAGGTAGCCTTTTTGGGTCATATCATTTCTAAAGATGAGATCATGATTGATCCATCAAAAATTGAAGAAATACTAGAATGGAAAAGACCGAAAATGGTGATTGAGATGAAAAGTTTCTTACAATTGTTGGTTACCATAGGAGGTTGTGTTAGATTTATCAAAAATAGCAGCACATTTGTTTGGACTAATACAGAAGGATATGCCATTTAAGAGCACTAAGAAATATGAGGTTAGTTTTCAAGAGCTTAAGAAAAGATTTACATCAATACTAATATTAGCACTACAAGATGGTACTGAGAATTTTTTTTGGTATACACTAATGCATCTAAAGAAGGCATATATGCTCATGCAAAATGGTAAGGTAATAGCATATACCTCAAGAAAATTAGAACTATAGCAGCAAAACTATCCAACTCATGATTTAGAGCTAAGTAGATGATAGAAGAAGATTTTTGGGTTTTAGTGTTGCGAATATGGTACCTTTGAAGGTGTCACTCAGGAAGGAGTTTGCAAGGATTGGCAAAGAAAGAAAGTTGAGCCCCTTGGTATGTAAACTTTTGAAACAGTGGAGAGAATTGGAGTAGTAGCATATCAAAATTTTCTACCACCAAATCCTATAAGGATGCATAATGTACTTCACGCATCTTAGCTAAAGAAATACCACCTAGAGCCTCACATATTATTAAGTATGAAGATCTAACATACAAAGAAAAACTAGTCCAAATCCTAAATCGAAAATATAAAAAACTACGCACTAGAGTAATTTCACTAGTAAAGATTCTCTAAGAGACCATAAAAGAGTTATCCTATTCCTAGACGGAAAACATTAATAAGAGTCATTCCCATATCAAACACTCCCCTTATATATATTTTTCCTATGGATCAAAACCCTAATTACATTTAATAGTAAACGAAAGAGGAAAAGGGGGGAAAAGGAAAAGAGACAGCAACTGCAAAAGAGGGAAAAGGAAAAGGAGACAGTATTTGCAAGAAGTGCATTAGAATTACACAAAGTAATTAATGAGTTTGTAGACTTCATATTTTGATAATTGTGAAATTCAATAGTTGATGCTAGTAGGTTTTGATTTTTTTTTTTGAAAATAGATATTTGTTGCAGCTTTACTGCTTCTTCCCAATAGAATTAAGCAAAATGATCAACATATCAATATCAATTTTAGGTCTATGTCTTAGGTTTGTAATGCCTCCTAAATCACCTCAATCTGATTTATATAGAGAAAGTTATGATCAAAATAATAAGATATATCCAGTTTGGAAATATAGAATTTTGATTTTTTGAAAATAAATAGTTTTGACTCTTTTACTACTTGATCTAAATAGAATTAAGTAACATGATCAACATAAGATTTGTACCTCTATATCTTAGATATTTACATCCATCTGAATCACTTCAATTCGATGAGTAAAATACAAAGATGTGGCATGAAAATACAGTGCTTTGATTTTCCTAGAACAAAATATTGTGACACCTTTTGCTACTTGATTTCTATTTAATGTAGAAATGCCAACATAAGAACTGAAGATGTGTATCGTTGGTTTTTACAGACATTTAAATCACTTTAATCCGATGCATAAGGAGAAAGTTGTGGCTAAAATAATATGGTGTGGCAATATAGAAAATATAGGACTTTGATTTTCCTACAACAGAATATTGTGACAACTTTTACTACTCGATTTCAATTTAATTGGGCAATAAGACCAGCATATGAATTGTAGATCTATATCTTAGGTTTTTACAGGATTTTGAATCACCTTCATCCAAGGCTTGTAGTAAAGGCTATAGTTTAGATACCACCAAGTGTCACATCAAAAAAATTCCTAAAAATTGGAAATCTGCTTTTGCACCACTACTGCCTCTTGAAATTGATTTTTCTCCCTCATATTAGCCAATTTAGACTGCATCATCAACATAATAGTTTTAGTACTCTTTCTTAGCTTTGTAATGCCATAATAATCGAGCCAATCGGATATCTAGAAAGAATGTTATGAGCAAATCAACAAAGTACGTGCGAAGGACAAATTCTTGATAAGCTTTGTGAGTATGTATGTACTAGGCTAGTGACATATAGAAATTTTTTTGTATTGGTTTTAGAGTGTTATTGATCATTGTCTTAATTTCTTGGATGAATTTGAGGTTAGAGTTCATGGATCAAATCAGAATGCTAACTGAATTTAACACTACTCTTATGTCAATAGGTGTTTTGGGACCCTTGTCCTATTGATAAATGCGGTGAGTGCCTAAACCTATAAATACTATATATTATGTTTCAAAATTCAAAAGGATATATGCTATTGTATAATTGTTCGTGACTTGTTTTCAACTTACATTGTACTATAACTGTATTCCACTGCACACAAAAATGATTTATTTTGTTTCACGATACAAGAAAATATGTACTTTATGATTTTAATGCTTCTAGACTAGTAATTAAATTTGATGATCAACTGATTACTGCTACTATTATTGTTACTGTTAGTTGGATCCAACTTGATCTAGATGTGCGAGGGACGTCACCAGGCAGCAGCGGGCTTGTCGGTTGAACCCCAAGATCCCATGGCCTAATCCCCCCAGTGCACAATAGAAGCCGTTTGTGACTGAGGTGGGTCGTAGAAATTCCCGAGGACGCTCGGGCACTATTTTGGTAAGGTCACACCTTGCTTAGAGCGATAAGAGACTGTTATTATAGGAGTCATAAGATTTACTAGCTACAGCAAACATTGTCTAAACATCGCATTTAAGTTGTTAGTTTACGAAACTTTTGTCAACTTCTTGATTGTTACTGTTTGACTGATTAATGATTTTCACTTTTTTTTTCTATCGAATATTTTCACTGTGAAAATAATTTTAACTCATGAACTCATATTGCACACACTTGGCACTCACTGAGTCTTTTACTCACACTCGTTTTCTTCTTTAAATTCCTTCTGGCTGACCTAGACCATAGCCCAAGTGAGGATGTTGAACTTGCTTATGACGAGAAAAGGAATTGAAGGTTTTCTTTTGAGATGAGGACTTTGCAGTAGCTTTAGTTTTATTGCTATGATGGCATGTTAGTTCTTCTCCTTTAATGATTTTCCAGCTGAGGGAAGAATATTGGGCATTTGGAGTTTTTATGTTGCAAGAATTATTTGAATTATTATGATTTTCAGAGTTTTTCTTTATTTAATATTATGATTTTTGATAGGTGATACTATTTATTTGGAATCGAGTTTCACGCCTCAAGACTAGACTGCATGGTTCGATTTTCGGGGCGAGACACTAGTAGTATGATATTTTATTGTTTTTGGTTTAAGTTGCTCAATTTGGAAACTGCATTAGTATTTGTTGTGTTTATTAAATAATTTATCTTGCAAATATGTATCATTTTGTAGTGGTCAGTCAAAACTGATGTTTATAATTTGGTGGTCCAAACTTTATTAAGTTGTGTATGTTTTTCAGAAGAGTAATAAAGTGTATGCCTTTGAGTGCCTTTTCCTATAAGTAGAGCCTTTGGTCAATATATAAAATGTTTATGTATGTTACACAATGTTAATTTACTCATTTATGCTTTATATTTAGTCATTTTTCAAAGAAAATCACTGTCGAATTATAGGCTTCTAAGTTTTACCATGGGGGGTGAGATTGTGCATGAGGATTTAGAGTCATACCGTGGTCAAGTTTTTGATAAAAATGATGTTGATGTTCATCCTGATTTATTATAATACTTTGTGCTTTTAGACATTGTTAGGGAACTTGAATATTCAGTCAATAGTATCATTTGGTTTAAGATATGTCATGGTACAATAATAGATGGGCTTAGGATCCTTTATAATGATTAAGTGGTCCTTGAAATGCTAACGTCACAAAGTCGACAACATGGTGAGGATTGAGTTGTATATGCAACAAATAAACGTTGAAGATCCCCTATTGGTCATACCTAATCCTAAATATGAATTAGAGCATCCTACAAAATGTGATAATGAACTTGATACAGGTGTAGGTATAGGTTATGATGCTGATTAGGGTAGTAATATCGAGAGTGCCATTAACAGTAGTGATGTGGATGAGTACAATGAAAAGGAAGATGATAGAGGTTTTGAATTTGAATATTTGGTGAAGGTGATACGCTAAGTGATTCATATAACCATATAGAAGTAGGGAATAATGATATGACAATATAAGGTGGGGAAAATAATAACCTTTTAAATGTTGAAGAAAGTGAAAATCAAGATAATTCAAGGGTGCTAAATTAGGAAAATTTATAAACCCTAATTTGACCTGGGTGTTATCTTTACAAATATTAGATTGTTTAGGAAAGCTTTAAGGCGGTTTGTTACAGAATGAGGTTTTGTTTTTGTTTTTCTTTAAAAAAAAATGAGTTATAAAGTTACCACAAAGTGCAAAAATGATTGTGGGTGGAGAATCTATGCAAGTTTAATAGGCGAATAAGCTTTTTTTCAAATTAAAACAATTAAAAGGGATCCTAAAAAATGTAGATAAACTTACTAGCTAAACAAAGGATGACTCAAACTTCTGTAGTGATGGTTGGTAGATGTAACAACAATGCAAATAAAGATTCAAATTGAACTTATCAAGATAATGCAATAGTTGGGAGAGTTGCCACAAAAGAAACAGGAAGAGGAAGAAGGAGGGGTAAGGAATGAAGGGGAAGGGAAAGAAAAGGAAACAAAAATGATGATCCAAACTGTGGATTTGGAAACTAGAAGTGTAATACTTTAAGTTCTTGTTTCTACAATTTCGAATGATAGAGGGTACAACAATTAAAGAAACCACAATAAAAATGATGAATGTGATCTAACTCTAAAATTGCTTATGGCATTTTTAATAGGAATTTTTACAAATAACCCATTGTGATCATAAAAATAGGCAAAAAATACCCCTATGAAAAAGAAATGTATGAAAAACCCTCTTAAAATTTCAAAAATCATGCAACAAACCTCTCTGATAGCGTGGGCATAGGACACACGCAGATACATGCATTTGGGCATGTATTTTTGCATGTAAAAAGATAGTTATGCCTTTTTCATTAGCCGTTGGATTCCTTTTTAAGAAATTAACAATTTAAATCAAATAGTATTATTTTTTTAAAATATATATATATATAAAATATACACATAATGTCGGAGGTCAGGAGTTCGAGCCCTAACGGACTCCTGATGTGCGTGTGTATAAATAAAAAAAAAAATATTAACATTATAAAATTTTTAAACTAAAAAAATAATTTACTAAAATTAATTTACTTACACCCAAATTTTGCAACTGACAAATTTTTGTCGCGATTTGTTTAGAGTCCAAGATATTCGTTTAGGCTTGAGTTGTTTGCATGGACAAGTTATTCTTGAAAAATTACCTATATAGTGGGTCAACCAATGACATGAAACAATAATTTTTTGACAATTCGAAGAACTATTAGACATTTTAAGATAAAATATTTTAATTAATAAAAGTACTACATAATAAAGAGAAAATTTGAGGACTGAAAACTGGGTGCGAAATACATCACATAATATTATCCTTATAAAAGAATAGATGGGCATTTTTGTCTCTTCAAAAAAGACAACAACTATAAAATCGTTGGAATGGTAGGAAGCTGCCACTGAGCTACACCATCACGAAACATTAAAGTTGGTATATTTAATAGTTTGGGGTGATTGTATTTAACACAATTTTATTAGTTCATGAACACTCACTAAAAGTTCATTAAGGTTTCAATCTCAAACCTTACACTTATATAGTTGATAGGCGATGTTATTGAATTAAGTGGCCACTCGGCAACCATAGATAAAATATACATATATGAATCTTGTTACATGATTATCAAAATCTATTTATATAGAAACATCTGAAGGTGGTAGAATGGACTTCTCTTTTTGCGACATTTGATTTTATCGAGAAATTTAATGATAATTTGTATAATTGGCCAGATTTTAAATAAGTAGTGCCCTTTAGGAAAATATGGATTGACGTAAGTAACTAATGCTTATCTCTTTTTATCAAAAAACTATTATTTTAAGTGGGGGGAAAAATTCCTACCACATAACTGACATAAGTGATGAAGGTTTTACAGGTGTCAAAAGGTAAGTTGGAAATTTATGATGCCTTGAGTTTCTCTAGGCCAGGCAAACTATAGGTGTCAAATGAGCCAGCTCGGCCCACCTGATGCACTGTTCAAGACGATTTCAAGCTGGTATGGGCCGGCTTATGGGCTGCTCATAGGTTGGATCGTTACGGACCTTTTTTTTGCAAAATCCAGCTCGACTCAAAACCAACCTACTATATAGGCAGGCCAGCTCGTGAGCCAGCTCGTTGCTTTGCCTACGGGTTATCATTTTAAAAAAAAAAAATTAAATAAGTTTAAAAATTTCAAGCTTTTAGACTTGTGTAATTCTTGATGTTTTTTCAACACTTATACTTTTTTAAAAGATTTAATAATTTATATTTATGTGATTTTTAATATTTTATAACACTTAATTTTTTTATAAAAACTTATAAATTTATACTTATATTAATTTTTTGTATCAATTATATTTTTTCAAAAACACCACTGAATAAGGTGGTGAGAAATTTGGCATAGACCCATACGCGTCATTAATTTTAAAAAAATAACTACATAGAAGTGGATATGACCAAACCTCCAAATAAAAGTACATATTAATAGTAAAAAAATTAAACAACTTTGTAAATTAAATAAATAACTTTGTAATATCTAAACATCTAAATATGCCCAATGATAAACCAGTTGTTCACTTAAATGATCTAAATTGCTTTCGAGTTGAAATGCAGCGATGGATGCAGTTTCAAGCTATTCTTATTTTATAAAGTTATAAATTACACTTCTTATTTTAATTCTTAATTTATACATTTATAATTTTTCTAAATTTATAATTTAAAAATTACAAATTCTTAATTTTTTAAAAATTATAATTTATAATTTAAATTAAAAATATATATATCACAGGCTAAGCGGACTAGCCTACGGTCCTTCCCAATTCGCAAGCTAAGCCAACCCCAAGTTGCAAAATTTCAACTCATAATGGATTTTCAAATAAGTCGATCCAATTCAACCCATATTAAAGAATTAAACGAACCGAGCTAAGCCAATTTTTTTCGTAAGCCGGACTGAGCCAATCAGCCCAACCCGTTTTGACACCTCAAACCATACTAGGAGACGATATTATACTATGGTTATTGAGGAAGTTGGCGGTGTCATGTGAATAAGAAAGCTACCATGCTATCTTTAAATGGGATTTTTTTGGGAATTCAAGGTAGTCAAGAATCCATGTGGTCTTAAGATGCTATCACAGATCCACCCCATTCACCATCAATGAAAAGATGGAATTACAATACCTAACCAGTACAGGGGGAAAAGAAAATGAAAAAAGGACTTCTGCAAGCAGTATTTAGGTTACACAAAAACTCAGGCGCTAGAGAACAAGGACTGTGTGAATCATTTGTCGGAGTGTAACTGGAGAAATGGCAGAGACTTGAGGCACAACAATATAACCAGGAAAATGTACAAAATAGTTATGAACTAAAACTTGACAAGGTCAGACAATCAAGGTAGTTGTTCCTGCAGCAGCAGGTGCCGTTGCAGCAGATCTTGCTGCTGCTTTAAATGTTGTTGTGATTGATGTTCCTGCTGCAATAATGATGGCTGCAAGAGCTCGTTTTGCTGCTCCTGCACCTGGTAGTTGTGCTGCTGGTCAGGCTGTGGTTCACCTTGCCAAGCCCAAACAATGTCTTGAAGACCAGGTCTTATACCCTCATCAAATATCTTCTGATATTCCAGTGTATCTCCACTTGTTTTCTTCACTTCCACCAAATGAAATGCTGGAGTGAGCACATAGATCTCAGCATCAATGGACAAAATTCCCTTCCTACCTTCGTTTGTCCCTTCAAACTTGAACAACCCTGCATCCTTTTTATTTATCTTTAGCTTCATACGTTTTGCAAGTTCTTCCAGCTTAGAGATGATGACAGAAGCAGGTTTCCAGGAAATGAATCTAGCTTCTTTCTTTGAACAACGATCCTCAAACAATCTCGACAGATCAAATCCAGCTGATAGGGAAATGATATCAAATGCATTTAAGTTCGAAAGTCTAGGCACCTCTTGTTTGTCTTCTGTTGACGTGCTACCATTTTCGTGCTGACTCAATGCTGCATATGTGTCTGCTAAACTAATTGTACTGCTTTCGGCATCATGTGTTTTTGATTTCAGGCTTAATCCCCTTTTGAACCAAGGGTTTTCCCTGATTCTGGCAATCGAAATTCTACTATTTGGATTTGGATCCAACATTCTTGAAAGCAGCTTGCGTACTTCCACTGGAAACCAATGAGGGCATTTAAATTCAGGCTTTTCCAATCTTTCTATACATCTCCATCAAATTTGAATCATGAAATGGAAGATAACCAGACAACAAAACAAAAAGAATCACCCCACAAGACCAGATATCAGCTTTGGCACCATCATAGCCTTTCCTGTTAATTACTTCAGGCGCAACATAAGCAGGGGTCCCACAGGTGGTGTGAAGGAGTCCATCTTGGCGCTTTGACTCAGCAAGGGCACTTAAACCAAAATCAGAAACTTTTAGATTTTCGTTCTCATCTAACAATATATTTTCAGGTTTTAAATCACGGTGGTAGACACCCCTGCTATGGCAGAAATCAACTGCATTTATCAGCTGCTGAAAATATTTTCGTGCAACATCTTCTTTTAGCTTGCCCTTAGCTACCTTGTTGAAGAGCTCACCTCCTTTAGCATATTCCATCACAAAGTAGATCTTAGTTTTGGTAGCCATGACTTCATAAAGATGAATGATATAAGGATGTCTGACCAGTCTCATAACAGATATTTCCCTCTTGATTTGATCTATGATCCCCACCTTCGTAATTTTCTCCTTGTCTATTACTTTAATGGCCACACTCTGCCCAGTTTGGATGCTCCTTGCATAGTAAACTTTTGCAAATGTGCCTTGGCCTAATAATCTACCTAGTTCATATTTTTGCATCAATACACTATGCTTAATATCCATACCTAAACTAAAAAAGAACACTGTAACAAACTAGTCCCTTCTAGCTTATAACAAACAATTTAGGAGCATTAGAAGGTTGATGAGAGAGGTTCAACCATCACCACACAAGACTCGCATTAACATAGCTGGCATTTTACAATTTGACAACAATCTTGAACAATATGCATGTGATCTGTAGCGTACATCTCTACTCTCATGCACAACAAAGAAACATAACTCATTTAAGGCCAAAACCTTTTGATCCTCAGAGTAAGAACTCCTATATTGCAAGAACATTTTTCAGCATTCCTTGGCTTCCTATTCTTTAAAAACCAATGAGGAAAATGCTGAAAAGTAAGGTGAGAACCCAATCAACTGCTTGAAGAGTGACACAACAAATCTCAAGAAGTTAATTGACAAGAAAGAAAGAAGCTAGTCCAGATACGAGAGAATAAGGACGTGTAACAGCAAAACAGCAAGGTGCAGAACATTGTAAAGTTTCCCCAGCTTAATATCAGGCTGAAAAAAATCAAACAACAGTGGCATGTGGTTAACCTGCTTTAAAAACCAAATACAATGTCCATGTTTCAGCATCCACTAACTGGTATCACTAGAAACAATGATAACAACAATTACAAGGGTTTTATGTGTTCTATGTATTTGAACTTTTAAACATACGTTATGCCAAATAGGATGTAGGCTGAAACTTGTTTATGATAAAAAAAAATCCGTCATTATGCCTTTCCACATTCAAATTTACAATTTACAGAAGCCCTCAAACCTGTGAAAATATTAATTCTGAATTTCATATGCTTATGTTTCATTTTTATTTCATTTTCTTTTATATAGGAAATGATACTGATCATCGATCAACAAACGACTACACTATCATGCCTGCTGATCAAGAAATTTCAACAACTAGGTTTAAAGAATTTAATTTCATCTATTCCAAACAAAAGAAAGTACATTTGATTTCTTTTTTCAGTGTCTGAAAAACCAAATTTTTTTTTCATATTGGACTTGAATGTTTGCCCACAAAGAGACAATTAACATGCCAGCAGTAGGGGGGAAAATGAAAATAACGATACAGAATTCACAATCCATTTAATAAAAATACTAAAACATAATCACAAAACATCGTTCAGGAGCCAAGGAGAAAAAAAGGAAAAAAAAAGGACAAAAACAAAATGGAATTAATCAGAAAAAAATTCAAATAAAAGAAAAACCATTCGCAACTACCTTTTTCCCCCCCCCCAAAATAACACATAGAAAACAAAAACCCAAAAGAAACTACTGTATAAATAATCTCAAGCCGTATTACAGATTAGTAAAGAACCGAGATTTAGTTACCTTTCTCCTTTTCCCCTAGCTTGGCGGAGGGGGCGAGAGAAGTGTGTCCCCGTGTGTGAGATGTTGGTACAGAGATCTCGTGATGGCAATTAAAAGTAAAACAAAAGAGAAGGCCTATTGTTGATGAGTTGTTGTATTATCGTAGAAAGCCGCAGCGAACAATTATAATTATGTGTAATAAATTTTACATTAATTTATATGATTGTTGGGAGCCTAACAGTTCTAGATCCCCTGAAGTTGACTAGATGGATTGGGCTTTGAGAAATGATATTTCCTGATTCGTCGAATGAATGGGCTTGTTTGTATACAAATTTTCAATATATTTTTTAATTTTTAAAAGTTAAACAAATAAATAATGCACGTTTCTTAACTTTACTTCCAAAATACAAAATTCATTCTTCAAAATATTTTTACTATTCACACTCTAATACACTCTCCAATACTAACAACTTGTCATAAACTATCCCCTTTACATTACATATATATACATATACTACCACTCATTTAATCTATATATACATATATATAAATACTTTTAAAATATTCATTTCACTCCACCAACTCAACTAAAAAGTTATTGATGTGACATCTTGTTCCCTCCTAAAAGACAAACAAACAAACAAACAATTTTCCTCCAACTCATTCTCTACCTACCACCCAAAATATTAACAAACAACCATCACATTCCCCAACCCTACTTCCCAAAAACAATTTTGGCAAAATGTCCTAATTCACAAACAAACATAGCCAATATTTATTTATGGCAAAAAACAAACGTACAACATCATAAGATACGTAGAGTCAAGCCAGCCTATCTACTCTATGATATGCATCAATTTGGGCCTAGGATGCTATCAATCTGTGGGTATTGCCTTTGACGTAGATATCCAAGGGCTCCTTTTGTTTTATTTTCATTTCCAACTTTAATTTCCATAATTTTCAAAATGTTGGAAAATAGTTGATGGAAATTAGTTGAAAATGAGTTTATATTTAACTAGATTATTGGAAAAGTAATGATTATATTGGTTTAAGTAGACTGTAGATGGAGAGAGATAAGAAGATATAGAGGTTATTGAGAGAAGATATTGATATGGGACGGCCACAGTGGGCCCAATCTAATAACACTCAACTAGGATGGGAGCCCCCAAGCCCAACTCGTTCCAGACCAACCAAGAGATTCGACCACAACTCGATCTCTGAACCTCTCCTTGTTGAGATGAGTATTAGCGTCCCGATCGCGGTCGATGATCTCCTTTAGGTAGCCCCAATCCTTCGATCAGAATGATGTAGCTTCGACCATAAGGGGCCTAATGGCCAGGATCTTTAGTAACATTCTTGCTGGCAGGCTGGTCTGAACCAGAGGGGTTAAGGGAAAGAGAGAACCCGTTGGCCACATTAAATGCCTTGCCAGGCGTCGTGCTGCTGCATTAATGGCGCATGCCACCAGCAGTACCGCCTTCTGCAGCCGTGTCAGGTTTGGAGCCCCTCCAGTATACTGCCTTGTCCTACGTAGCTTAAGGTAGCGCCAATTGGAATAGTATACAATCTGGATAAGATGGGAAAGTAATCAAACAAGGACAATGGCCCTTTTTACATAATAAGGGCATTAAGGATATATCAACCACCTTAAGGAGGCTATAAATACCCCATCACAACCCTACAGTAATGTATGCCATTTTTATATCTGGTGCCCCCACTCCACTACTCATATCTCTAGTCAATCCTTACTAACTTGAGCGTTAGACTGCCTTAGCTGAGGGCACCTTGGCTAGCCTGACGTTTGCTGCTGATTGCAGAACTCGACCCTGATCTACTCGAGGCACACCCCTTGACCTTTCTCATGTCGATTCCAATTAATTCCAGCCCAGGATATTAACATACATGATATCTACCCTTATCATTTGGTGCCATCTATGGGAACGCAAGGGTTTGCAATCGAGAAAATGGTTAACACTAGGCGAGATACTTCAAAGAGATGGGAGAATAGGAGGTCGCCAACGCCTCCTCCTCAACCTCAACTAAAGCCAGATTTACCGAGATCTAGTGCCCAACCGGAACAGGTGGTCACTCTGACCATGCCACAATTGATGCAACTTATATGCAAGCAAATATATGCTTAAATCTCTGCCCAACTATCAATTGCCCTGAGTCGGCACACTGCCCCACCCGAGTTGGTAGCTAATGTAACGCCCAATCCATCTAGCGCAAAAAAAGGCCCGCCAGAGAAGAGAGGGGCTGATCGAAAGTTCGGCGACCACCCAGTTGACGAGATGACAGTCCCGAGCAATTCCCGAGGAAAGAAATTCGATAGCAACACCGTGAAGAAGTTACATATTCAATCGACCATGGTACTCGACCCATTCGAGCCTAGCAGCTCGATAGGGTCGAGCGCAGGAGGCAACTGACTAATAAGAATCTCACCCAAGCCAACCAAGAAAAATGGGAAGAGGTTTCCCACCAAGTTCAATAGCTCAACAGCCGACTCGAGGAGATCTAAAGAAGAAATACTGAGCGAAACCATGAGAAAGCCCAGAGGTCTCGACGAGAAAGAGAGTCAATGTTCATTTAGGATATTATCGATGAACGTATTGTTGTTGATGCCAAGGTCCCCACGGAACTACTTAGGTACGATGGCTCATCAGACCCAAACGAACATCTACTGCAATTCGAACACATAATGCAATTGCATGGGCACGATGAATACATTCACGTGAAGATGCTTATAACCACCTTCCGGGGCATTGCACTTGACTGGTTTGTCAAGCTGGAGCCCGCATCTATTTACTCATATGACCAGTTATGTGACAAATTTCTGCACTAATTTGCCAACCAAAGAAAGGCGAAGCTCCCCTACATTCACTTGCATACAATGAAATAGAATGAGGGAGAGTCCCTTCAAGATTTCTTCACTAGGTTCAACACCGAAGTTCTGAAGATTGATAGTTTGCGGATTGAATTTTTTATTAATATGTTTTTCTTGGGCTTGCGACACAAAGAATGCGCCAACGCTTTAGTGCACGAGCGGCCTAGATTGATGGAAGAACTGCTTGACCTCGTAGAGAGGTATATGGCTCAGGTGGATATAAACAGGTTGAAATATGGTAATCCTGAGGTCGATAAGAGGAAAGCTAAAGAAAATGATGACCGCCAGAACAAAGAGGGACGTCGATCCCCCATCAAGCATTTCCATGATTATACTCCGCTTAATCTCTCGAGAGATGAAGTGTTATTCGTCATTCAACATGTCAACCTTCTAAAGAAGCAGAGAAAATTGATCGAAATTGAAGCAATGAAGAAATCTAAGAAATATTATCACTTTCACAAATAGAAGGGCCACGACACTGAAGATTGCTTCAACCTCCATATGAGATCGAGAGGTTAATCCGTCAGGGCCACCTAAAAAAGTTCATCAATGAGAGTGCAAGATAAAAGCCAAACAAAACTAACTAGACCGCCCATAGAGAAGGTCGGTTAGCCCGAGGAGGGAAGACAAAGGAAAGAAACTCACCCATGATTCCCGCCCACACCTTAGAGGGGTTATTAACACCATTGCAAGAGGTCTAACTGAGGGAGATTCCAAGTTACCCAAGAGGCAGTGCCAGCGAAGGCTAGAATTGACCAAAACCTCTTTGGTCGAAACTATTTTTCAACTTTCCACCAATGTGGAACCAATTTTTTTTTCGGATGCAAACCTGTAGCACATAGAAAGTCAGGGGAGAGACAACAAACTGGATTACCCATTGATCGTATCTATAGAAATTGCTAAATTTGGCATTGGGAAAATCTTGGTCGACAATGGCAGTTCAACAAATATCATTTTTCTGTTGACCTTGGAAAGAATGAAGTTAGGAAAGTTGAAGTTTAAACTAGTCAGAACACCATGGTTAGATTCAGAGGAATGGAGATTATACCTGAAGGATCCATCAACCTCTCTACATCGTTTAGGGAAGCTTCCCGAATGAGGACCCTCATGATAAATTACCTGGTCGTTGACATCTTTTTTGCACACAATGCCATTATCGGGCAACCCGCTTTGAATGATTTTCGTGCCGTCGTCTCAACCTATCATATGAAGGTCAAGTTTTCGACCATCCCCGACACGGGAGAGCTCTTATGTAGCTTTAAGGAAGTATGGCGCTGTTGCACAATCTCGGTCGAGGCCATTGAGCAAACAAGTTGCCTAAAGGTGTATCCCTCGAAAGACACCCCCGTAGCGAATCTCGAGGAAGGTCAGTTGAGCAAGAAGAGAAAGCTCGAAGAAACTAGAGTAGAGCCCATTGGGGAGCTCAAGACAATTGAGCTGCAGCCGGAAAATCCCAACAAGACCACCAGAATTGACACTGACTTGGGGAATAACATAGAGTGCCTCATGGTCGATTTCCTTACAAAAAATATTGACATTTTTGGTTAAAAGGTCTCTGATCTCTAGGGAATCCACCCCAGCGTCATAGCCACCGCCTGAACGTAAACCCCTCATATAAACTAGTAAAGCAGAAGACCAGGACCTTCAATGCGGAGCAATGCTAGATCATAAAGGATGAGGTCAACAAGCTTTTAGAGGTAAGATACATTGTACAAATTCAATATCCGAGTTAGCTTTAAAATGTAGTCCTTGTCCCTGAGAATGAGGGCAAATGGCGCATGTGTAATGATTTCACAGATTTGAATAAAGCTTGCCCTAAAGATCCTTACCCCTACCTCGTGTAGACATATTAGTTGATTCTACTAGTGGTTGTGAGTTATTGAGTATGATGGATACATTCTAAGGATATTACCAAATTTTTATGGCCCCCGAACATAGGGATAAAACATCTTATGTCGTCCCTAACAGGGTATACTATTTTCTGGTCATGCCTTTTAGGCTAAAAAATGCAGGTGCGACGTATCAGATGCTAGTGAACTTCATGTTCAAGAATGAGATTGGAAAATCCATAGAGTTCTATATCGACGGCATGATCGTCAAAACTGAAAAAGAACATAATCATTTGGTCGATCTCAACCACATATTTTCAATACACAGAGCATTTGGCATGAAGCTCAACCTTAATAAGTGTACCTTCTGAGTATGAGGAGGCAAATTCCTAGGTTACATGGTCAGCGAATGGGGGATCGAGGCAAACCTGCAAAACATTCAGGTAGTTTTGGGCATTAAGCCCCCTCGAACAGTTAGAGACGTGCAACATCTGGTTGAAAGGATCATAGCTCTGGGGAGGTTCATTACTCGATTAGCTGACAAAAGCTTGCCATTTTTTAAGATCTTGAGAAATGCGAAGAGGTCGAGTTTCCAATGGACGAAGCAATGCGACCAAACCCTAATTAACCTAAAACATTATCTCTCATCTACGCCCATGTTGGCCAAACATGAATTGGGAGAAGTATTGCAACTATATTTAGTAGTCTCGTTAGATTCTATAAGCTCCATCTTAGTGTTGACCAGAGACGATTCCCATCGACTCATCCACTACAGCAGAAAGCATTGCAAGGCCCTGAGCATAACTATCTTGAGATTGAAAAATTCTCCCTCTCTCTAGTCACAGCAGCTTGCAAGTTGAGACCCTACTTTCAATCTCACTCCATTGTCATCCTAACGAACCAACCTTTGAAGCAAGTATTATTAAAACCTAACACGTCGGGATGGCAGACCAAATGGGCAATTGAGTTGGGTGAATTCGACATCACATTCCAACCCCAGACTGCTGTAAAAGCACAAGTATTAGCTGATTTATTGCCAAGAGACTTGACCTACCCGACCAGAATGACCGCAGTTCCCTTATATGGACACTACACATGACGGGTCAGCGACCTTCTCCAGATGAGGGATTGGCGTCTTGCTGTGTTCGCTATTCGTAGAGGAATATGATTTTGCAATCAAACTTGACTACCCAATAACTAACAACGAAGTGGAGTACAAGGCCCTCCTTGCTGGCATGAGGATGGCAATAGACCGTGGGGTTGAGCAACTAGTGGCCATCACCGACTCCCAGCTAGTCGCGAAATAGGTCAAAGGAAACTTTGAGGCTAAAGAGTCTACAATGAACAGATACTTGGTTGAGGTTAAGAGACTCCAACGGCTATTCAAAAGTTTTTCCCTTAGTCAAGTCCCTCGATCAGAGAACAAACATGCTAACATACTGTTGAAGTTCGCAAGCTCGGCAAAAGGGATGAGGGACAAGACAATAACTTTCCCGGTTACAATGAAGCCCACAATAGGTGACCCAGATAAGCATTCCGTAGGGCAGATCAAAGAAACTCCTTCCTCTTAGCAAGATGCTATAAAGGCATACTTGAGAGAAGAAACAACCCTCAAAGATAAGGGAGAAGCGCATAGACTCAGGGGTCAAGCCGCTAAATTCACACTCGATGAACATGGGC
The DNA here is from genome assembly GCA_018894105.1 of Jacaranda mimosifolia. Taxonomy (NCBI): domain Eukaryota; kingdom Viridiplantae; phylum Streptophyta; class Magnoliopsida; order Lamiales; family Bignoniaceae; genus Jacaranda; species Jacaranda mimosifolia. The sequence goes on along the minus strand of CM032128.1, from coordinate 16,522,822 downwards.
AGCTTTATTGGAGGTTAATCTCTGGACCCCACTAAGATGCCTAACCCCATCCCAAGCAAGCGACGTCTTGCACGAAGTCCATGTAGATATTTGTGGCAATCACTTCGGAGGGCGGTCACTAGCGCATAAGATCATTAGGTACGTATAATTTTAGCTGATGCTATTATTTCGCCAGAAAGTGTCAATCCTGCCAGCTTCACTCAAACATCCTGTATCAACCTACCTCGTTGATGGTTAATGTACAAATCATGTTGTCGTTCGACTAGTGGGGAATTAATATAGTCTGATCTTTTCCAAAGATGATAGGTCAAAGGTAATTTATGATCGTCGCCGTCGAGTACTTTACGAAATGGGTTGAATTAGAGGTTGTACACAAAATAACCGACGCCACTGTCAAGAGTTTCATATGGAAGAATATTGTCTGCTACTTTAGTCTACCTAAAGTCCTAATATCGGACAATGGAACACAATTTTAAAGCAGAAATATGAGGGCTTAGTGTAAAAATCTGGGGATTCACTAATACTTCACTTCAATAGGAAATCTCCAAGCTAACAGTCGGACGGAGGTCACGAATAGGACTATACTCGACCATCTCAAGGCACGACGGGAAGAAACCAGCACAAGTTGGGTGGATGACTTCCCGGGTGTCCTACGGGCGTACAAAACAAATACTCCTCGAACAACCACAGGTCGCAGCAATTACAGTCTGGTTTATGGATTAGAGGCAGTCATCCCAATGGAACTAATCCAACATACAGGTCGAGCGATCCATTTCGACCCAATCAAAAACACTTCAAAGCAGGAACTCGATCTAGAGACCATTGACGAGCTGCGGCAGCAAGCTTACACCATGATATAAAGATATAAGTCAACGACAGCGAAACATTACAACAAGGGAGTTCAACCTAGAACTTTCAAAGTAGGCGACTTCATCCTCAAGAAAGCTAAAGTATCGGAGAATGTGGGAAAGCTTGACCCTAAGTGGGAGGGCCTATATTCGATGGTCAAGGTAGCAAAGAACAACGCATATCAACTTGCGGATATACATGGGAATGAGCTCCCTTGGCCATGAAACTTGATAAACTTGAAGAAATTCTATGTGTAACGTTGCTCAAAGCCCCCCATTGTACCACAACACCCCTCTAAAAGCAATAAAGCTGCACCCATTTGTACAACATTCTGCTCATACCACAAGACAACGACTTCTAGCCCAAATTAATGAATGGAAAAATCGTTCAGAGTCGACCTAGTAGTCGACATCGATTTTAAACTTCACGATAGGGGTTTCTAGCCTAAATAATTATTTGGAGTTGACCTTGTAGTCGATATCAGTTTCAAACCGCACGATAGGAGCCTCTAGCCCAAATTGACAAGCAACCAAATCATTTGGAGTAGACCCAATACTCGACATTAGTTTCAAACCCCACGATAGGGGCTTTTAACCTAAATTGATGGATCACCAAATCGTTTGAAGTCGACGCAGTAGTTGGCATTGGTTTCAAATCGTAAGATAGAGGCTTCTAGCCTAAATTAACGAATGATTTAATTTTTTGGAGTTGACCAGAGATTGGTTTCTACCCAAAATATTCATTAGCCACACTAAATAAATAGGTTAATCGCTTATTCTTGACCTATTAGTTGGCCAACAACTCAATTTGATTGTGAAATAAAAAATATACAGCTCATACGTTAAAATTCTAACCACGTATGAGCGATATCGGTCGGCCATGCACTCGGTATAACTCAGACTATCATGCAAGTGGAGGTCAATTACATCATAACATAGTATAAACGTCTTGGATCTATTTCATTACTCGACCTTAGCTTAATGGGCAGAAACAACAGTTGACACAGCAGATGGCCCTTTGGCATGTGTAGCCTCATCGGTAGGGGCCCTCTCGGGTGGAACAGGCTCATCAAGGTACGTGCACAACTACTCATTGAACGTGTAGCCCAACACTCCTTATCTTCCACGCTGAATGAGTACCAAAGAAACTCCAGCTGCTTGATGGCCTTGTCGAAGGCATCCTTAGCATCGTCAAAAGAGAAGACAATGCTGACATCCATGAAGGCAAAAGTCAGCATAAATTGTTGAACAGCTTCCTGCCGGATATTAGGCAATGTCCTATCAAACTCACGTCGAGCAAATTGAAGCACCACCTCGTAACCCTAGGCTCGACCATTGTCATAATAGGATTACGCTGCCACAAGAGCCTTCTTCAGAGCTCCTCGGCAGTGTTTCGTGTACTCACAACCGCCATATGCTCGACATCTTTTGCCTCAAGTTGCGCATCCCTCTCTTTTAACTACTTTGTCAGCCGCTCGACCTCCATCTAGGCAGATCCTGGCACCGCTTTCATCATCTCTATTTCCTTGTGGTTCTCCTGCATTTGGTCCACCTGGTCAAGAGCCAGCTTCGACCTACGGAACATATGATAGCCTATTTGGCCGACCTACAAGGACAGAACATTCTCATTAACATAAGCAAAACATCGCGAATCTTTACTCAACTAAAACTATTACCATATTAGCGTGATAAGCCAAGCCCTTCATCAATGCACGCTGACTCTTCTTCATTATCTTGAGCTAGTCGAATGCAAACAGATTAGCTATTGAAACTTTCATCTGCAGGGCCCCAATTTTCCTTGCTGTCATCATAGACATTGAATTATGGACTGCCAGTTTAGTCTCGAACCATGGTGAGGACAGCTCCGTCAAGTCGGAGAGCTCTCCATCATCTCAATGATGAAAGATGTCATCTCCCTTGTCTCTCCTTTCCCCTTTGTCGGCTACTGTTCTTTTTAGGACTGGCCTCGCCTATTGGTCGCAGGTCTTTTTCTTCGGCCAGCAGATTTACCGATCGCCGGGGCCATCGGTGCTACTGGAGAAGTAGCAACGATGATGCTACCTGCGTGACTGCCTTTTATCTCACCCCCACAGCGATCTCAGTTCCTCTCCACGCGAGCAATGGCTTGGGCTCGTGTTTGATTCATTATCTCTTCTTGATCTGCATGACAACAAAACTAAAGCATATAAGGCTCCACCAAATAGTAAAGATACAATAGCCAACCAAAATACATATAACTATCTATCTAATCGAGCATCTGGGGGTAGGCCGCCCGCCAACATAATATTTTTCTTCTTTATATAGCCAGAAGCCTCAATCTGACCAAACTCGACCAGATCCCGTACAAATATGTTAGGCCAAGTTGGAGTTTGGTTTCCTAGCATCTCAACATACCCCCGCATCCAACCCCTAAGGATATTGAAGCCTACTCCCCCAGGAGCCTAAACATAAAAGTACATAATTTTCTACTTTTGGCCAAAGGAAGAGGCTGGGGTTACCAAGAACTTTCGACAAAGGTGGGCGGTTAGGTAATAAAAGCCCAACTCTTTGGTACTCCCTAACTTATGAGACATGGGGAGGTGAAAAAGGTTGCTGAAATTGGCAAAGGTAGGAGGCTGGTCGTGGATATACATCAAGACAACAAAACTATATATGGATGAAAAATAGTTAGGGAGAAGTTGGGTGATGTAAACCTGGAGACCCCTTAGCAGGTCTATTATTGGCTCGACAAGGGGAAATCTAAGCCCACACCTAAGGTCATCCTCGAACACAGTAATGCAACCAGTGGGTTGAAGGAACAATCGACATTAGGATGCACAATAATTCAAAATTAAAACACCAAATCCAATGCCAATCGGCCTCCCAGGCTCATACCATGCAGTATATTCAGAATTAGAAGAAGACACTTACCTTTAGAAGCAAGATCCAATGAAGAAAACCAAATCTCCAAGTGTTGGCAGATTCGCGACTGGATCTGGCGCAGCGGATTCAGATCTGAATTTGACCAACCAAAACTATCAATCAATTCAAAAAAAAAAATCTGGGAGATACCTAACACCTCATTCTATCTTAAATAGAAAATTTGGATCAAAAATCACATCACAACTTCCAGAAAAAAAATGGCAAAATCAGACAATATGCAGGAAACTGTGAAATAGCGATCTCGTGCGAAATCGTCTCCAACGTTGATCCACACACCAAAGATGAGATCATAAATCTCTCGATCCTAAGTTGGATTAGATCTGAAGATGGAGTTGGAGTATTATCGATTTTTGGAGAGTTTTGGTAGGGAAGAAAAGGAAGAATTCAACATATGAATATCATGCTTAGAAATGCTTTTGGAGGGAAAGCATTTAGAATTTGATTTTCTAGTGCTGAAAATTTCACTAAAATTCGTCCACCTCTATATCTATATATAGAGTGTGTGAGGTGTGATGCCAAGGTGGGCATCACACCTCCCATGAGGATGTAGGGACTGAAAATTAGTTATGTGCAAGTTGGCAATTTGAATTTCATCTTACCACCTTGCCAACTTGGAATCTTATTCCAAATTAATTCAAATCCAATTTGAATTTTTCCTCTTAAAATCCTTGTTCTTCCATTAATTAAATTAATCTAATTAATTTAATTAATTAACCTTGACTTAACAATTAAGTCAAATTAACTTAACTCTTTAAGTTTATTTTAGTCAACTTAACCCCTTAAATTAACTTTGATCAATTGATGATCAATGTGGCACCAAATAATTAACTCTTTAATTATTTGACTAATTTAACTCCTTAAATTAATCAAGCCAAAATTGATCTTCAAAAGTCTCCCAAAAATGGGCCATGGAAAAAGGTTATCTTTCTAACACTTAGAAAAATTTCCCCATCAATTGGGAAGGTCTTCTGGCTTTTGTGTGTGACCCATTAGGTTCTACCATTCATTGGACATAGGCTCACAACCCGTTGTGACTTTTGAATATTTAATATTCATTCTAGTTTAAAACTCCTTTTAAACTAGTCAACTCGATTCAATCGATCTCATCAATTGAAGAGTTCCTAATTTCCATGGTTGATGTCCAACCTCAAGCCCATGGAGCCCAATTAATTGGTCAAAATGAATGTCTATATGAGAATCATTTAAAGCTCTACGCGTTCCATGCAAATACGGTCTTTCGGTCTCCTATCTCTCGAAAGAGGCCTAGGGCAAGATATTTGTCAGCTCCCTAATAGCCTCGATTCTATGCTTCTATTCTAAATGTCCGATTCCTTTGTATGACCTCAACTTTGGAAAACTCCTTTCCCAAATTATCATACCACCTTGCGCAAGGATTTCTTGAAATCGATCATTATAGAATACATAGGAGATGTACTCGCCCTTCACAAAAGCGAGGAGTCGGATTCCCTCTTGGATCTCACAAACCTCCATGCCAAGTAGCTCATACCCAATCTCACCTCGAACGGCCTGCTAAGTGACCAAGGATAAGTCAAAGCATGAGGATTGGACACAAGGTTACCATGGATCCTCAGGTTAGAGGACTAATAATATGCACTAGCGTAAGCAGGAGAACTAACCACTACTGACTTGCCACTACGGCTACCTAGCGGAGTCTCTGGTAGGTCTTTAGTGCCTTGTTCTCTAACAAGCACCCACTAACACGCACCCGTATCACATATGGTTGCTCATGGAATGGAGTAATATGCAACCCCTTGGATTTATGTATCGTTAGTGTAAGTCTATCCGGATCTTAGATGTCTTGTCTCTGAAGATCCTATGACTTGGAATGTTTTAAGATCATAACCGTGTAAGACTTATTCATGATCACCACCTAGTGCGTGACCAAGTCCCGTAGTCTTAAGTGATCTAAGGACTTCATCCAAATGCCAGTGAAGTAATATGGTGCATGAGATGAATGTGGCCATATACAAGATATCATTCAATCAAGATTATTTTTACAATAAAATAGCTTTACAAGGCCAAATCTATTGGCTTGTCGGGCACTATTTCCAACAATCTCCCACTTGCCCTGAAGCCAATGCCCTACGGCCTTGAGATCCATCTTCTCAAGATGTCCTTCAAATACCTTTTGTCCTAGGGGCTTTGTCAGTGGATCTGCTATATTCTATTTTGAGGCAACTCTCTCCACTCGGACGTCACCTCTATCAATGATCTCTCGGATCAAATGATGTTGCCTCAATATGTGCTTGGATCGCTGATGTGATTTAGGCTCCTTAGCTTGTGCTACCACCCCGGTGTTGTCACAAAAGATAACAATTGGCTCAGCTATGCTAGGCACTACATTCAACTCTTGAATGAAGTTTGTCATCCAAACACCTTCCTTTGTAGCTTTAGAAGCTGCAATATATTCTGCCTCTATGGTCGAGTCGGCCGTGGTGTCTTGGTTGGAAGCGCCGCCATTGAGGCAAAATATGAATTCAGAAGTTGATTTGAGGTCATCTACATCGGATTGGAAATTTGAATCCGAAAACCCTTCAGGCTTCAATGCTCCATTGCCGTATACTAAAAATAAATCCTTTGTTCCTCTCAAGTACTTGAGGATTGTCTTTACGGCCAACTAGTGACTTTCACCGATATTGGATTGGAACCTACTCGTAACACTTAGTGAGTCTTGTACATTGAATTGCATACATTATGCTCCCTATGGTAGAGACATAGGGTGTTTGGGACATCTTTCGTTTCTTTTGCTCAGTTTTAGGGGCCGTAGACTTTGAGAGATGAATGTCATGCCCCATAGGAAGGAATCCTTTCGTGGATTCTTCCATACTAAACCTTTGTAGTATTTTGTCAATGTACTGGGTTTAGGATAGCCCTAGCATCCTTTTTTATCTATCTCTATAGATACGTATTCCCAATACATAGGACACTTCTCCCAAATCCTTCATGGAGAATTGTGTAGATAACCATGCTTTAGTGTACTCTGACATTCCAATCTCATTCCCAATGAGAAGGATGTCATTGACATAAAGCACAATAAACTGTACAGAACTCCCACCGGCCTTTTGATATACACAGGGTTCATATATATTTTTGACAAAGCCAAACGATTTGATTATTTTTGTCAAAACGCAAATTCCAACTTCGAAATGCTTGTTTAAGCCCATAGATGAACCTTTGGAGTTTGCAAATCATTTGCTCACTCCCTTTGGGTGTGAAACCTTGCGGTTGCTCCATGTAAATTTCCTCTTCAATGTTTCCATTGAGAAAGACAGTTTTCACATCCATTTGCCATATCTCATAGTCATAATATGCGGCTATGGCAAGTAGAATCCGAATGGACTTAGGCATTGCGACCGGTGAAAAGGTTTCCTCGAAGTCAATACCGGGTCTCTGAGTATAACCTTTAGCTACTAGTCGTGCCTTAAAAGTTGTTACTTCTCCATCTACTCCAAGCTTTCGCTTATAGATCCACTTGCAACCAACGGGAACCATTCCCTTTAGTGGATCTACCAAAGTCCATACTTTGTTTGAGTACATGGAGTCCATTTCAGATCTCATGGCTTCAAGCCAGTGTCCCGAATCTATGTCCAACATAGCTTCCTCATAGGTCCTCGGATCACTATCCGACTGTCCCGTTTCATGAAGAAATTCGAACCTTTCGGGTTGCTTCTTGACCCGGTCCGACATTCTCAGAGTTTGTACATCAGGCTTTTGTGATTCAATTGTTTCCACCGCCTGTGGGATTTGTTGATCATTTTGAACTTCATCAAGTTCAATAACAACGCCATTTCTATCCAGTAGAAATTGCTTTTCTAGAAAGTAGGCGTTCCTCGAGACAAACACCTTTTGTTCTGAGAGATCATAAAAGTAATAACCCATAGACTCTCTTGGGTATCCCACAAACTTGCACAAGATCCTACTATCCAACTTATCTCCCACTGTCCGTCTTACGTAGGCGGGAGATCCCCAAACCTTTAAATAATGGTAAAAGGGTGCTTTGCCATGCCATATCTCATATGGTGTTTTTGGCACCAATTTTGAAGGTACTAGGTTTAGTAACTTTGCTGCCATTTCTAAGGCGTATCCCCAAAAGGATATTGGTACATCGGAGAAGCTCATCATGGAACGCACCATGTCTAATAATGTGCGGTTTCTCCTCTCAGCTACTCCATTGAGTTAGGGTGTGCCGGGTGGAGTCCATTGTGAGATAATCCCATTCTTCTTTAGATAATCCAAGAATTCGGTGCTTAAGTATTCTCCTCCTTGATTCGATCGTAGAGTTTTAATACTTAGCCCTAATTGCTTATCTACTTCATTCCTATACTCTTTGAACTTTTCAAAGGCTTTGGATTTGTACTTCATAAGATACAAGTGTCAGAATCGACTATGATCGTCTGTAAAGGTGATGAAGTAAGAATAGCTTCCTCTCCCACTAACTCTTAGCGGTCCACAAACATCTGTATGGATCAAATCCAAAATATTTGTGGAGCGCTCCGATTGTCCTACAAACGAAGCTTTGGTCTTTTTTCCTTTTAAACAAGATTCACAAGTTGGAAGTTCCTCAATGCAACTAACATTTAGTGCTTTGAGAGATTCTAACTTGCTCATCCTATTTTTGGATATATGGCCAAGTCTTGCATGCCAAAACATGGCATTTTCTTGGATATCTTGCTTTCTTTTATTTGTTTGAATGTGTATTAGTGAAGGTTGAGAATCAAGTATGCACAATCCGTTAGTCAATGTACCTTGTGCAACAAAAGAACCATTCTTTGATGCCAACAATTTCCCATTCGATATTGAAAAAATAAATCTTTCATTATCTAGAATGGGAATTGAAATAATGTTTTTGACAAGATTTGGTACATACAAAATAGGATCAAGTACAATGCTTTTATTCCCTAAATTTAGCTTGATTATTCCTTGGAATGTGGCAGCAACAGTTGCTCCATTTCCTAGGTGGAGGATCATATCCCCTTCATGCAAACTCCTTCTTCTTTCCATCCTCTGAAATGAGTTACAGAGGTGAGAACCGTATGCGGTATCGAATACCTATGTGGAAGAATTTTCGTTAAATGCACTTCAATGAAAAACATACTCTTCTCAAGAGTAGTAAGGTAAGCTTTACAATTTCTCCTCCAATGACCCTTCTCACCACAGTGGAAACAATTTGCATCAGTCTTAGCCTTTTTCTTGGCTCTCCCGGAACCCTTCTTGGGTTGCTTCCCTTTAGAGGAAGAACTTTTCTTTATTTTTCCTCCCTTCTTGGGGCCTTTAGGGCCCTTCGACCTAGAGGTGGAAGCAAGCATAAGAGGTTTCTCCTTTTTCAATGTGGCCTCTGCGGTCATAAGCATGTTCACCAGTTCGTTAATCGTAACTTCTTGCTTGGACATATTGAAGTTCATAACAAACTGGTCGAACGATGGCGGCAATGACTGTAAGATCAAATCTATATAAAGGTCATTGTTCCATGATCACATTGAGTTGTCCAAGCTTCTCAATAAGACTAATCATTTTGAGACCGTGATCATGGACATTGGAGCCTTCATTCATCTGTGATCTAAGGAGTTCCTTGGAGAGCACGAACCTTTTGTGCTTTTTTTGCACACCATACAACTCATGCATGTGTTTATAGATTTCACAAGCATGCTTCATATGCTCATGAGTCTTTTGGAGCTCATTAGTCATGGATGCCATCATGAGGCATCGAACTTGTAGATAATCATCTACAAATTGCGTGAACCGTTCGCGGTCTTCATTAGATGCGTCATCGCCCAATGTGTCCATGGGATATTGATCTAGAACATAAGTCCTCTTATCAGAGTCGAGAATTATTTTAAGGTTCCTAAGCCAGTCTTGGAAGTTAAGCCCAATTAGTTTATTGGTTTCCAAAATGCTTGAGAGTGGATTTTTGGCCATTTGAGTTGAAGATTTCGAAAATCTACAAGAGACGAAAAAAGAGAGTATAAGCATGTGATTGAATTTGATACAGAAAACATGTTTTATGGTCTTTCAAGCATGTTTTTATCCCACTATTTTATCAAACACTTTACCACCAAAAAGCATTTGGGAAATCATATTTCCTAGTGAGAATCAAGATCCAAGGACTTGCAAATAAACCCCCGTGACCGGATGTATATCTATTAGCAATCCAAAGGTAAGCAACTTTTGCTAATTGCATCTTATACAATTCTTGATATATTTTGCCTCACCATTTCATGTAGATCCGCATAATAGGATGACCTCTAAATTACTTGGCGCTAAGTCAAACCTACCAATCATTCTTTGATTCAAGACGGGCACCACATCATCCCTTGTGCCTGAGTGTATAATGTGTGGGCGTTCTTAATTCAAAGATGCATCGTATGCTCAATATATGGTCACAACTTTCCACTTAAGTGTGACCCCCATGACCGGATGTATATCACACAAAAATGGTAGCGTCATCATGCTATATACTATTGGTAGAAGGCTTGGATTAATTAAAACTCCTTTTAATTTGAAATCCATTTTGACTTAATATTTGAAAACTTAGACTTTCCAAGTGGGGGGGATTTTAGCTTGTAAAGATCTCATCATTTTATCTTCTTATTTAGGTTCCCTATATCCTAGTCTTGCATCGCATACAATAATAGGATATGGAAAGCATAAATAAGTAAATGTGCCTAGCATACATCTAGGGTGGGATGACGAAGAGCCTTAACCAAGTGATGCACTTAGAGCCATAGGTGCATCACTTAGTTGATTTTAAGTGGGTTGATTAAATCTAGCTATTACATGATTGTATCCCATACATTCATGGGCCGTCAAAAAGTCTTTATGCCTCCAATGGACTCCTTTGCTCCTTGTAACATTTATATGAGAAAGAAATCCTCACTCCTAGTGATTCTACTCTCATAACAATTACAAGATGAATTTAAGAGGCATGCAAGCCACAATTTAATACAACCATTTGTCAACAACTTGAAAATAAATAAAATCAATATTAAAGGCTCATGATCATCCCTATTCATTCATCATCCATTCAACAATGAAACGAACAATAGATAAACTAGAATTAACAATTAATTCTATCAATTAAATGCTCATCCCATAAACAAATAATTGGTTATGCACAACAATAATGCAACTAACTTGGAGGTTAACTTTAACTAACTTTAATAAGCACTTAAAAATGTCAAACATAAACTTGAGACATTGCACAACACTTGTACATGAGTCATCTGTGATGCAAAAGACTTTTGAGCAACAAAGGAACATTTTGTGAGCTCAAAAATCGCCACTGCTGGCCGTTCGCCTCTAGGGGGCAATTCAAGCCCTAAAAGTTCAACTTTTATGCACCAATAAATCTAGCATATGTTCCTAAAATATTAACACACATTTGTGTCCATTTTTCAGATTCAAAACTGTTTCTAAAACTGAAAACTAAGGTGCTCAATCATGCTTAAAAAAAAAAAAAAAACTAGTCCAAGTAAGAATCATATTCTTCAAAAAACTCCAAACAAACTCCAATCCAATTGGATCCAAAAATGACCGAAACACTTTCAGTCATTCACAAACATGCTATATCAACATATAACATCAATTAATTCCAAATAAAAATTCAACATCAACAAGTATGAATTAAAACATGCTAGTTATACGAATCAACAATTAAATCACATAATAACATGCTTTCAACTCATCAAGGATAAGAACCACAGGCATCTTCAATCCACACACTCAAATTCATCAATGAATCAAGTATGTGGTGAATTCAATCAGATCATCACATGATCCAATTGTCCACAAAAAATCCAAATAAGTGCATGATATTGGCTCCGATACCACTTGAAGGAACAATTGGCATTAGGATGTGCAATAATTCAAAATTAAAACACCAAATCCAATGCCAATCGGTCATACCATGGATTATATTCAGAATTAGAAGAAGATACTTACCTTTAGAAGCAAGATCCAAGGAAGAAAACCAAATCTCCAAGTGTTGGCAGATTCGCAACTCGATCTGGCGCAGCGGATTCAGATTCGAATTTGACCAACCAAAACTCTCAATAAATTCGAACAAAAAATCTGGGAGATACCTAACACCTTATTCTATCTTCAGTAGAAAATTTGAATCAAAAATCGTGTCACAGATTCCAGAAAACATTCGCAAAGTCAGATGATTTACAGGAAACTGTGAAATAGCAATCTCACGCGAAATCGCCTCCGACGTTGATCCACACACCAAAGATGAGATCCTAAATCTCCAGATCCTAAGTTGTATTATATCTAAAGATGGAGATCGAGTATGATCGGTTTTTGGTAGGGAAGAAAAGGAAGAATTCAACATATGGATATCTTGCCTAGAAATGTTTTTTGGAGGGAAAGCATTTAGAATTTGATTTTCTAATGCTGAAAATTACACTAAAATTCGTCCAGCTCTATATCTATACATAGAGTGTGTGAGGTGTCCCATGAGGATGTGGGGACCAAAAATTAGTTGTGTGCAAGTTGGCAAATTGAATTTTAATTGAATTTGAATTTCATCTTGCCAACATGCCAACTTGGAATCTTATTCCAAATTAATTCAAATCCAATTTGAATTTTCCCTCTTAAAATCCTTGTTCTTCAATTAATTAAATTAATCTAATTAATTTATTTAATTAACCTTGACTTAACAATTAAGTCAAGTAAACTTAACTCTTTAAGTTTACTTTAGTCAACTTAACCCCTCAAGTTAACCTTGATCAATTGATGATCAATGTGGCACCAAATAATTAACTCTTTAATTATTTGCCTAATTTAACTCCTTAAATTAATTGATTAATTTAACACTTAAAATAATCAAGCCAAAATTGATCTCCAAAAGTCTCCCAAAAATCGGCCATGGAAAAAGGTTATCTTTCTAACACTTAGAAAAATTTCTCCATCAATTAGGAACGTCTTTTGGCTTTTGTGTGTGACCCATTGGGTTCTACCATTCATTGGACATAGGCTCAAAACCCGTTGTGACTTTTGAATATTTAATATTCATTCTAGTTTAAAACTCCTTTTAAACTAGTCGACTCGATTCAATCGATCTCATCAATTGAAGAGTACCTAATTTCCATGGTCGATATCCAACCTCAAGCCCATGGAGCCCAATTAATTGGTCGAAATGAATGTCTACATGAGAACCATTTAAAGCTCTACGCGTTCTATGCAAATACGGTCCTTTCGTCTCCTGTCTCCCGAAAGAGGCCTAGGGCAAGATATTTGTCAGCTCCTTAATAGTCTAAATTCTATTTGTAAGCAGGAGAACTAACCACTACCGACTTGCTACTACGGCTACCTAGTGGAGTCTCCAGTGGGTCTTCAGTGCCTTGTTCTCTAAAAAGCACCCACTAACACGCACCCGTATCACATACGGTTGCTCATGGAATGGAGCAATATCAAACCCCTTGGATTTATGCTTCGTTAGTGCAAGTCTATCCGGATCTTAGAAGTCCTGTCTCTGAAGATCCCATGACTTGGAATGTTTTAAGATCACGACCGTGTAAGACTTATTCCATGATCACCACTTAGTGCATGACCAAGTCCCGTAGACTTAAGTGATCTAAGGACTTCATTCAAATGCTAGTGAAGTAATATGGTGCATGAGATGAATGTGGCCATATACAAGATATCATTCAATCAAGATTGTTTTTACAAGAAAATAGCTTTACAAGGCCAAATCTATTGGCTTGTCGGGCACTATTTCCAACAAATATTTGAAAAAAACACTTAGACATTCTAAGTAGAGGGTTTTTGGTTGCAAAGATATCATTATTTTATCTTTTTATTTAGGTTTTGTATATCCTAACCATGCACCTCATTCATCAATAGGATATGGAAAGCATAAATAAGTAAATGTGCCTAGCATGCTCCTAGGGTGGGATGACCATGAGCCAAACCAAATGGTGCACTTAGAGCCATAGGTGTACCACCTAATTGATTTTAGGTGGGTTGATCAAATCTAGCTATTACATTAGTGTATCTCATACATTTATAGGCCTTCAAAGGTCTCCATGCCTCTGTTGGCCTCCATTGCTTCATGTAACTTTTACATGTATAAGAAACCTTCACTCATAGTGATTCTACTTTCATAACAATTACAAGATAGAAAATAAGAGGCATGCAAGCCTCAATTTAATACAACCCATTTCAACAACTTTAAATAATTAAAATTAATATTAAAGGCTCTTGATCATCCCCATTCATTCATCATCCATTTAACAATTAAATGAACAATAAACAAATCTAGAATTAACAATTAATTCCATCAATTAAATGCTTATCTCATAAACAAATAATTGAACAAGCATAACATTTATGCCATTATTGGAAGATGAACTTTAACCAATTTTCAGAGGCATTCAAATATGTCAAACATAATTTTGAGAACTTGCACAATGTTTGTGCATCTATCATGTGTGGTGCAAAAATATTTTAAGCACAAAAGGAATTGAAAAATTACTCAAAATTCACCAAAACCATAAAACAGGGGTTGTCGCCCATCCTGGGCACGGCTGGGCAGGTTTCGTGGACAGTTCCTGGCTGCTGCTCGACAGCCTCCTATTTTGGGGCTTCTAAGTGAATCAAGTGCTTTTCCATATGCAACAATAGTTTTAACACATGTTCACAACACTTAAACACACATTATAGATGAATTTCTAGATTTGAAACCTCTACTAAAAAAGGAAATTCAAGTGTAGAATCATGCCTTCAAAAATTAGAGAAAGCTAGATTCAAATTCTTCAAAAACTTCCAACACAACTCCAATCAAATTGGATCCAAAAATGACCAAAACTCTTTTGATCAAATATCAACATACTATATCACCATTAGCTTCAATAAATGCTAAATCAACATTCAACATTAATCACTATGAATCGAAACATACTAAAACATGAATCAACACTTAAATCACGTAATAGCATGCTATCAATTCATCAAGCAATAGATCCACAAGCATCATCATCCAAACACTTCAATCCATGGCTTGAATCAAGTGTTTGGTGATATTGATCAATTCATCACATGAATCAATCAAACAATAATCCAAAACATAGCATGAAAATGGCTCCGATATCACTTGAAGGCTAGAGTAGCATTAGGATCCATAAATCAACATTCAAAAGCATGAAATAAACTAACCTACTCGAGCTCCCAAGGATCTAAACATGCTATAGATCTGGATTAGGATGAAGAATTACCTCTTGTAGCAAAAAATCAAGGAGAGGATCAACTACCTCTCACGAGTCCAGAAACTATCTGGATCTGGCACAATGAAAGGATGACAACAATTGTCCAGGCTAAACTGCTCCAAAATTCATGAAATTAAATCTAGAACACCTCCACCAACAAGGGAAGCTATGAAAAATTGGAGCCAAAAGGCCTTCTGGATCGCTCCAGAAAAATTCGCCAACTGAAGCTACTGCAAGTGGATCTCCAAAACTGAGCAAGTCAAATCGCCTTGGCTTTATTGAAACGATCCACACACCAAACAATCTTCCAATTTTCCCTAACTAGAAGCTGAGTTAGAGAGGAGAAAATAAGGTAGAGGAGGCCAATTTTCAGGTTTGGAATAAGAAGGAATGCAAAGCTTCAACTCATGATATAATGCATGGAGAGAGAGATTTTGGAAAGAATGCAAGAATCTTATTCTCACACTTTTTAGAAGCTTCTTTTTTTTTTTCGAATTTTGCATGCTCTCTATATCTATATATAGAGGGTGGAAGGTGTGATGCTAGTTGACATCACACCTTCTTCAAGGTGACCGCCCAAGTGCCATGCCAAGTTGGCAAAATTCAAATTCAAGTCTTACTTGAATTTCAAGTGCATTTTAATTTCATTTGGAATCTAATTCCAAATTAATTAAGATGCTAATTTAAATGAACACTTAATTTAAATTTTCCCTCCTAAAAGTATTCGGCCCATTAATTAAATTAAAAACTTTAATTTAATTAATTAACCTTTATTTAACTCTTAAATCAAACAAGTTTAATTCTTAAGCTTAAGTTAGTCAACTTAATTCTTTAAGTCAACTTGTCCAATTGATGGTCAATCATGGTACCAAATAACTAACTCCTGAATTATTGGTCTAATTTAACTCTTAAATTAGTTGATTAATTTAACACTTAAATTAATCAAACCAAAATTGACCGTTGGATTGGACCTTTGAAAATCGGTCTGCCAAGGGTGATTTTTCCAACATTTGGAAAATTGCTCTACCAATTTTGGAAGCTATTTGGCTTTTGTGTGTGACCCAATAGGTTCTACCGTTCACTGGACATGGGCTCACAACTCTTTGTGACTTTTGAATATCTCATATTCATTTTAGTTTAAAACTCCTTTTAAACTAATCGACTCAATTCAATTAATCTCATTAATTGAAGAGTACCGAATCTCTATGGTCGATGTCCAACCTCAAGCCCATGGAGCCCAACTAATTTGCCAAAATGAATATTCAGGAGAACCATCATAGCTCTACGCGTACCATGCAAATACGGTCCTTCCGTCTTCTATCTGCTAAAAGAGGCCTAGGGCAAGATATTTGCCGGCTCCCTAATAGCCTCAATACTATGTCTCTATTCTCAATGTTTGGTTTCCTTATGTGATCTCACATTTGGAAAACTCCTTTTTCAAATTGTCACATCACCTTGCGCAAGGATTTCTTGGAATCGATCATTATAGAATACATAGGAGATGTGCTTGCCCTTCACAAAAGCGAGGAGTTGGATTCCATCTTGGATCTCAAAAACCTCCATGCCAAGTAGCTCATACCCAACCTCAACCTAAAAGACTTGCTAAGTGGTCAAGGAAGAGTTAAAGCATGAGGACCAGACACAAGATTACCATAGATCCTAAGGTAAGAGGACTAATAATATGCACTAGCGTAAGCGGGAGAACTAACCACTACTGACTTGCCACTACGGATATCTAGTGGATTCTCCATGGGGTCTTCAGTGCCTTGTTCTCTAACAAGCACCCGTATCTCATATAGATTGCTCATGGAATGGAGCAGTATCCAACTCTTGGATTTATGCATAGTTAGTACAAGTCTATCCTGATCTTAGATGCCGCGTCTCGTAAGATCCTATGACTTGGAAGATTTGAGATCACGACTGTGTAAGACTTTTTCCATGGTCATCAAATCGAGTCCCATAGTCATATGTGATCTAAGGGCTTCATCCAAATGCAAGTGAAGTAATATGAATCATAAGATGGAGATGGCCATATAAAGAATATCATTTAATCAACATTGTTTTACAAGGAAATAGCTTTTACTAAGCCAATCCAATTGGTTTGCCGGGTACTATTCCAACACGTTTGTCTTTTTATCTCAGTCCTAGGGACCATAGACTTAGATAGATGAGAATACCGTGTCCTATGGGGAAGAATCCCTTCTTGGATTCTTCCATACTAAACTACTTTAGCATTTTGTTAATGTACTGAGTTTGGGATAGCTCCACCATCCTTTTTGATCTATCTCTATAGATACGTATTCCTAATATATAAGGTGCCTCTACCAAATCCTTCATAGAGAATTGAGTAGATAACCACATTTTAGTGCACTCTAACATACCTACCTCATTCCCAATGAGAAGGATCTCATCGACATAAAGCACAATAAAATGTACACTATTTCTACTCGCCTTCTTATACACACATGGTTCATACATATTTTTGATAAAGCTAAATGATTTGACTGCATTACCAAAACATATGTTCCAACTACGGGACACTTGCTTGAGTCCATAAATGGATTTATGGAGTTTGTAAACCTTTTGCTCACTCCCCTTGGTTGTAAAACCTTGTAGTTGCTCCATATAGATATCTTCTTCAATGTTTTTATTGAGGAAAGTGATTTTCACATCCATTTGCCATATCTCATAGTCATAATATGTGGCCATGGCAAGTAAAATTCAAATGGACTTAGGCTGTGCAACCGGTGAAAAGGTTTCCTCAAAATGAATGTCGGGTCTTTGAGTATAACCTTTTGCCAGTAGTCGTTCTTTAAAAGTTGTTACCTTTCCATCGACTCCTAGCTTTCGCTTATAGATCCACTTGCAACCAATTGGAACTATTACCTCTAGTGCATCTACCAAAGTCAATACTTTGTTGGAGTATATGGAGTCTATTTCAGATATCATGGCATCAAGCCAATGTCTCGAGTCTATGTCCAACATAGCTTGCTTGTAAGTCTTTAGATCTATATCCGATTAGCTCGTCCCATGAAGAAATTCGAACATTTTGGGTTGCTTCTTGATTCAGTACGACCTACATAGAGGATGTGTGTAAGGCTCACTACTTGTTTCCACCGCTTGTGGGATTTGTTGATCATCTTCAACTTCATCAAGTTCAACAACAATGCCTTTTCTATTTAATAGAAACTCCTTTTCCAAAAAGATGGCGTTCCTCGAGACATACACCTTCTGTTCCAAGGGATCATAAAAGTAATAACCCATAGACTTCTAGGGTACCCCACAAACTTACACAAGGAGGATCGACTATCCAACTTGTCTCTCACTAACCTCTTCACGTAAGCGAGAGACCCCCAAACCTTTAGATAATAGTAAGAGGGTGCTTAGCCATACCACATCTCATGTGGCGCTTTTAGCATGGCCTTTGAGGGTACTATATTTAGAAGACTCACATATGTAAGACGTATTACCAAAAAGATATAGGTACATCAGAGAAGCTCATCGTAGAAAGCACCATTTCCCATTAGATACAATTTCTCCTCTCAGCTACTCCATTGAGTTGGGGTGTGCTGGGTGGAGTCTATTGAGAAAGAATCGCATTCTCTTTTAGATAATCTAAGAATTTGGTACTTAAATATTCTCCTCCTCAATCCGATCGATGAGTTTTAATACTATATCCCTTTTGCTTTTCTACTTCACACCTATACTCTTTGAACTTTTCAAAGGCTTTGAACTTATACTTCATAAGATACAAATGCCCTAACCGAGTGTGATCATCGGTCAAGATAATGAAGTAAGAATAGCCTCCTTGCACACTAACTCTTAGTGGGCTGCACACATCCATATGGATCAAATCTAAAGAAATTATGCTTCACTTTGATTGTCCTACAAAAGAGCCTTGGTCATTTTTCCCTTTAAACAAGACTCACAAGTCCAAAGTTCCTCAATACCACTAATGTTTAGTACTTTGAGAGCTTCTATCTTGTTCATCTTATTTTTAGAGATATGCCCAAGTTTTGCATGCCATAAAATGGCATTTTTTTGGATATCTAATTTTCTTTTACTTGATTGACTGTGCATCAATGAAGGCTGGGAATCCAATATGTACAATCTATTGTTTAATGCACATTGTGCAATTAAAAAACCATTATTTTAATGCTTTCAACTTTCTAATTCAGGAATTGAAATAATATTCTTAACAAGATTAGGCATATAATAACAAGGATCAAGTACTATTTGGGAGTTCCCCAAGTCTAACTTGATTACACCTTGGAACAGGCCGCAACGTTTGCTCTATTTTCTAAGCGTAGGATCATTTCTAATTCATTAGGACTCTTTCTTCTTTCTAACCCTTGTAACGAATTACAAAAGTGAGAACCGCATACGATAGCAAAAACCCATGAGGAAGAATTAGTCTTCAGATGCACTTCAGTGAAGCATAAACCCCTCTCAAGAGTTGCAAGATAAGCTTTACAATTTCTTCTCCAATGCCCTTTTTCGCCACAATGGAAACATATAGCTACGGTTTTAGCCTCTTTGTTCTCAATTCCATTTGAACTTTTCAAGGATTGTTTCCCTTTGAAGAAAAACACTTTTCCCCTTTACCTCCCTTTTTGGCACTCGTAGGAGGGCCCATAGACTTGGAGGAGGAAACAAGCGTAAGGGGATTATTTCTCTTCATAGTCTTCTTGGTAATTCCAAACATATTAACTAATTCATTAATTGTTACTTCTTGTATCGACATGTAGAAGTTCATAATGAATTGGTCAAATATGCTAGGCAATGATTGAAGGATCAAATCCACAAGGAGCTCATTGTCCATGACACGCCTAATTGACCAAGCTTTTCAATGCTGGTGGTCATTTTAAGCCAGTGTTCATAGACACTAGTGCCCTTAATCATTCTACTTCTAAAGAGTTCCCCAAACAAAATGAATTGTTCGTGTCTAGTTTGGATACCAAACAACTCTTGTAGATATGAACAGATCTCATGTGCACATTTCATGTGCTCGTGAGTCTCTTGAAGCTCTTTTAGCATAGAAGCCATCATAAGGGATTTTGTTTGTAGATCAACATCCACAAACCTCATGAAAAATTCACGTGCCTTATTGGTGGCATCATTGCTAAAGGTAACCAACGGACTGTAATTAAGCATATAAGTCATTTTTTTGAAATTAAGAATAATATTGAGGTTTCTCAACCCATCAAGAAAATCAGGCTTGGTTATTTTATTAGTTTCCAAAATGATTATGAGTGGATTCTTAACCATTTTAAGTTTTGAAGATTTCAAAAATCTACAAAAAGCTATAGAAGAGAATATAAGCATATGATTGAATTTTGATATTTGAAAACATGTTTATGGTCTTTCAAACATGTTTTTCTCCCACTATTTTATCAAATCCTTCACCCCCTAGAAGAATTTGGAAAATCATATTTCCTAGTGAGAATCAAGGCTCCAAAGACTTGCAAGTAGACCCCCATAATCGAGTGCCATCCACAAACAATCAAGGACAAGCAACACTTGCTAATTAAATTACGTGCAAGTCTTAACATATTTTGCCTCACTTTTCTTGTAGACCCACGACTCATGCGGCATCTTCAATACTAAGTGTTAAGTTGGACCTACCAATCATACTTCGATTCAAGACCGCTCTACAACATCCCTCGTGAACGAGTGCCAATGTGTGGGAAGCTTCAAATTAAAGATGCATCATACGCTAAGTATATCCTCACAGTTTTTTTCCGAAGTGTGACCCCTGTGCATGAGTGCCACCACACAAAATCGGTAGCATCGTCATGGGATATATTATTGGTAGAAGGCAGGGATTAATTAAAACTCCTTTTAATTTATATCCATTTTGACTTAATATTTGAGAGCACTTAGATATTCTAAGTGGAGGGATTTTCAACTTGCTTGCCAAGATCTCATCAATTTTATCTTCTTATTTAGGTCTTCTATATCTTAATCGATGCATTGCATAATCAATAGGATATGGAAAGCATAAATAAGTAAATATGATGGCAAGTAAGGCACTAAGATCTAATTATAAAACTTCATAAGCTAAATAAACTAGTGCTTACAAGCTAACAAGGATCAAATCATGCTTATAATTCAAATTTAGATAGATTGATGCCTTGAATTGCTAATTTCCAAGCAGAAAATGGTGAACTCTTCACCAATCAAGAATCTGCTAGAAACCAGCGTAGTAGGAAGAGAGAAATTTTTTCCTCATCTAAACTCCTCTAAAAATCACCAAAACATTACTGCAGCTTCTCAACACCTTGGAGGAAACATAGTAAAAAATTTGGATCAAAAAGCTTTTTGGATCTCCCTGATAAAAATTCGCCAAATCAGTTCTCTGCTCAAGTGGATCTCCAAAACTTAGTAAAGTAACTTGTTCACCTCTATTGATATGATCCACACACCAATAGAAACTTTCAGACTCTCTTCACTCTAAGCTAGAATAAGAGAGGAGAATGATAATGGCGGAGGCCGATTTGAGGTAAGGAAGACAAAAAAGAGAGCAAAGCTTTCAACATATGAATGCTATGCTAGTAAGGAGTTTTGGAGGGAATTGTGGAAGTAATCTAATTCCTTCACACTTTCAACAATGACCTATCCTTACACCCTCTATATCTATATCTATATATAGGGTGAGGTTGGTGTGATGCCCTTGAGGAAGGTTTGATGCCAACTTGGCATCACACCTTCCTCAAGGTGGGCGGCCAACTTACATTGCCAAGGTAGCAAACACAAAGTCAAATCTAATTTGAATTTCATGTGCATCTTGATTACATTTGAAATATAATTTCAAGCTAATTAAGATGCTAATTCAAATGAACATTTTATTTGAATTTTTCATCCAAAATGTATTCTTCCCATTAATTAAATTAAACACTTTATTAAATTAACCTTTGACTTAACTCTTAAGCTTAATTTTGTTAACTCTTTAAGTTAATTTGATCAATTGGTGGTCACTTTGGCACCAAATAATTAACTCCGTAATTATTGGTCTAATTTAACCTTTTTAAATTAATTGATTAATTTAACACTTAAATTAATCAAGCCAAAATTGACCTTTAAATTGGACACCTTAAAAATTGGTCCACTAGGAGAAATTCTCTAACTTTTAGAAAATTGCTCTATTAAATAGGAAGCTAATTGACTTTTGTGTGTGACCCAATAGGTTTTACCATTCATTGGACATGGGCTCACAACTCCTTGTGACTTTTGAATATCATATACTCATTTTAGTTTAAAACACTTTTAAACTAATCGACTCAATTCAATTAATTTAATTAATTGAAGAGTACCCAATCCCCATGGTCGATGTCCAACCTCAAGCCTATGGAGCCTAACTAATTGGCCAAAATGAATGTTTTGGAGAAGTCTTTCGGATTGAGGTTGGGTATAGACCCTCTAAGTGGTCAATGAAAAGTCAAATCATGAGGACCAAACATAAGGTTACCATAGATCCTCAGGTCAATGGACTAATAATATGTACTAGCGTAAGCTGAAGAACTTGTCACTACCGACTTGCCACTACGACTATCAATTGGATTCTCCGGTGGATCTTTAGTACCATGTTCTGTAACAAGCACCTACTAATATGCACCTATATCTCGTACGGTTACTCATGGAATGGAGTGATATCCAACTCTTGGTTTTATGCATCGTTAATGCAAGTCTATTTGGATATTAGATGCTCCGTCTCATAAGATCTTATGACTTTGAAGATTTAAGATCACGACCGTGTGAGACTTATTCCATGGTTATCAAACTAAGTCCTATAGTCATGAGTGATCTAAGGGCTTCATCCAAAGACAAGTAAAATAATAAAGAGCATAAGATGAAGAGAGCCATATAAAGAATATCAATCAATCACGATTGTTTTTACACGGAAATGGCTTTTACAAGGCCAATCTAATTGGCTTGTCGGGCACTATTCCAACAGTTCTCATGCTTAACATTTGCTTTTTGGTGCTTAAACTTTAATCAAATAAATTATCTATCTTCATTCAGATATTTTCATCTTATTTTTTTCTCCAAATTTGACTTTCATTTGTTCCCACGCACCCACCCCCAACTAAAACAAGTTCATTAGCTGGTAAGAATTTATTTCATGATGAATATCATGATAAATCATTATGCAATTGGTATTCTAGAATTCTTTGCATGTTGTCCAATATGGCAACTGTTTGGCCCTTATTCTATGAATATACTATTTCTTCTGCACTTGAGTTTCAAAAGACCTCATTTTACCATGAATTTGAGCTAATCATTTAGGTGACACATTATAAATGGATGGGTGGATGACCGCATCGGTTATCCCATTGCAGTCACAATTTTCGTCACAACTGTAACGCTGACATGGATGCATTTTCAT
Organism: Jacaranda mimosifolia; assembly: GCA_018894105.1. Lineage (NCBI taxonomy): Eukaryota > Viridiplantae > Streptophyta > Magnoliopsida > Lamiales > Bignoniaceae > Jacaranda > Jacaranda mimosifolia. The sequence continues at coordinate 16,499,441 of CM032128.1, read as the reverse complement.
TATCATTGCTGAAGTTTGTTCAGAAAACATCCCCAGGTCATCTAGTCCATCATTGTATTATTTTCCTTCTCAAGACTCTCAGGGCATCTTTGGAGCTAAGTTTTTATTAGGAACTTCTCATCCTTCTCGCCCCCCTCCCTTCACCCTCTACCAAAAAAAAGAATAAAATAAAATTACAAGGGCTGATGGAAAAATAAGCCTACTAGCCAACATAAGAATATATGAAGTATTATAGGAAAAATTGCAGCATTAAGTAGACACTGCTCCCTCTATAAGGTAGTTGAACCCATAGTAAGATGAGGATACCTAAAATATGATCAACGCCTAGTATATGTTACAACAGCAGAATAGTGTGCTTCTAACCGATCATTATTTCATATGGATATACTGCCCTACATTGGTTCCTCATCAAGTAATCCATTGTATAGCTCCGCATCAGTAGATTGGATTGTAAAACAAGAATACTAGACCCTTCAAGAATAGGATTCTCATGATCAAGGAAAAGAGATTATGCATAAATTGAACAAAAGAAAAATGCATGTGTATGTGTACTTAACTAGAAGCAATAATATTGCCATAAAAAAGCCAGCCATAGGCTCCCAGACCATAAAAAGATATATAATCGTGCATTCTAGGGCCAACGAGGTCATACAAGAATATGCAAAATTGAATTTTGTCTACTGCATATTATTTGATATTGCCAATGCATTATGGATCTTATAGATGCAGAACCAGAATCGTCCACACCACCCTATTGACATTTAAGTTTGGTGAAGAACATAAAGAGCTACAAACAGCAGAAAATTAATGGACCCACAAAGAAATTTAGTACCTGGGAACCTAGTAGAAGAGGTATGATGATGATAACCTTGAAAGACTTTTTCTCATTGTGAGCTTGTATGATATACCTATACAATGCTTCTAAAACAAGATTGTGAATCATTTCATCATCATCTGATAGACCAGAGACTAAGAATTGATTCTGAAAACAAATTTCAAAAGATAGCATGTCATCAAAAAAATAACCTTTAAACTTTGGGAGCTTCTAAGGGAAAAATAATTCGAGGGCATCAAATCACATATCAAATTTCATTCTACTATGCAGCGGGAAGTTTCCAAAGTAAAAAGCTCATTTCTATGTACTCACTAAATAAGCCATCCTACCATGCATCTTTTACTAAATCTCTTTTCTTGATAGCATCTCAAACAACTCTCTTTTTTGATTGGCTAAAGCAAGTAGTTTTATCTTTCTGTGTCGCTCTCTACTACCAAAATCACATGTTTTCTATTACTTACTGGGCAGGGTCTCTTATTAAATTGAAAATACAAAGTTGTAGATGTAGCATCCAAATGGATACAAAACCGTGCAATAAACTCTGTTGTAGATTGAGCTTGGAACTTGAAAATAACAAAACATAAAAGAAGTAATTCATCAAGTTATGTAGATTTCATTTTCCATAGACAGTGAGCACACATATTTTGTTAAAATGTTTAAATGATTGGGTGAGCACAAGAAATAAATATCAAAATGAAAAATCAAAGAAGGCATGAAAGCTATAGTCAAAAAAATATATTAAAAGGCGAAGCAGTTAGGCTACACATTTTTATGATTTGCCTACAATAATTTAGTCACATGAGATGAGGCAATATTCTAATTAAACTCATGTGAAGTAGTTAAATGTTTTCATACTGTGTCTGAATTTTCTCTACATACTGAAGTTTGTGCAGCATAATTTAATTTCCTGTGAAGATTTTTTTTTTATTAATTTGAGAGAAATTATGCTTCACTTTTCCCAAAATTATCTAAACATAATTAAATATAAAATGATAATTAATTGAGATTAAAAATTAGCAAGAAATGGATTACGGACCTCAATATAGACAAAATGTTCAGCTCTTTCAATAGGCAAATAGTAAGCATTATGGACTTTTTTCAATCTTGCTTTTGCCAGCCAGTTAAACATTGACTAACGTTCTTTATAACCTAAGAATCAATTAGAAGAGACAGCAGACAAGTTTGCAAATAAATAACATCAATCAATTACCAAAGCACCTTGGCTCAAGCACTTTAGTGTTTAAGCACCAGAAAAGAATGAATAATTGTGTTAATTTTGCTCAGAGAGTAAATGTAGCATAAGAATCCTAATCAATGATAATATTTTGGTGTGATAATAGAGGCAAATAAGCAACTCATAAGCTTGGGAGTTAGGCCAACAAGATTTTGGAAACATAGAAGTGGCTTGATCTGAATTATTTCCACCGAACCTTTGCCCATGCAAAGAACTACTTGACATGATTTCCTCCCTAATGTACTAATAATTGAAAGGGAATACTTTATTACATCTCTGCCTAATCAAGGATGAAAGCATATCTCACTCTGAGTATAAAATAAAGAAAATAATGCGATACATCCAAAATAGCTAAGCCACATATAGCACAATACACAAATAGCATAAAGGTAGTTTTGATAAGAAGTCTACTTTGACAAAAGAGATCTTTCAATTGATGGAAAGAGCAAGCTATGCATGGAAAGATAATCTTCATCAACTAGCTCATCAATAAAAACCTAAATCAATAGGAAGTTAAAAGGATATTAACTGGTTAGCATAATCATTAAATTACTGAAATAACATTCTTAAGTGTTTTAAATACAAAAATTATGTGCTAAGAGTGAAGTGCCAAAAGCAGTATACCTTAAACCTGTTAAGGAAGGACACAGGAACGCCTTTCGTGCCGCCTCCTTGATAAGAAGGATTTTGACATGCGAGAACTATGAAAAATGTTGCGCACAACACAAGAATGAAAATGTCAGCCTAATGGTCCAAAATTGCATCCAAACCTATTTCTTAAAGTTAAATCATCAACTTCATGCTCTACCAGTAAAATAATTAATAGATACAGAAAAACATTATCAAGTGAAAAATAAATCCTTTTGCTGCATTAACTGCCAAGTTGATTTTTAAGTTGAAACTGATTTTAACATTAGATAATTATATTGAAGCAACTAACAGAATCAGTAAATCGATTACTATATCTTATTTTATTTTATTTAATATTTCAATTAAAGTTATAGTAAGGCATGAAGTATCATTTCGTTAAAATGTATTTACAACGTCATTAAGTTATGCCAATAATGATAACTATTATTTAGTTTCATATATGTGCATATATTTGTAGATATTTTAATTTCTGGGGAGAGTAAGTTGTAATTCTACTTGAATTAAAATGTTATCGATATTAAGACCAAAAACATTGAGACCATAGGAGCCAATAATAAAGATACTAAAATTACAAAAGAGTTATCCTACTCCTAGAAGAAAAACATTAATAAGAGTCCCTCTCATATCAAATACTCCCCATATATATATATATATTTCCTATGGATCAAAACCCTAATTACATTTAATAGTAAACGAAAGAGGAAAAGTGGGAATAAGGAAAAGGGACAGCAGGTATGGAAGAGGGGAAAGGAAAAAAAGACGGCATTTGCAGGAAGTTGTTAGAAATAGTGCCCGGCAAGCCAATGATTTTGGCTTTGTAAAACTATTTTCTAAAGAGACAATCTTGATTGAATGATATCTTACATATGGCCACATTCATCTTATGCATTATATTACTTCACTGGCATTTGTATGAAGTCTTTAGATCACACATGACTACGGGACTTGGTCAGTTCACTAGGTGGTGATCATGGAATAAATCTTACATGGTTGTGATCTAAAATATTCCAAGTCATAGGATCTTACGAGATGGGACATCTAAGATCCGGACAGACTTGCACTAACGATGCATAAATCCAAAGAGTTGGATATTGCTCCGTTCCATGAGCAACTGTATACGATACCGGTGCATGTTAGTGGGTGCTTGTTAGAAAACAAGGTACTGAAGACCCACCGGAGACTCCACTAGGTAGCCGTAGGTAGCCGTAGTGGCAAGTCGGTAGTGGCAAGCTCTCCTGCTTACGCTAGTGCATATAAATTAGTCCTTTGACCTAAGGATCCATTGTAACCTTGTGTCCGGTCCTCATGCTTTGACTTATCCCTGGTCACCAGCTACTTGGCATGGAGGTTTATGAGATCCAAGATGGAATCCGACTCCTCGCTTTTGTGAAGGGCGAGTACATCTCCTATGCATTCTATAATGATCATATTCTAGAAATCCTTACGCAAGGTGGTATGACAGTTTGGGAAAAGAGTTTTACCGAAAGATAAGGTCATACATCAGAATTGAACATTTAGAATAGAAGCATAGAATCGAGGCTATTAGGGAGCCGACAAATATCTTGCCCTAGGCCTCTTTCGTGGAGATAGGAAATGGAAGGACCGTATTTGCATGGAACGCGTAGAGCTTTAAAAGGTTCATACAGAGATATTTATTTCGACTAATTAGTTGGGCTCCATAGGCTTGAGGTTGGACATCAACCATGGAGATTAGGTACTCTTCAATTGATAGATATCGATTGAATCGAGTCGACTAGTTTAAAAGGAGTTTTAAACTAGAATGAATATTTGATATTCAAAAGTCACAAGGAGTTGTGAGCCTATGTCCGATGAATGGTTGAACCCAATGGGTCACACACAAAAGCCTTGAACTTTTCTAAGTAGTGAAAGAAGAATTTCTAAGTGTTAGAAAAATACGTCTCTCTTAAGGGACCGATTTTGAGAGAGAGATTTCAAGATCAATTATGGCTTGATTGATTTAAGTGTTAAATTGATCAACTAATTTAAGGAGTTAAATTAGGAAAATAATTAAGGATTTGATTATTTGTGCCACATTGACAGTTGAATAATTGAAGTTGACTTAAAGAGTTAAGTTAACTAAAAAAAACTTAAAGAGTTAAGTTTGCTTGATCTAATTGTTAAATCAAGTTGAATTAATTAAATTAATTGGATTAATTTAATTAATAGAAGAATATATTATTGGAGGGAAGAATTCAAATATGATTTGAATTAATTGGAATTGGATTCCAATTAAGCAAGTTGGCAAAACCACATGATAGTGGAATTACCAACTTACAATTATGCCCTTGGAATTTTCGGTCCCCTCCTTAGCATGGGAGGTGTGATGCCACCTTGGCATCACACCTCTCACACCTCTATATAAGGGGAGGTGGAGTGGCTGAAAATCAGTGTAGATTCATTAGCCAAAATTCTGAATTTTGCAAGCTAAATTCTTCATCCAAAATTCTCTCCAAAGTTAGTAGAGATCTAACTTCCATCCATTCTCTCTCTCACTCAAAAACCTCCTTCTTCACCAAAAAAACTTCAGATCTGCTCCAGCTAAAGATCTGGACGTTCTAGGATTGCTTTAAGGTGTGTGGACTTGCATTGGAGGTGACCACAAGTGAGGCCACTCAATTCCAGAAAAGGTTTCTGCAGAACAGTCCACTTCATGATTTTCTCCTAGAGCGATCCGATGGATATTTGAGCCAATTGTTTCACATAAGATCGGAATTTGAGTTAGCGTTCTGGAGACTTTTTCCTCATTTCATTTGGATATCGGAATTGGAAGATATTCTCCTTTTTTCTCCATTGTGCCAGAAACTGCCGGAAATCTGTGTTAGGAAGAATCATCCATCATCTCCTTGGATTTTGAGCGATTCAGGTTGGTATCCTCTGATTAATCCATTTATGTTGTATGATATATGCCTGGGGATGTTGCTTTGGTTCAAGATTTTCTATTTAATTTTGAATTTGTTTGGCTTATCTCGGCCATAGCACTTTCAAGGGGTATTGGAGCCAATATCATGCACTTATTTGGATTTTTGTTGCACAATTGGATCATGTGATGATCTGATTGAATCATCCACATACTTGATTCATTGATGAATTGGAGTGTGTGGATTGGAGATGCTTGTGGATTATATGTTTGATGAATTGAAAGCATGTTATTATGTGATTTAATTGTTAATTCGTATAGTTAGCATGTTTTAATTCATAGAAGTTAAATGTTGAATTTTGATTTGACATTAATTGATGTTATATGTTGATATAGCATGTTGTTGAATGGCTGAAAGTGTTCTGGTCATTTTTGGATCCAATTGGATTGGAGTTTATTTGGATATTGTTTGAAGAATATGATTCTCACCTTGACTAGTTTTTTTGGAGCAAGTTTGTGCACTTTAATTTTCAGTTTTTGAAACTGTTTTGAATCTGAAATTTGGGCAGAAATGTGTATCAATGTGTTGGTCACACATGGTAGAAAGATAGGTGCATGAAAGTTGAAGGAATGGGGCTTGAATTGCCCCCCCCAAAACCGAGTGGCAGCAGCGGCCGGACGCTGCCGGGCGTGCCTAACCAGCGTGCGTGCACGCTGCCCGGGCAGCGCCTGGCCGTGTCCGGCAGCAGCAGCACCTGGTTAAAATCGCCCCCAAGTCCATCCTTTTGTGCTCCTAATTGTTTTGCATTGCACACAACACATGCACAAGTGTTGTGCAAGGTCTCAAAATTATGTTTGACATTTTTGAGTGCTCCTTAAAATTGGTTAAAGTTGATCTCCAAGATAGTTGCATAATTGTTATGCATGACGAATTTCTTGTTTATATGATGAGCATTTAATTGGTAGAATTAATTGTTAATTCTTGTTTATTTTTTGTTCATTTAATTGTTGAATGGATGATGAATGAATAGGGATGATCATGAGCCTTTAATATGATTTTATTTATTTTCAAGTTGTTGAAAAGTTGGTTGTATTAAATTGAGGCTTGTATGCCTCTTGATTCATCTCGTAAAAGTTATGAGAGTAGAATCTTTAGGAGTGAGGATTTCCAACTCATGTAATTGTTACAAGGAGCAAAGGAGACCATTGGAGGCATGAAGACCTTATGAAGGCCCATGAATGTATGGGATACTATCATGTAATAGCTAGATTTAATCAACCCACTTAAAATCAACTAAGTGATGCACCTATGGCTCTAAGTGCATCACTTGGTTAAGGCTCATGGTCATCCCACCCTAGATGTATGCTAGGCGCATTTACTTATATATGCTTTCCATATCCTATTTTGTATGCGATGCAAGACTAGGATATAGAGAACCTAAATAAGAAGATAAAATAATGATGAGATCTTTGCAAGCAAAAAAAAAAAAAAAAATCCTTCACTTGGAAAGTCTAAGTATTTTTCAAATATTAAGTCAAAATGGATTTCATATTAAAAGGAGTTTTAATTAATCCAAGCCTTCTACCAATAGTATGTGGCATGATGATGCTAGCATCATTTGTGTGATGTCTCACGAGTCGTGGGTCACACTTATGGTAGAAAAGTTGTGTCCACATACTTAGCATAAGATGCACTTTGGTTGGGGAACGCCCACGCATTGGCACACGAGTCGTGGGATGACGTATGGCCCGTCTCGAACCAAAGCATGATTGGTAGGTTTGACTTAACACTTAGTAATGTAGATGTCGACGAGTCGTGGGTCTACATTAAAAGTGAGGCAAAATGTATCAAGAATTGCATAAGATGCAATTAGCAAATGTTGCTTACCCTTCGATTGTTTGTGGATGTCTCACGAGTCGTGGGTCCACTTACAAGTCCTCGGGATCTTGATTCTCACTAGGAAATATGATTTCCCAAATTCTTTTTGGGGGTAAAGGATTTGATAAAATAGTGGGAGAAAAACATGCTTGAAAGACCATAAACATGTTTTCAATATCAAATCAATCGCATGCTTATTCTTTTCTTTTTTGCCTCTTTGTAGATTTGCGAAATCTTCAAAATCAAAATGGCTAAGAATCCACTCTCAACTATTTTGGAAACCAATAAGCTAATCGGGCCAAACTTCCAAGACTGGCTAAGAAATCTCAAGAAAAAGGCTAAAGTAGATGCAAATTGTTTCCACTGTGACAAAAAGGGTCATTGGAGAAGAAATTGTAAAGCTTACCTTGCTACTCTTACGAAGGGTATGTTTTTCATTGAAGTGCATTTAACGACGAATTCTTCCACATGGGTATTCGATACCGCATGCGGTTTTCACCTCTGTAATTCGTTGCAGGGGATGGAAAGAAGAAGGAGTTTACGTGAAGGGGATATGATCCTCTGCCTGGGAAATGGAGCAACTGTTGCTACCACATTCCAAGGAATAATCAAGCTAGATTTAGGGAATAAAATCATTGTACTTGATCCAGTTTACTATGTACCCAATCTTGTCAAAAACATTATTTCTATTCCCGTTCTAGATAATGAAGGATATGATTTTTCAATATCGAATGAGAATCTATTGGCATCAAAGAATGGTTCTTTAGTTGCTAAAGGTACATTGTCTAATGGATTGTACATACTTAATTCCCAAACTTCACTAATACACATTCAATCAAATAAAAGGAAGTAAGATATCCAAGAGGATGCCATGCTATGGCATGCAAGACTTGGCCATATATCTAAAAATAGGATGAACAAGTTAAAGGCTCTCAAAACACTAAATGTTAGTGGCATTGAAGAACTTCCAACTTGTGAGTCCTGTTTAAAAGGAAAAATGACCAAAGCTCCTTTTGTAGGACAAACGGAGCGCTCCACAAATCTTTTGGATTTGATCCACACAGATGTTTGTGGACCACTAAGAGTTAGTGGGAGAGGTGGCTATTCCTACTTCATCACCTTTACCGCCGATCACAGTCGTTTCGGACACTTGTATCTTATGAAGAACAAATCCAAAGCCTTTGAAAAGTTCAAAGAGTATAGAAATGAAGTAGAAAAGAAACTAGGGCTAAGTATTAAAACTCTTCGATCGGATCGAGGAGGAGAATACTTGAGCACCGAATTCTTGGACTATCTAAAGGAGAATGGGATTCTCTCACAATGGACTCCCCCCGGCACACCCCAGCTCAATGAAGTAGCCGAGAGGAGAAACTGCACACTGTTGGACATGGTGTGTCCCATGATAAGCTTCTCCGATGTACCGATATCCTTTTGGGGATATGCCTTGACTACGGCTGCGAAGTTACTAAATATAGCACCTTCAAAGTTGGTGCCAAAGACACCATATGAGATATAGCATGGCAAAGCACCCTCTTATCAATATTTGAAGATTTGGGGATCTCTTGCCTACGTAAGACGGACAGTGGGAGATAAGTTGGATAGTAGATCCATCTTGTGCAAGTTTGTGGGATACCCAAAAGAGTCCATGGGTTATTATTTTTATGATCCCTCGGAACAAAAGGTGTTTGTCTTGAGGAACCCCGTCTTTTTGGAAAAGGAATTTCTATTGGATAGAAATGGCGTTGTTGTTGAACTTGATGAAGTTCAAAACGATCAACAAATCCCACAGGCGGTGGAAACAATTGAATCACAAAAGCCCAATACACATCCTCTAAGAAGGTCTGATCGCGTCAAGAAGCAACCCGAAAGGTTCGGATTTCTTCATAAGATGGGTCAGTCGGATAGTGATCCAAAGACCTATGAGGAAGCTATGTTGGACATAGACTCAAGACGCTGGCAAGAAGCCATGAGATCCGAAATGGACTCCATGTACTCAAACAAAGTATAGACTTTGGTAGATCTACCGAAGGGAATAGTTCCCGTAGGTTGCAAGTGGATCTATAAGCGAAAGCTTGGAGTAGATGGAGAAGTGACAACTTTTAAGGTGCGACTAGTAGCTAGAGGTTATACTGAAAGACCCGGTATTGATTTCGAGGAAACCTTTTCACCAGTCGCAATGCCTAAGTCCATTCGGATCCTACTTGCCATAGCTGCATATTATGACTATGAGATATGGCAAATCGGTGTGAAAACCACCTTTCTCAATAGAAATATTGAAGAGGAAATATACATGGAGCAACAATAAGGTTTCACACCCAAAGGGAACGAGCAAATGATTTGCAAACTCTAAAGGTCCATTTATGGACTTAAACAAGCGTCTCGAAGTTGGAATATACGTTTTGATAAGACAGTCAAATCGTTTGGCTTTGTCAAGAACGTATATCAAAACCTGTGTATATCAAAAGGCAAGTGGGAGTTCTGTACAGTTTATTGTGCTTTATGTCGATGACATCCTTCTCATTGGGAATGAGGTTAGAATGTTAGAGTGCACTAAAGTATGGTTATCTACACAATTCTCCATGAAGGATTTGGGAAAGGCATCCTACGTATTAGGAATACGTATCTATAGTATAGATCGGAGAGGATGTTGGGGCTATCCCAAACTATGTACACTGATAAAATACTAAAAAGGTTTAGTATGGAGAAATCCAAGAAAGGATTTCTTCCTATGGGACATGGCATTCCTCTCTCGAGGCCCCTAAGACTGAGCAAGAGAAACAAAAGATGTCCCAAATACCCTATGCCTCTGCCATAGGGAACATAATATAAGCTGTTCAATGTACAAGACCGGATGTGGCACACTCGCTAAGTGTTACGAGTAGGTTCCAATCCAATCCCGGTGAAAGTCACTGAATGGCAGTAAAGACAATCCTTAAGTACTTGAGAAGAACTAAGGATCTGTTCTTAGTATACGGTAATAGAGAATTGAAACTAGAAGGGTTTTCGGATTCAAGTTTCCAATCCGATGTAGATGACCTCAAATCCACTTCTGGATTTATATTTTGCCTCAATGGCGGCGCCGTGAGTTGGAAAAGTTCCGAACAAGACACCACGACCGACTCAACCACAGAGGCAGAATATATTGCGGCTTCTGAAGCCACAAAGGAAGGTGTTTGGATGAAAAACTTCATTCAAGAGTTGAATGTAGTGCCTAGAACAGCTGAGCTAGTTGTTGTCTTCTGTGACAACACCAGGGTGGTAGCACAAGCTAAGGAGCCCAGATCTCATCAACGATCCAACCACATTTTGAGGCGATAATCAGAGAGATCATTGAGAGAGGCGACATCCGAGTGGAGAGAGTTGCCTCGGAAGAGAATATAGCAGATCCACTAACTAAGCCCTTAGGACAAAAGGTCTTTGAAGGACATCTTGAGAAGATGGGTCTTAAGACTGTAGGGCATTGGCTTTAGGGCGAGTGGGAGATTGTTAGAAATAGTGCCCGGCAAGCCAATGATTTTGGCTTTGTAAAACTATTTTCTAAAGAGACAATCTTGATTGAATGATATCTTACATATGCCCACATTCATCTTATGTATTATATTACTTCACTGGCATTTGGATGAAGTCCTTAGATCACACATGACTATGGGACTTGGTCAGTTCACTTGGTGGTGATCATGGAATAAGTCTTACACGGTCGTGATCTTAAATATTCCAAGTCATAGGATCTTACGAGACGGGACATCTAAGATCCGGATACACTTGCACTAACGATGCATAAATCCAAAGAGTTGGATATTGCTCCGTTCCATGAGCAACTGTATATGATACGGGTGCATGTTAGTGGGTGCTTGTTAGAGAACAAGACACTGAAGACCCACTAGAGACTCCACTAGGTAGCCGTAGTGGCAAGTCGGTAGTGGCAAGCTCTCCTGCTTACGCTAGTGCATATAAATTAGTCCTTTTACCTGAGGATCCATTGTAACCTTGTGTCCGGTCCTCATGCCTTGACTTATCCCTGGTCACCCAGCGGGGGTATGATTGGGTATGAGCTACTTGGCATGGAGGTTTATGATATCCAAGATGGAATTCGACTCCTCGCTTTTGTGAAGGGCGAGTACATCTCCTATGCATTCTATAATGATCATATTCTAGAAATCCTTGCGCAAAGTGGTATGACAGTTTGGGAAAAGAGTTTTTCCAAAAGATAAGGTCATACATCGGAATTGAACATTTAGAATAGAAGCATAGAATCGAGGCTATTAGGGAGCCGGCAAATATCTTGCCCTAGGCCTCTTTTATGGAGATAGGAGACGGAAGGACCGTATTTGCATGGAATGCGTAGAGCTTTAAAAGGTTCATACAGAGATATTCATTTCAACCAATTAGTTGGGCTCCATAGGCTTGAGGTTGGACATCAACCATGGAGATTAGGTAATCTTCAATTGATAGAGATCGATTGAATCGAGTCGACTAGTTTAAAAGGAGTTTTAAACTAGAATGAATATTTGATATTCAAAAGTCACAAGGAGTTGTGAGCCTATGTCCGATGAATGGTTGAACCCAATGGGTCACACACAAAAGCCTTGAACTTTTCTAAGTGGTGAAAGAAGAATTTCTAAGTGTTAGAAAAATACGTCTCTCTTAAGGGACCGATTTTGAGAGAGAGATTTCAAGATCAATTATGGCTTGATTGATTTAAGTGTTAAATTGATCAACTAATTTAAGGAGTTAAATTAGGCAAATAATTAAGGAGTTGATTATTTGAGCCACATTGATAGTTGAATAATTGAAGTTGACTTAAAGAGTTAAGTTAACTAAAGAAAACTTAAAGAGTTAAGTTTGCTTGATTTAATTGTTAAATCATGTTGAATTAATTAAATTAATTGGATTAATTTAATTAATAGGAGAATATATTATTGGAGGGAAGAATTCAAATATGATTTGAATTAATTCGAATTGGATTCCAATTAAGCAAGTTGGCAAGACCACATGATAGTGGAATTACCAACTTACAATTATGCCCTTGGAATTTTCGGTCCCCCCCTTAGCATGGGAGGTGTGATCCCACCTCTCACACCTCTATATAAGGGGAGGTGGAGTGCCTGAAAATCAGTATAGATTCATTAGCCAAATTTTTGAATTTTGCAAGCTAAATTCTTCCTCCAAAATTCTCTCCAAAGTTAATAGAGATCTAACTTCCATCCATTCTCTCTCTCACTCAAAAACCTCCTTCTTCACCAAACAACTCCATATCTGCTCCATCTAAAGGTCTGGACATTCTTGGATTGCTTTAAGGTGTGTGGACTTGCATTGGAGGTGACCACAAGTGAGGCCACTCAATTCCAAAAAAGGTTTCTGCAGAACAATCCACTTCATGATTTTCTCCTGGAGCGATCCGATGGATATTTGAGCCAATATTTTCACAGAGGATCTAAATTTGAGTTATCTTTCTGGAGAATTTTTCCTCATTTCATTTGGAGATCGGAATTGGAAAATATTCTCCTTTTTTCTCCGCTGTGCCAGAAACTGCCGGAAATCTGTGATAGGAAGAATTATCCATCATCTCCTTTGATTTTAAGCAATTCAGGTTGGTATCCTTTGATTAATCCATTTATGTTGTATGATATATGCTTGGGGATGTTTCTTTGGTTTGAGATTTTCTATTTAATTTTGAATTTGTTTGGCTTATCTCTGCCATAGCACTTTCAGAAGTGCATTAGAATTACACAAGGTGTTTTGGGACCCTTGATCGTATTGATAAGTACTGTGTGTGTCTAAACCTATAAGTATTGTATGATGTTATGTTTCAAAACCCAGAAGGATATATGCAAAACCCAAAAGGATATATGCTATTGTATAATTGTTCATGACTTGTTTTCAACTTATAATTGTATTCCACTACACACAAAAATGATTTATTTTGATTTACAGTACAAGAAAATATATACTTTATGATTTTAATGCTTCTAAACTAGCAATTAAATTCCATGATAAACTAATTACTACTACTGTTAGTTGGATTCAACTTGGTCTGGTGAGCAAGGGACTTCACCGAGCAGTAGCAGCCTAGCCGGTTGAACCCCAAGCCCCTATGGCCTAATCCCCCCAGCGCACAACAGAAATCGTTTGTGGTTGAGGTGGGTCGTAAGAATTCTCGAGGATGTCAGGCACTATTTTGGTAAGGTTGCACATTGCCTAAAGTGATAAGGGACTGTTATGGTGGGAGTCATAAAGTTGACTGGCTACAACAAATACTGTTTGATCATCGCATTTAAGTTGTTAGTCTAGGAAATTGTTTATTAAAATTCTTGACTTATTACTGCTTGACTGTTTAATGTTTCCATTTATGTTTTTTTTCAAATATTTTCACTGTATAAACTCTCAAATATTTTTATTGTACGAATTATGTTAAATTCACGAACTCACAATGCACACACTAGACATTTACTGAATCTTTTACTCACACTATTTTCTTTTCTTTAAGTACCTTTTGGCAGACTTAGATCCTAGCCCTAGTGAGGAGGTGGATTCTATGTATGATAAGAATCAAGATTGAAGTCGTATATTAGATTTTGCAGTAGACTACTATATTTTCCTAAGCTTATTATTTCTATTTTATTTATTGTGGATTCTAGTTGTTTTAGTTGAGGTTAGGTAATGATACTTGAGTTTTTATGTTATTAGACTAGTGTTGGATTTATTTGAGTTCTTGTCCAACTTTATGGTTTTGGATTATTAATATCATATATTTGGGATTTAGTTTCACGCCTTGAGACTAGACTGTATGGTTTGATTTTTGGGGCTTGACATGTATCATCTTAATAGCTGATGCAACATGGAAATAGGATGTCGTAGAAATAGGATGAGAATCTTCCAAAGAGGGGACACCAAAAAAAGGTTCACCTTTGTGAATATATACAAGAAGCATAAAAGATGCTATAGAAAAACTTAGCAATAAAATTCCAAAATCTTCATGCTGCTAACATTCTATAAACTAAAATGTCCAAAGCATTCAATAAAACCAAAGGTAGGATCTTGGAAGCATTTAAAACATCCCATAAATTGGAAGTGAAGTTGGTCTTTCATCCACAAGCATGAGCATGAGTATCAAAACAAGAAGAAAGGGAGAAAGAAAGTTGCAAGAGCTGTGATGATTGACTCACTCTTAAAGTTGGATTTGCATCCTGATGGAAAACAAAAAGAACAATCATCGCATTGACCAAAACACCTATTGGATGAGCATCATCTGGCCTTGCCTGTATGATATCTTGCCAAATTGTAAGATAAGCCCATATTGATAAATAAAAAACTATAAGGCCAAAATAATCTTAGTAATGATGCCACATTTCTTTGAATGACAAAGATGATCTTGCTTCTTCTCCAATCTTGATTTCCAAATTTTCTTTGGAGGGACACTGATACCTCCTTGATTACTAATCAACTTGTTCCACTATGTCCAATCATCAACTATCTTTTGCCACTAAAGACCACTAAATGCCACCATAAACTACATTGATGTAGTAATTGAGCTATATGCAACAATAGCTTTGTAGGACTGACCAAAAATTTGATAAACAAGAAGCAATATCATTAGCTTAAGCCCTTTAACAACATGACTAGAGAGTATAACCGATAGTTATCAGCAAACGTGCCATGGAACACCACAAATCCACAATCCATGGGTCTACATTTTGTACCTCTATCAAATAATGTCCTACCACAATATCGCGCATTTGTCCCAAGTGAAAAGGTGAAAAATACTAGTGCAAGTTGTAATTGGATCAGTACAAATTCACTTAATACAGTTTGAAAACCTTTTTCCAATCTAATTTCCATCATCATAAGGAGAGTCATTAGAAATCTAAGCAGCATAAATGATTGAGAGACAAAAGCTACTTTAGCAAGTCCCATAAGAAATTCAAATGAATTGTTTGACATGCACCATATCACAAACCCACCAGTATTGAAGTAAAAACTAATGGTGGTGAAATAGCATGATAATATTCATAAGAATTGATGACCCAGCCTATATAAATCATAACTCAATGTTTGTTCTCCATTGCCATTGGCTATTTTTGCCTCAAACAGAGAAATCTGGTTAAGACCTACATGCCTCTCTTTACCGACTTGTATGCATTTATGATGGGTTACATTACATTCACTTAGCGTAGAGTTAAAGCTGGCACTTATACTAGAAATAGAAAGTCAAGCAATTACCATCTATATAGAGAAAGTTCAAGGAGTTTAAATGTTACACTATAATAATCGTACCAGCAATGATGTCCTCACTCAGGTTGACAATCATAGAGGCTTTACTCACCCCACTTCTAGTAGGATGAAATAATCCATCAAAAATATCTGGAAGACCATAGTGAAACCGAACCCTAAACAAACAAGGAGGAAGCAAAGCATAACTATGGGGGTGGCAAATCCAAAGAATAGGAATAATGCATAAGAAAATTCATAACTTCATCAAACTGTGTTAAAAAACAAAGGATAAAATAGGCATAACAAAGTAAATCAGATAATACATATAGGATGAGCTAATGACAAAAATTAAACTACATTACATACTGATTAGATATAATTAAGACTAGAATGAATATCATCAGTACCTAACGTTATGTTTGTCCAAAAACATTATTTTCTTACAATTTATCACGAATTAAAGTCATCCCTAAAAATTCTGTTAATTCTAGTTCCGAACATGAAAGATAAATGAGTATAGTACCAAAAATCTTTATTTGTTACATGTAAAGAGACCTATTTTTCATGGTAACCAAAACTTGTGTTACAATAAAGCTTTAAGTTTCAGTTTTCTTATCCATAATAGGATTTTATTGCCCAACATAAAACCTTAGTTGTAACATGCACTTCAAGAAATAGAGTTGAAAATTACTCTATGAAATTAAATACATAGGTGAACTTTAAGCAACACATACATATTCCTATCTTTGTGTCAGTTCTCACAAAATAAAGTATATCACATGATAAAAGAAGAAGTTTCAATTCATAGGAAAAATTAATAACAATAAATAAAACGTATAATGTCTAACATTGTT
Organism: Jacaranda mimosifolia; assembly: GCA_018894105.1. Classification (NCBI taxonomy): domain Eukaryota; kingdom Viridiplantae; phylum Streptophyta; class Magnoliopsida; order Lamiales; family Bignoniaceae; genus Jacaranda; species Jacaranda mimosifolia. The sequence continues at coordinate 16,482,899 of CM032128.1, read as the reverse complement.
GGAATTCAGCCATAATTGAATTGCATATTTTCATTGGACATGGATCAAGCAATCTCCAATATAAGGATCCATATAGAAAACAAAGGTCCAGAGTCTCATCTCTATGGATCCATATACCAAATGGAATGTCAAGAAACCATGAGTATAGTAGGTATCTATTGAAAGAAGTTAAAGCAAATAAGTATAACCAATTGTGTATATCATGTAATCATCTTAGCAGCTCTTTTCTTCTATTAGTTTGATCAAATTTCCTAATAATGTTAAAATAAAATGGTGCCACAACAGCATAGAAATGCATCTAGCTTTCATGAGACAACTCAATGCCTCATAATATAAAGCCCCAACAATGTGAATAATCGTAAGCCTTCTGTTTAACTATTGTAGAGTTCTTCTTGGTACAAATCCAGAACTATTTGAATTATTAGAGTAGAAAAGTAAACTGTAATGCTAAAGTATAATTTTTTAATCTCATATTAGGTTTTCCTACATAATCGAGACAAAGGTGGTTAACTCATAATGTAACAAAGAAATGGTAACACCTTGAATAGAAGTAACACATTTGAATTCAAATGTAAATTTAAGAAGGAAGCCCATTAGGCTAGAAACTAGTAGAACCCTAAGATTTAGCCTGACTAAGTAAATTACTATTCCTACATATAATAGCCCAGCCATAATATAGCGCACAAGATAACAATAAAGAAATTATTTCATACTTCTTATGGTATAATGGTAAGAAGAGGGTGGTGCAAATAATAAAACTTACTTCAGAGGACTAGCCAACAACCTTTAACCGATAGTAACAAAACTTGTCTCTTGATTCAACATAAACCAAGTAACAAAAGAAACACTACATCAAATATTTACAGAATCTTTGGTTATTGAAGCAAGAGTAGATAAATGCGTTTTTACCTAACAAATAGCTAATTATGACTGAATTGCCCAGCTTCCAGTAAAGATATGTTCCCTCAAACCATCAATGGGTGCCTCATGTCATATCAGGACATTCATTTTTAGATCTTCTTCTATAGTTATCCTATGAATGCACATTTATGTTAGGACTCAGAGATAATGAAATCAACAGACAAATCAGCATAAAAATGCTATACTTGATTCATATCAATTTTTTATAGACCTTCTCCACATGTGAAAAATAGCATGATTATGATTTTTGTAATATATTTAGAAATGTTAGTCAAGCATGGGCAACAAATAAAACCAAAAACTGCTATGAAGAAAAAAACAAGTTCAAATCTATTTTTCATGTATTGGCCGCTGCAATGTCATCAACCAAATTTGTTATGCCTCTCTGGCTTTATAGAGATGATAACTATAAATGACTAAGCACCATATCTCAAGGCATAGTGCCAAGGGGGCACATGAAAGGGATATTCTTCTATCCTTAGGGAAAAGGAAAAAAGCAAACAACTTCAGTAATATAACCCAGTAGCTCATATTTCTTAAATTTTAAACTGCCTACAATTTCTTCTTAAATCATTGACATCTATTTCATTTCCTTTTTAACTGGTCCACATTTTGTCCTAGCTTTGCAGAATTGGACTTTGGCATAGCAGTCTTCAAAAAAGTGCAAGAGTACACTTTATTATTAATGTTCTTAGACATGTCTTTACTAAGTTCTGCAACTTTATCTATATATGCCACTCGAATATATGGATACCTATTCGAAGAAATGCACGATTATGTAGCGATAGTTACAAGGAAACATCTTTATAGAATTATGGATCCTATGTCATCATAAATTTCAATATATCTTGAGTAAGAGGATTGCCAGATCATTTTTGACTACCGCATAACTGACAAGATACAACGTATGAAAATTTCATATCCGAGACTGCTTGATATTGTGTCCATAGAGACCTCTCTTCCTTCATCTAATCCTCATTCAACTTAATAGCCTTGTAGTCTTCTATTAGATCTATTTCAATTGTGAAATATAGTTACATTGCAATAATTTGTACTGAAATATAGAAGGGTTAGCAGTGTCAAAAAGTTGTACACTGTACCATCATCTTTGGCCATATCAAGAAAGACTTGAAATTCTAGTGTTTTGATGTAATACATCATTCATCTTACTGTCATAATTTAGATAATGCTCAGTTAAGAAAATTTAGACTTCATTCTCAATTGATTCCTTGTAAAAATTTATTTTCAGTAAAATAGAGATCCAGTATTTTCCTTCATATAGCAGCCTATTCATAGAGAGGTTAAACTAAAAATTAAGGGGGTGACCTAATACCTCTTTTAACCTAACTATGTGAATAAATGATCAACCAAGCTGCACTTGGCTTACAGACTTGGCAATAAATAATAGATTTTAGAATGGAGTTCCCCAAACTTGCATATAACATATTGCATAAGACAAGACCATTGTTCCTGTATGAAGTTAGAGGCCTATTTAGCAAATTCAATGATAATTAGGGAATGCATTATTATATCCAAATGCAGTATTTTCCTTCAAACATTAAAGGGGTTGGATTGTATCCCTTCTCAATATCTTGATGAACCTTCCAGAAGAAATCTACAGTAATGTAACTATGATCCATTTCTACATGTTGTATAGTTACCCTTTTACTTTCTCCGTTCATCCTATCTATTGATTCAACAATTGCATTCTCAACTTCAACCCAGAGATGGGTAGTGCTTTAACTTCTGCAACGAACAAAGACAAGCATCGATACAATTACATCTATAATTTTTACGTCAAGCCATCTTTAGTAATATACTGATCTCATATCATTTTCAAGTTGTCTCACTTTCTTTTTTCATTTTGAGGGGAGAGGGAAGGTATACTACTGGGAGTTGGGGATCCTCTAACGATGAAAATGATTTACAGATTGAAGATCAAACTAAAAGAACTCTCACCACAAGAGAATGAAATTAAAATGGCTAGCTTCAAAGGCTTGAGGCTGTTGGAATAGTGTCCAGCAACATAATTAGATTGGCCTTGTAAAAGCTATTTCCTTGTAAAAATAATCTTGATTAAGTGATATTCTTTATATGGCCACCTTCATCTTATACTTTATATTACTTCACTTGTATTCGGATAAAGCCTTTAGATCACATATGACTATAGAACTTGGTTCGGTAACCATGGAATAAGTCTCACACGATCGTAATCTTAAATCTTCCAAGTCATAAGATCCGGATAGACTTGCACTAACAATGCATAAATCCAAGAGTTGGATAACGCTCCATTCCATGAGCAATCTGTATGAGATACAGGTGCATGTTAGTGGGTGCTTGTTAGAGAAAAAGGTATTGAAGACCTACTGGAGAATCCACTAGATAGTAGAATTGGCAAGTCGGTAGTGGTCAATTCTCCCGCTTATGCTATTGCATATTATTAGTCTTCTGACCTGAGGATCCATGGTAACCTTGCGTCCGGTCCATATGCTTTGACTCTTCCTTGACCACTTAATGGGCCTTTCAAGTTGAGGTTAGGTATGAGGTACTTGGCATGGAGGTTTATGAGATGTAAGATGGAATTTGATTCCTCGCTTTTGTGAAGGGCGGGTGCATCTCCTATGTGTTGTATAATGATCGATTCCACGAAATTCTTGTGCAAGGTGGTGAAACAATTTGGAAAAGGAGTTCAAGGAAATCAAACACTAAGAGTAGAGACATAGTATCGAGGTTATTAGGGAGCCAACAAATATCTTGCCCTAGGCCTCTTTTGGGAGATAGGAGATGGAATGACCGTATTTGCATGGTACGCGTAGAGCTACGATAGTTCTCCAAAATATTCATTTTGGACAATTAGTTAGGCTCCATGGGCTTGAGGTTGGACATTGACCATGGAGATTGGGTACTCTTCAATTAATAAGATTAATTGAATTGAGTCGATTAGATTAAAAGGAGTTTTAAACTAAAATGAATAAAAGATATTCAAAAGTCACAAAGAGTTGTGAGCCTACGTCCAATGAATGGTAGAACCTATTGGGTCACACACAAAAGCCAAATAGCTTCCAAAATTGGTAGGGCAATTTTCAAAGTGTTAGAAAATCACCCTTTTGTGAGCGATTTTCAAGGTTCAATCCAACTGTCAATTTTTGGTTTGATTAATTTAAGTGTTAAATTAATCAACTAATTTAAGAGTTAAATTAGACCAATAATTAAGGAGCTAATTATTTGATACCAAGTTGACCATCAATTGGACAGTTGACTTAAAGAAGTAAGTTGACTAATTTAAACTTAAGAGTTAAGCTTGTTTGATTTGAGAGCAAAATCAAAGGTTAATTAATTAAATTAAAGGGTTTAATTTAATTAATGGGAAGAATACTTTTTGGAGGGAAAATTTAAATGAAGTGTTCATTTAAATTAGCATCTTAATTAATTTGGAATAAGATTCCAAATGAAATTGAAATGCACTTGAAATTCAAGTAAAACTTGAATTTGAATTTTGGCAACTTGGCATGTCACTTGGGCGGTCACTTTGAGAAAACTGTGATGCCAATTTGCATCACATCTTCCACCCTTTATATATAGATAAAGTGGGTGTGAAAAATCAAAAATCATTGTTGAAAAGTGTGAGAATTAGATTCTTGCATTCCATCCAAAATCTCTCTCTCCATACATTGCATCATATGTTGAAGATTTGCATTTCTTCTTCTTCCCAACCTGAAAATCGGCCACCTCTAACTCATTTTTCCACTCTAACTCCAGCTTCTAGTGAGGGAAAATTGGAAGGTTGTTTTTTTGTGTGGATCGTATCAATAGAGGTAAGGCACTCGACTTGCTCAGTTTTGACGATCCACCTGGAGCAGCTTCCAATTGGAGATATTTCCTGGAATGATCCAGATGGATTTTTGGCTCTAATTTTTCACATTAGCTTTCCCTTTGTGTGTAGGTGTTCCAGATTTAATGTCGTGAATTTTGGAGTAGTTTAGCCTATGCAAACATTGCCGCCTTTCAGCTGTGCCAATTCCAGATAGTTTCTGGATTTGTGAGAGATAGTTGATCTTCTCCTTGTTTTTGAGATACAAGAGGTAATTCTTCATCCTAATCCAGATCTATAGCATGACTAGATCCTTGGGAGCTTGAGTAGCTTAGTTAATTTCAAGCTTATAAAGTTTTGATTTATGAATCCTAACGCCACTCTAGCCTTCAAGTGGTATCGGGGCTTTTTTGATGGTATGTTTTGGATTATTGTTTGATTGATTCATGTGATGACTTGATCAATATCACCAAATGCTTGATCCAAGTGATGGATTAGAGTGTTTGGTTGATGATGCATGTGCCTTTATTACTTAATGAATTGAAAGCATGCTATTTTGTGATTTAAGTGTTGATACATGTTTTAGTATGTTTCAATTCATAGTGATAAATGTTGAATGTTGATTTAGCATTTATTGATGTTATATGGTGATATAGCATGGTGATATTTGATCAAAATATTTTTGGTCATTTTTTGATCCAATTTGATTGGAGTTGTATTGGAAGATTTTGAAGAATATGATTCTAGCTTTCTCTAATTTTTGAAGGCATGATTGAGCACTTGAATTTCCGTTTTTAATAGAGGTTGTAAATATGAAAATTCATCTATAATGTATGTTTAAGTGTTGGGAACATTTGCTAAAACTATTGATGCATGAAAGTTGAGTGAAAAATAACTTGACACACCTTGAGGCCCCAAAACAGGGGGCTGCCGAGTAGCAGCTGGGCGTTGGTCGGGCATTGCGTATGCGGCTTGCCTAGCCGTGTGCCCAAGTTGGGCAGCAGTCCCTATTTTGTGGTTTTGGTGAGTTTTGAGTATTTTTTTTCAACTTCTTTTATGTTTGAAATATTTTTGCACCACACATGATAGATGCACAAACGTTGTGCAAGTTCTCAAAATTATGTTTGACATTTTTGAATGCCTTTGAAAATTAGTTAAAGTTTATCTTCTAATAATGGCATAAATTTTATGCTTGTTCAATTATTTGTTTATGAGATAAGCATTTAATTGATGGAATTAATTGTTAATTCTTGATTTATTTATTGTTTATTTAGTTGTTGAATGGATGATGAATGAATGGGGATGATCATAAGCCTTTAATATTGATTTTGATTATTTCAAGTTGTTGAATGGATGATGAATGAATGGGGATGATCATAAGCCTTTAATATTGATTATGATTATTTCAAGTTGTTGAAATATGTTGTATTAAATTGAAGCTTGCACGCCTCTTAATTTCTATCTTGTAAATGTTATGAGAGTAAAATCACTATGGGTTAGGATTTCCTATTCATGTAAACGTTACATGGAGCAATGAAGGCCAATGGAGGCATAGAGACTTTTGGAGGCCTATGAATGTATGGGATACAATTATGTAATAGCCAGATTTAATCAACCCGCTTAAAATCAACTATGTAGTGCACCTATGGCTCTAAGTGCACCCTTGATTAGGCTCATGATCATCCCACCCTAGGAGCATCCTAAGCGCATTTACTTATTTATGCTTTCCATATCCTATTGATGTATGAGATGTATGTCTAGGATATAGGAAACCTAAATAAGAAGACAAAATGATGAGATTTTTGCAAGCAAAAACCTTCCACTTGGAATGTCTAAGTGCTTTTCAAATATTAAGTCAAAATTGATACAAATTAAAAGAGTTTTAATTAATCCAAGCCTTCTACCAATAGTATATGGCATGACAATGCTACCACCTTTGTGTGATATACATCCGATCGCGGGGGTCATACTTAGGTGGAAAGTTGTGACCATACACTTTACATGAGATGCACTTTTGATTTGGGAATGTCCACATATTATACACTCAGTCACGGGGGATGTTGTGGCGCTTGCCTCGAATCAAAGTTTGATTGGTAGGTTTGACTTTACATCGAGTAATGTAGAGGTCGTCCATCAGGGGATCTATATGAAATCGTGAGGCAAAATATATGAAGAGTTGCATGAGATGCAATTAGCAAAACTTGCTTACCTTTGGATTACTCGTGGATATACATCCGGTCACGAAGGTCCACTTGCAAGTCTTTAGGATCTTGATTCTCACCAAGAAATATAATTTCCTGAATTCCTCTAGAGAGTGAAGAATTTGATAAAATAGTGGGAGGAAAACATGCTCGAAAGACCATAAACATGCTTTTAATGTCAAATCAGTCACATGCTTATACTCTTTTTTAACCTTTTATAGATTTTCTAAATCTTCAATCAAAATGGCTAAATATCCATTCACAAGCATTTTGGAAACCAATAAACTAACCGGGCCAAACTTTCAAGATTGGTTAAGGAATCTTAAAATCATTCTTGACTCTGAAAAGCAGACTTACGTCCTTGATCAAAGTCCTATGGACACACTTGGCGATGACGCCACCGACGCACAACGTGAAATGCTCATGAAATTTGTAGATGATGACCTACAAGTGAGGTGTGTCATGATGGCGTCCATGTCCAATGAGCTCCAAAAGACTCATGAGCACATAAAGCATGCTCAAGAGATCTATGTGCACTTGCAAGAGTTGTATGGTGTACAAAGTAGACACGAAAGTTTTGCTTTGTCTAAAGAGCTCTTTAGGGCAAGGATGAGTGAAGGGTCCAATATCCATGATCACGGCCTCAAGATGATAGGACTCATCGAGAGGCTTGGACAGTAAGATGTGTTCATAGAGAATGACCTTTATGTGAATTTGATCCTACAGTCTTTATCACCATCATATGATCAATTCGTTATGAACTTCAATATGTCCAATCAAGATGTTGCAATTAACAACTTGACCAATATGCTTGTGACTGCGTAGGCAACTATAAGAAAGGAAAAGCCCCTTATGCTTGCATTCTCCTCCAAGTCGAAGGGCCCTAAGGGTCATAGAAAGGGAGATAAGAGGAAAAAGAGTTCTTCCTCAAAAGGGAAGCAACCTGAGAAAAGTTCCAGGAGGGTTAAGAAGAAGGTTAGAACCAAAGCTAGTTGGTTCCACTGTGGCATAAAAGGGCATTAGAAAGGAAATTGCAAAGGTTACCTTGTAACCCTTGAGAAAGATATGTACTTTATTGAAGTGCACATGATGACTAATTCTTGCACATGGGTATTTGATACCGTATACGGTTCTCACCTTTGAAATTCGTTACAGGGTTTGGAAAGAAGAAAGAGTCTTTGTGAAAGGGATATGATCCTCCACCTAGGAAACTTAGCAAGAGTTGCGGCCACTTTCCAAGGCGTTATCAAGTTGGACTTGGGGAATGCTTGCATTGTACTTGATCCAGTTTATTATGTACCCTATCTTGTAAAGAACATTATTTCAATTCCCATTCTTGATAATGAAGGGTTTGATTTTTCTATATCGAATGGGAAGTTGATGGCATTAAAGAACAATTCTTTAATTGCTTAAGGTACATTAATAGTTGGACTGTACATACTTGATTCTCAACCTTCACTAATGCACATTCAATCAAGTAAAAATTAGATATCGAAGAAGATGCCATTCTTTGGCATGTAAGACTTGGTTATATCTCTAAGAATAGGATGAGCAAGTTAGAAGCTCTCAAAGAACTAAATGTTAGTGGCGTTGAAGACTTCCCTACTTGTGAATCTTGTTAAAGAGAAAAATGACCAAAGCTCCTTTTGTAGGACAAACGAAGCACTCCACAAATCTCTTGGATTTGATCCATACAGACATTTTTGGACCACTAAGAGTTAGTGGGAAATGAGGCTATTCCTACTTCACCATCTTCACCAATGACTTTAGTCAATATGAACACATATTTCTTATGAAGAACAAGTCCGAAGCCTTTGAAAAGTTCAAAGAGTATAAGAATGAATTAGAAAAGCAATTGGGGCTAAGTATTAAATCTAATTGATCGAATTGAGGGAGATAATATTTGACCGCCAAATTCTTGGATTATCTAATGGAGAATGGGATTCTCTCTCAATAGACTCCACCCGGCACACCACAACAAATGGAGTAGTCGAAAGGAGAAACCGTATCTTCTTGAACATGGTACGTTCTATGATGAGCTTTTTCGATGTTCCTATATCCTTTGGGGGATACACCTTGCAAACAACAGGGAAGCTACTAAATATAGTACCTTCAAAGTAGGTACCCAAAACACCATATGAGATATGACATGGCAAAGCACCCTCTTACCATTACCTTAAGGTTTGGGGATCTCCCACATACGTGAGACAGACGGTGGGAGATAAGTTGGATAGTTGATCTACCTTGTGAAAGTTTGTGGGATACGCTAGAGAGTCTATGGGTTACTACTTTTATGATCCCTCGAAACAAAAAGCGTTTGTCTCGAGCAATGCCTACTTCTTAGAAAAGCAATTTCTATTAGATAGAAATTGCATTGTTGTTGAACTTGATGAAATTCAAGATGACCAAGAAATTCCACAAGCGGTGGAAACAAGTGAGCAAGTGAAGCCTCGTACACAACCTTTACGTAGGTCGGACAGAATCAAGAATTAACCTGAAGGTTTGGATTCCTTCATAAGAAGGGCCAATAGGATGATGATCCAAAAACCTATGAGAAGGCTATGTTGGACATAGATTCGGGATGTTGGCTTGAAGCCATGAGATCCAAAATAGGCTCCATGTACTCAAAAAAAGTATGGACTTTGGTAGATCCACCAAAGGGAATAGTTCCCGTTGGTTGCAAGAGGATCTATAGGCAAAAGCTTGGAGTAGATGGAGAAGTGGTGACTTTTAAGGCGTGACTAGTGGCAAAGGGTCACACTCAAAGACCCGGTATCAATTTTGAGAAAAGCTTTTCACCGGTCACCATGCCTAAATCCATTCAGATTCTACTTGCCATAGTCGCATAATATGACTATGAGATATGGCAAATAGGTGTGAAAACTGCTTTCCTCAATGGTGACATTGAAGAAGAAATCTATATGATGCAAGCACACGGTTTTACATCCAAGGGGAGTGAGTAAAAGGTTTGGAAGCTTTAGAGATCTATTTATGGACTCCAACAAGTGTCCTAAAGTTGGAACATACATTTTGACAAAACGGTCAAATCGTTTGGCTTTGTCAAAAATATGTGTGAACCATGTGTATACAAATAGGCTAGTGGGAGTTTAGTACTATTTATTGTGCTTTATGTCGATGACATCCTTCTCATTGGGAATGAGGTAGAAATGTTAGAGTGTACTAAAGTATGGTCATCTATACAATTCTCCATGGTGGATTTTGGAGAAGGATCCTACGTATTGGGAATACATATCTATAGAGATAGATCTAAGAGGATGTTGGGGCTATCCCAAACCCCACATATTGACAAGATACTAAAGAGGTTTAGTAAGAAAGAATCCAAGAAGAGATTTCTTCTTATGGGATATAGCATTCGTCTCTCAAAGTCTATAGCCCCCAAGATTGAGGAAGAGAAAAGTAGGATGTCTCACATACCTTATGCCTATACTATTGGTAGCATAATGTATACAGTTCAATGTACAAGACCGAATGTGGCGCACTTGCTAAGTGTTACAAGTAGGTTCCAATCCAATCCCCGTGAAAGTTACTAGATAGCCATAAAAGCAATCCTTAAGTACTTGAGAAGGATTAAGGACTTGTTTTTGGTATACGGCAATGGAGAATTGAAACTAGAGGGTTTTCAGATTCAAGTTTCCAATCCGATGTGGATGACCTCAAATCCACTTCTGGATTTATATTTTACCTCAATGGCGGTGCGGTGAGTTAGAAGAGTTCCAAACAAGACACTACAACCAATTCCACCACTGAACCAGAATATATTGTGGCTTCAAAAGCTACAAAGGAAAGTGTTTGTATGAAAAACTTCATTCAATAGTTGAATGTAGTGCTTAGCATTGCTAAGCCAGTTGTTGTCTTTTGTGACAACACCAGGGCGATAGCCCAAACGAAAGAGCCAAGATCTCATCAAAAATCAAAGCACATTTTGAGGCGATATTATTTGATCCAGGAGATCATTGATAGAGGCGACATCCGAGAGGAAAGAGTTGTCTCGGAAAAGAATATAGCATATCCACTTACTAAACCCCTAGCACAAAAGGTCTTTGAAAAATATCTTGAGAAGATGGGTCTCAAGGCCATTGGGCATTAGCTTTAAGATAAGTGGGAGATTGTTGGAATAGTGCTCAGCAAGCCAATTAGATTGGTCTTGTAAAAGCTATTTCCTTGTAAAAACAATCTTGATTGAGTGATATTCTTTATAACCTTCATCTTATACTTTATATTACTTCACTTGCATTCAGATGAAGCTCTTAGATCACACATGACTATGAGACTTGAGTCGGTGACCATGGAATAAGTCTCACATGGTCATAATCTTAAATCTTCCAAGTCATAGGATCTTATAAGATGGGGCATCTAAGATTCGGATAGACTTGCACTAACGATGCATAAATTCAAGAGTTGGATATTACTTCGTTCCATGACCAATATGTGTGAGATATGGGTGCATGCTAGTAGGTGCTTATGAGAGAATAAGGCATTGAAGACCCATTGAAGAATCCACTAGATAGCCAAAGTGGCAAGTTAGTAGTAGTTAATTCTCCCGATTACGCTAGTGCATATTATTAATCATCTGACTTGAGGGTCCATGGTAACCTTATGTTCGGTCCTCATGCTTTGACTCTTCCTTGATCGCTTAGCGAGTCTTTTAGGTTGAGGTTGGGTATGAGCTATTTGGCATGGAGGTTTGTGAGATCCAAAATGAAATCCGACTCCTCACTTTTGTGAATGGCGAGTGCATCTCCGATGTGTTCTATAATGATCAATTTTGAGAAATCCTTGCACAAGGTGGTGTGAAAATTTGGAAAAAGAGTTTTCCAAATGTGAGATTGCACAAGGGAATCGAACATTGAGAATAGAGATATAGTATGAGCCTATTAGGGAGCCAACAAATGTCTTGTCCTAGGCCTCTTTCGGGAGATAGAAGACGGAAGGACCTTATTTGCATGGTATGCGTAGAGCTATGATGGTTCTCCAAAATATTCATTTCAGCTAATTCGTTGGGCTCCATGGGCTTGGGGTTGAACATCAACCATGGAGATTGGGTACTCTTCAATTAATAAGATTAATTGAATCGAGTCGATTAATTTAAAAGAAGTTTTAAACTAAAATGAATATAAGATATTCAAAAGTCACAAGGAGTTGTGAGCCCATGTCCAATGAATGGTAGAACCTATTGGGTCACACACAAAAGCCAAATAGCTTCCAAAATTGGTAGAACAATTTTCTAAGTGTTAGAAAATCACCCTTTGGTGACCAATTTTCAAGGTCCAATCCAACGGTCAATTTTTGATTTGATTAATTTAAGTGTTAAATTAATCAACTAATTTAAGAGTTAAATTAAATTAATAATTAAGGAGTTAATTATTTGGTACCATGTTGACCATCAATTGGACAAGTTGACTTAAAGAGTTAAGTTAACTAATTTAAGCTTAAGAGTTAAGCTTGTTTGATCTAAGAGTTAAATCAAAGGTTAATTAATTAAATTAAAGGGTTTAATTTAATTAATGGAAAGAATACTTTTTGGAGGGAAAATTTAAATGAAGTGTTCATTTAAATTAGCATTTTAATTAATTTGGAATTAGATTACAAATAAAATTAAAATGTACTTAAAATTCAAGTAAGACTTATTATGATTGACTTACTCTTCAAGCTTGCTTAGCATCCTGATTGAGAATAGAAAAAGCACTCATCAGAGTAATAAGAACATCTATTGGATGAGCATCATAGGGGCATTGCCTTTATGATGTCCTACAAAGCATGGAGGCACTTAGGAAATTTGCATTCAGTAGCTAATAGGGGTTGAATTGACGGTTTCATGATTCTTAATATGACATGATTATATAAGATGGAGGAAAAAGAAATATAATGTGGATAACTAAACCAAAATATAGTTTACATCCTACTGTCAGTTGCAATGAGGCATTAAAATTATTAAAAATAACTGACATCAAACACTTCCAATTGAACGTTTCTATCTACAGAAAGAAAGCCTTTAGATGGTCAATTCCTGTACACTGACATCAAAACGTAGAGAATGAGTCAAAAAAGATCAACTGTAAAAATCGAGAAGCCATTAATTGAGATAAGTTAGCAAACATTTCTGCAATTTTTACAAAAGAAAAGTAGCCTCAAGTTACACTGCTTACTGAAACAATGATTACATCATCTTACACAATTCTATATAAACCCTTCGCATAGTATCTGAGAAGAAGCTTATGAAAATATGTAAAATGAGATTCAATCAGAAATTGTACTTGTGTCTGAGTTGTTCGTAAATGTCAAAGCTCTTAAGAGTTAAGAGACTTTTGAGTAATGCAAACCTCAATTACCTTGCCAAATTAACAATATGAAATGATATAATCCAGAAGAAAGTGAATTTAAAAAATAAATCTTCTACAGAACTTCTTGATTTGCTCAGTCTCCATAACTGAAAAGAAAGATAGCTATAACCTATATACCAACTAGTCAAGAAAGTTGTATTATGCTGTAGATAAGTTACTCACTCGTCCATACCAAATGTAATGCAAAACCGTTGACTTCAAAGCTTATCCAATCCCCCCATGTTGCGAAAGCTTTGATGACACAGTAAATATCTTTGTCGTCACTCTATGATTATGCATGAAAAGAAACGACATTAAGATTCACATATCAAAAAAGGGGGGAGTAGGAATATATTATTAAGATATCAAGAACAAGATTTCTTTGAAAAAAGGAGCTTAAGGTTTCTGATGTTGTTTCTCTCAGTTTTTGGTAGGGTTGTATAGGATGTTTGATAATATGCGTCAAAAAATTGTACATACTATTGATGGATTGGGATCCTGAATTCTTTTGATTACTTCCTTTGCACCTAGAAAAATCTACAGCAACTCTGACAAACTCCAACGACAAGGTATGGTTTTGCCCTCTTTTCTTTGTTTTTTCTTTCTCCTCTTCTTTTTTCTTTTTCCCCTCCTTTTGTTTTCTCTTGGCTCTTATTTCATTTTTTTTCTGCTTCTAGTTCCTTTTAGTTTACTTCTTTTTTTTTATGTGTATTTTTTCATTTTGCTCTTTTTCTTGTATTCTTTTTTATTTCTTGTTTTTTGTCTTCTTAGTTTTTATACATTTTTTTCATATTTTCCTATGCACTCTATATACCTTTTTTCTCTCAATAGTCGCCTCATTCACCTTTTGATCGCCTATCTCTTGCCTTTAATAACTGTGATGCCTTACCAATTTCATGGTTGAAAGTCACACTTAATCCGCAAGGAAACATAACAATTAGATCACAAGGACTAAGTTTATGTACGCACGCATACAGATGCACATCTACCAACAATGTTTAAGAAAGGAAAACACTCAGAACAAAAGAAATAAACAAAGAAAGAGAGCAGAAGGAATCATCCATTTGAGCACATAAATAAAAGTCTGGGTAGACTAACATTTCAAAAGTTCCTTTAGAAAATAATTCCAACAAAATCAAGTTGAAACTTAAAATTTAAAGGCGGCAACAGAAATATTACTTAATTAAGTAAAGAACTGAAACAAGAAATGGTTTTTCTCCTTTTAGAGTACATAGAAGAATAAAGAAAATATGCTTTATAAGAAAAAAGGGATCAATACTGAAGTTTGAAAAGAATATTAAAATATATATCATCATGTAAATCTTGTTTATCACTTGATAAGCCCCCGGAGTTAGAGAAAATGTAGACATGTTATTTAGATTCTCAAGATTGTGATTCCATCACTCCTCTGCCAATCCACCTAACTTACTAAGTTATACTTACCAATTGCTTTACAAAGAGAGAATTGAGATTGAGACCCTGTGAGGTAGATAGAAGCTTGAAAGCATTCACGGTCACTGGTGTGGGAAACATAGATGGCTTGTATAAAGCAAAAAGAAAGCAAGTATACTAACAAATAGAAGGCAAGTATAATAATTCTTAATAACAATACAGTAAGTAGAATAGAAATTAAATTGGCTTTAAATCTTCTACCATAAAAAAGGAATGTTACAAAATAAGATCCCTAGAGAAGAATATGAATTCCATATCCAATAAAGTAGGCGAACATTATCAAGTTCTCATTGAATACCTAGTGAAGTCTTTATTCAGTTCTTTGAACGAAGAGTACTAAAATGAAAAGAAATTTCAATTTTGACAAATAAAGAATGCCCCACGTCTTTTGTGGATGTTATTGTATTCATCACCACGTTTTAGAATTTCTATAATATCCTATCCAACATAGAACAATCGAAAGAAGATGATACTGATATAAGCTAGAAATGCCAAACTATGCGGGATGACTAATATTAGATTCTATGAGGTCAATAAGGAGGTCAAAAATATATAAAAATGCTGATTGAATAATAGTTGGTGATAAGAAATCAAAACTATACATTTTTGTAACATGGCAGACGGTGTTGTCATAGTTGCAATTACATTCAACATAACCCGCAAAGCCACTTGGAGCCATTTGCAGAAAATTCAAACATCTTAAATTCACATAAATCAGCATTGAAACTCTAGAATGTTGCACCCATCTCAGTGGCAGTTAGTTGGGAGCATCCATTACAATAAAAACAAAAAGAATCATAAAAAATGCTACATATGCTATAAGGCGGTGAAAGCAACTGCTCTAAATCTAAGGATTCAAGTCATCAACTTCATATCTAATGAGGGTATGTACCCAAGTTGTACTTAAACAATATTTGCACCTAAAACAATTACCGAGTCCAAGATTTACTCATATACAGACAAATAAATTCTACTATGCAAATTAAAGCTAAACATATTTTAGGAAAAAAATCTAGTTTTGTTAATTTTCATGCATAAACTCATCAAACTGAGGTAAATAAAGATTATTTTACTTTCTTGATTTTCCCATCCAAACAAAACATAAATACAGGTGATCTAAGCAAGATGATAATGTCATGTATGTAATTGTTGTTGCAGTCATTCTCCATTTACCTCGTAGGCAAGCTGATGCATGTATATTCAATAATAACTCAACTTAACAGTACCCAATTCTTTCTTAATTCAAAGCCCACAAAATTCACTATATATGAGTTCCTATAGTCTATAAAAACTAAACAAGAGATTTACATGTATCACTACAAATCTTTACTTCCTCTTTCGTTCAATCGGCTTCTTGGCTAATTCTTATGCTTTTTTTGTTTAATCAAGAAATAAGTCTTATATTCCATTTTTCTTCTCAGATAATTCTTGTCTGTTTATTTATCAACAAAGCAAGTCTTCCAAACAAAAACTAGGAGATTTTTCAAATATCACTACAAGTCTTTATTTCCAATTTCATTCAATCTGCTTTTTGTTTAATTCATGTCTTTTTCTTTCTAATGAAGAAAACAAGTATTATGTTCAAGTTTTCTTGTTAGTTAATTCTTCCCTGCTTTTTTAATCAAGAAAACAAGTCTTACAAACAAACATTAAGAGATTTTCTAGATATCACAACATATCTTCACTGCCAGTTTCATTCAATCAAGCATAACAACCCCATCCTCAAATAGTATCTGCAGAATATCAAAATTTATACAGAAGCAGAAAAAT
Source organism: Jacaranda mimosifolia (assembly GCA_018894105.1). NCBI lineage: Eukaryota > Viridiplantae > Streptophyta > Magnoliopsida > Lamiales > Bignoniaceae > Jacaranda > Jacaranda mimosifolia. The sequence goes on along the minus strand of CM032128.1, from coordinate 16,466,403 downwards.
CATATATATTTGCATGAGAACAACAATGAATTATCCATCTAGTAAACAAGCAATTAAATTAAATTCACACACACACACATACACACATATATATATCTAAGCTGCGATAGCAATAGTGGGGGCCTCCAAACATGATTAATATGCCTTTTATTGCTGCTACCACCAGAATCATGATAAGCTAGAGTTAATACAAAAATGTAGTTGCAATCTATGTGCATAAATTTAGTAATGAAACCATCAAAGACTTATCGATTGAATGAAAGAGGAAAGGACATCACCTTTCCAAGTCTGCATACAATTAATTTATCTTTAACTTGTTAAGATTTGTAAATATCTTGCCCTTAAATGAAAAGTTAACCAAATGTGTCATCTTAAATAACTGATGCAACAAGGAAATAAGATGTAGAAATAGGATTAGAATCTTCCAAAGAAGGGACACCAGAAAAGAGTTCACTTTTCTGAATATATACAAGCAGTTTTCACATCTATTTGCCATATCTCATAGTCATAATATCGACTATGGCAAGTAAAATCCAAATAAACTTAGGCATTGCGACTGGTGAAAAATCCTCAAAATCAATACCAGGTCTTTGAGTATAATCTTTTGCCACTAGTCACACCTTAAAGGTCATTACCTCTCCATCGACTCCTAGCTTTTGTTTATAGATCCACTTGCAACTGACTGGAACTATTCCCTCTGGTGGATCTACCAAAGTCCATGCTTCGTTGTAGTACATAGAGTTCATTTTGGATTTCATGGCATCAAGCTAATATCTCGAGTGTATGTCTAAAATAGCTTCCTTATAGGTCTTTGGATCGTTATCCGATTGGCCTATCTCATGAAGAAATCCTAACCTTTTGGATTACTTCTTAATTCAATCTGACCTTCTTGGAGGTTGTGTGGTTGTGTGTGAGGCTCTCTACTTGTTTCCACCACTTATGGGATTTGATGATCATTTTGAACTTCATCAAGTTCAACAACAACACCCTTTCTATCCAATAGAATTTTTTTTCCAAAAAGTGGATGTTCCTCGAAACAAACACCTTTTGTTCCGAGGGATCATAAAAGTAATAACCCATAGAATCTCTTAGACTTCCCACAAACTTGCACAAGGTGGATCTACTATCCAACTTGTCTCTTACTAACTGCTTGACATAAGCAAAAGACCCCCAAACCTTTAGATAATAGTAAGAAGACACATCTCACGAGGCATTTCTAGCTCTGACTTGGGGGTACTACATTTAGTAACCTCATCATCGTTTCTAAGACGTATCCCCAAAAGAATATAGGCACATTGAAGAAGCTTATTGTAGAATGTACTATGTCCAACAAGGTATGATTTCTTATCTCGGCTACTCCATTGTGTTGGGGTGTGCCGGGTGGAGTCCATTGAGAGAAAATTCCATTCCCTTATAGATAATCCAAGAATTCAGTACCTAAGTATTCTCCTCCTCAATTAAATTAAAGAGCTTTAATACTAAGTCCCTTTTGCTTTTCTACTTTATATCAATATTCTTTGAACTTTTCAAAGGTTCGGACTTGTACTTTATAAGATACAAGTGTCCAAACTGAGTGTGATCATTGGTGAAGGTAATGAAGTAAGAAAAGCCTCATCTCGCTCCAATTAGTGGGCCACAAACACCCATATGAATTAAATCTAAAGGACTTGTGGTTCGCTCCAATTATCCTACAAAAGCAGCCTTGGTCTTGTTTTCCTTTAAACAAGACTCACAAGTAGGAAGTTCCTCAATGCTACTAACATTTAGTGCTTTGAGAGCTTTTAGCTTGTTCATCCCATTTTTAGAGATATGCCCAAGTATTGCATGCCATAAGATGGCATCTTCTTGGATATCTAACTTTTTTTTACATGATTGAGTGTGCATCAATGAAGGTTGAGAATCTAATATGTACAATCCATTGTTTAATGTACCTTGTGAAATTAAAGAATTATTCTTTAATGCTTTCAACTTCAACTTCCTATTAGATATAGAAAAATCAAATCCTTCATTATCTAATTCAGGAATTGAAATAATATTATTTACAAGATTCGATACATAGAAACATGGATCGAGTACAATCATAAAATTCCCCAAGTCTAACTTGATAACACCTTAAACCATGGCAGCAACTCTTGCTCCATTTCTTAGGTGGAGGATCATATCCCCTTCATTGAGATTCTTTCTTCTTTCCATCCCTTGTAACGAATTACAAAGGTGAGAACTACATGTGGTATCAAATACCTATGATGAAGAATTAGTTGTCAAGTACACTTCAATAAAGTACATACCCTTCTTAAGGGTTGTAAGGTAAGCTTTGAAATTTCTTCTCTAATGCCTTTTCTCGCCATAATGGAAACATGTAGCATTGATTTTAGCCTCTTTCTTCTTCTTGACCCTCCCAAACTTTTCATAGGTTGCTTTCCTTTCGAAGTAATTTTTTTTTCTTTTTACCTTTCTTTCTAGGACCCCTAGGGCCCTTGGACTTAGAAGAGAATGCAAGTATAAGAGGTTTATCCTTTTTCATCGTCACCTTAATGGTTACCAATATGTTCACCAATTCATTAATCGCCACTTCTTGCTTGGACATGTTAAAATTCATAATGAATTGGTCGAATGAGCTTGGCAATGATTGTTAGAATAGTACCTGACAAGCCAATAGGATTGGCCTTGTAAAAGCTATTTCCTTGTAAAACAATCTTGATTGAATGATATTCTTTATATGGTCATCTTTATCTTAGAGTCTTTATTACTTCACTTGTATTTGGATAAGGCCCCTAAATCACTTATGACTACGGGACTTGGTCAATTCACTAGGTATTGATCATGGAATAAGTCTTAAACGATCATGATCTTAAATATTCCAAGTCGTAGGATCTCATGAGATGGGGCATCTAGGATCCAAATAGACATGCAACAACGATGTATAAACCTAAGAGTTAGATGTTGCTCCATTCCATGAGCAATTTGTATGAAATAAGGGTGTATGTTAGTGGGTGCTTGTTAGAGAACAAGGCACTGAAGACCCTTTAGAGAATCTGCTAGATAGCCGTAGTGGCAAGTTGATAGTGGTTAATTCTCCTACTTATGCTAGTGCATATTATTTGTCCTCTGACCTGAGGATCAATGGTAATCTTGTGTCCGATCCTCATGCTTTGACTCTTTCTTGACCATTTAACGGGTCTTTCGGGTTGAGATTGGGTATGAGATACTTGGCATGGAGGTTTGTGAGATCCAAGATGGAATCTAACTCCTTGCTTTTGTGAAGGGCGAGTGTATCTCCTATGTGTTCTATAATGATCAATTCCAAGAAATCCTTGCGCAAAGAAGTGTGACAATTTGGAAAAGGAGTTTTCCAAATGGGAGGTCACACAAGGGAATCGAATATTGAGAATATAAACATAGTGTTGAGGCTATTAGGGAGCCAACAAATATCTTGCCCTAGGCCTCTTTCAAGAGATAGGAGATGAAAAGACCATATTTGCATGGCACGCGTAGAGTTATGATGGTTCTCTAGAATATTCATTTCGACCAATTAGTTGGGCTCCATAGGCTTGAGGTTGGACATTGACCATAAAGATTGGGTACTCTTCAATTAATGAGATTAATTGAATTGAGTTGATTGGTTTAAAAAGAGTTTTAAACTAAAATGAATATAAGATATTCAAAAGTCACAAAGAGTTGTGAGCCCATGTCTAATGCTTAGATGATCATATAATGCATTTAAGGGTTGTTTTGACTGTTCTTAGGAAGGAGAAGTTGTACACAAACCTTAAGAAATGTACTTTTTGCATTGACATACTTGTATTTCTTGGGTTTGTTGTGAGTACACATGGCATTGAGGTAGATGAGAAGAAGGTGTAGGCTATTCAAGAATGACCAACTCCTAAGATATTTAGTGAAGTTAGGAGTTTTCATGGATTAGTTAGGTTTTATAGGAGGTTTGTGCATGATTGTTCTACTAAAGCTGCTCTATTAACTGAGATTATTAGAAAAGAAGTTATGTTTAGATAGGGAAAGGAACAAGAACATGCATTCAATACATTGAAAGATAATTATGTTTTGCTCCTATTCTTATTTTACTATGCATCTGGGATTGGGATTGGGATTGGGATTGGTCCTATTTTAATGCAAGAAAAACATCCCATTACATACTTTAGTGAGAAGTTGAGTAGTGCTTAACTTAGATATTGCACTTATGGTAAGGAATTATATACCTTAGTTTGTGCATTGGATGTTTGGCAACATTACTTGCTTCCTAAAGAATTTGTTACACATACTGATCATAAATCTTTGAAGCATTTAAAGGGCCAAAGGAAATTGAATAAAATGCAGCTAAGTGGGTAGAATTTATTGAAACTTTTCCATATGTGATTTCCTATAAACTGGGAAAGGAAAATATTGTTGTTGATGCATTATCAATAAGATATGCTTTAATCACTATAGTTACATTTAAGTTGTTAGGATTTGAGCAATTTGAAGATATGTATGCAACTAATGTTGACTTTGCTAATTTGTATATTACATGTGAGCGTGGTGTATTTAATAAATTCTATAGACATGAAGGTTTTCTGTTTTGTGGCAATAGAATTCGTGTGTCTGCTTGTTCTTTGCGTGAGTTCCTGGTTAGGAAATCACAAAGTAGTAGATTGATGGGTCATTTGGTGGGCATAAGACTTTAGATATTTTGAGAGAGCTTTCTATTGGTCTGGTATGAGAAAACATGTTGAGAAAGTGTGTTCCAAATGTATTGCATGTAAACAGGCTAAATCTAAGTCTATCCACCATGGATTGTATACATCCTTACCTATTCCTACTGCACCTTGGACTAATATTTCTATGGATTTTGTGCTCAGTTTGTGTAGAACTAGGGAGAGTAGAGATACTATATTTGTTGTGGTTGATAGATTCAGCAACATGGCACATTTCATTGTTTGTCACAAAACTGATAATGCCACTAAGATTGTTGATTTGTTCTTTAGAGAAATTGTGAGATTGCATGGTGTCCCTAGATCTATTGTTTCAGGATAAGGATGTTAACCTCTTAAGTCACTTTTGGAAGGTTTTGTGTGAAGGCAAGTAAGGTAATAGGATCCAATAATAAAAATTCAAAAGCTAAATTAACTAGCGCTTTACAAGCAAACAGTGATCTAAGCATGGTTAGGATTCAGATTTGGATGGAAAGTTCCTTGATTAGCAAAATCCAAAGGAAGGATGAAGAACTTTTCTTCAATCCAGAATCCATCAAACAACGGCGCAGTTGGAAGGATGCAACTTTTGCACAATCCAAAAGTCTCTGAAAATTCTAAAAAAATGATTCAATTGAAAGGTTCATTTGGTGTGGCAATTAATAAATTTGAAATTACATTCCAAATGCAATTGAAATGCACATAAAATTCAAAATTTATTCTTCTAATTAATTAAATTAAACACTTTAATTTAATTAATTTAATCCTTGACTTAACTCCTAAGTTAATTAGCTTAACTCTTTAAACTAAGAATTATTAACTTAACTCTTTACGTTAACTTGACCTATTGATGATCATGTGGCACCAAATAATTAACTCCTTAATCATTGGTCTAATTTAACTCTTTAAATTATTTGATCAATTTAGCAATTAAATTAATCAAACCAAAATTGACCTCAATTTTCGGTCACCCCAAAATAAGTCACTTAGAGTAAGTTTCTCACACTTACAAAGATTCCTCCATCAATTAGGAAATGCAAATTGGCTTTTGTGTGTACCCGATTAGTTCTACCATTCATTGGACATGGGCTCACAATTCCTTGTGACTGCTCACAATTCCTTGTGACTTTTGAATATCATATATTCATTTTATTTTAAACTCTTTTAAACTAATCAACTTAATTCAATTAATGGAGATTAATTGAAGAATACCCCATCTCCATGGTCGATGTCCAACCTCAAGCCCATGGAGCCTAACTAATTGGCCGAAATAAATGTTCTTGGAGAACCATTATAGCTCTACACGTGCTATGCAAATACGGTCTTTTTGTCTTCTATCTCCTAAAAGAGGCTTAAAGCAAGATATTTGTCGGCTCCCTAATAGCCTCAATACTATGTCTCTATTCCTAATGTTCGATTCCTCTTTATGACTTCATCTTTGGAAAACTCCTTTTCCCAATTGTCATAATACCTTGCGCAAGGATTTTTTGGAAATCGATCATTATATAATACATAGGAGATGTACTATCCCTTCACAAAGACGAAGAGTCGGATTCTATCTTGGATCTCACAAACCTCTATATCTAAGTAGCTCATGCCCAATCACCATCTGAACGGCCCGTTGTGTGAGCAAGGAGGAGTAGAAAAGGACCTAAACACAAGCTTATCATAGATCCTCAAGTTAAAGGACTAATTATATACACTGGTGTAAGATGGAGAATTTGCCACTACCGACTTACCACTTTAGCTATTTAGTGGATTCTACAGATAGGCCTTCAGTGTCTTGTTCCCTAACAAGCACCTATTAACATGCATCCATATCTCATATCGGGTTGCTGATGGAGTGGAGTAATATCCAACTCCTTGGATCTAGGCATCATTAATCCAAGTCTATTTGGATCTTAGATGGCTTGTGTCTTAAGATCCTATGACTTCGAAGATATAAGATCATAATGGTGTAAGACCTATTCAATAATCACTACCCAATGCGTGACCAAGTCCCATAGTCTTGTGTGATCTAAGGGCTTCAACTAAATGCCAGTGAAGTATGAATGAGCATAAGATAAAGATGGCTATATAATCAATATCATCAATCAAGATTGTATCACAAGTGAAATAGTTCATAGCATCAACTAATTAGCTTGTGAGGGACTATCCCAACAATCTTCCACTTGCCCTAAAGCTAATTCCTCATAGTTTTGAGACATATCTTCTCAAGATTCCTTCAAAGACCTTTTGGGATAGGGGTTTAGTGAGTAGATCTACTATATTCTCTTTCAGGCAACTTTTTCCACTTGGATGTCGTCTCTATCAATGATCTCCTAGATCAAATGATATTGTCTCAATATGTGCTTAGATCGTTGAGGAGATTTTAGCTTTTAGCTTGTGCTACTGCCCTGTTGTTGTCACAGAAGACAACCACTGGCTTAGTAATGCTAGGCACTACATTCAACTCTTGAATGAAGTTTTTCATCCAAACACCTTCTTTTGCAACTTCTAAAGTCACAATATATTCTACCTCTATGGTAGAGTCGGTCGTGATATCTTTTTTGGAACTCTTCCAACTCAACATGCCGCTATTGAGGCAAAATATAAATCCAGTAGTGGATTTTAGGTCATCTACATCGATTGGAAGTTAGAATCCGAAAACCTCTCGAGTTTCAATTCTTCACTATCGTATACTATAAACAATTTCTTAGTCCTTCTCAAGTACTTAAAGATTGCTTTTACAGTTATCTAGTGACTTTCACTAGGATTTGATTGGAAACGTCTCGTAACACTTAGAGCGTGTACCACATCTGATCATGTACAATGAATTGCATACATCATGCTCCCTATAGCAGATGCATAAGATATGTGGGAGATCTTTTGTCTCTCGTCATCAGTCTTAGGGGCCGTAGACTTAAATAGACAAATGCCATGTCCCATAGAAAGGAATCCCCTCTTAGATTCTTCCATACTAAACCTCTTTAGTATCTTGTCAACGTATGGGATTTGGGAAAGCCTTAGCATTCTCCTTGATCTATCTCTATAGGTACTTAGTCCCAATATATCCCTACCTTATTCCCAATGAGAAAAATGTCGTAAAACACAATAAATTGTACACTACTCCAACTAGCCTTTATATACACGCATGGTTCATACATATTTTTGACAAAGTTAAATGATTTGACTGTCTTGTCAAAATGTATGCTCCAATTTTAGGACGCTTGTTTGAGTCCATAGATGGATTTTGGAGTTCGTAAACCTTTTGCTCACTCCCCTTGGATGTAAAACCTTGTGGTTGCTCCATGTAGATTTCTTCTTCAATATCTCCATTGAGGAAAGTGGTTTTCACATCTATTTGTCATATCTTATAGTCATAATATGTGGCTATGGCAAGTAGAATCCGAATGGACTTAGGCATTGCATCCAGTGAAAAAGTTTCCTCAAAATCAATACCTAGTCTTTAAGTGTAACCTTTTGCCACTACTCGTACCTTAAAGGTTGCTACCTCTTCATCAACTCCTAGCATTTGCTTATCGATCCACTTGCAACCAAAGGGAACTATTCCTTTCAGTGGATCTACCAAAGTCCATACTTTGTTGTTGGAGTACATGGAATCCATTTTGGATCTCATGGCATCTAGCTAATATCCCGAGTCTATGTCTAACATAACTTCTTCATAGGTCTTCGAATCACTATCCGATTGGCACGTCTCATGAAGGAATTCAAACCTTTCGGATTGCTTCTTGATTTGGTCCAACCTTTTCAGAGGTTTTGTGTAAGGTTCATGATGCTCACTTACTTCTATCGCTTGTAGTATTTGTTGATCATCTTGAACTTCATCAAGTTCAATGATAATACCCTTTCTATCTAATAGAAATTCCTTTTCCAAAAAATGGGCATTCCTTGAAATAAACACCTTTTGTTCTAAGGGATCATAAAAGTAAAAACAGTAGACTCTCAAAGGTATGCCACAAACTTGCACAAGGTGGATCTACTATCCAACTTGTTTTCCACTAATCATCTCATGTAGGTAGGAAACCCCTAAACCTTAAGGTAATGGTAAGAGGGTGCTTTGCCAAACCACATCTCATGTGGTGTCTTTGGCACTAACTTTGAAGGTACTATATTTAGTAGCCTCGTAGCTGTCTCTAAAGTGTATCCCCAAAAGGATATGGGCACATCGAAAAAACTCATCATGGAATGTACCATATCTAGCAAAGTACGATTTCTCCTTTCGGCTACTCCATTATGTTAGGGTATGCCTGGTGGAGTCTATCGTGAGAGAATTCTATTCTCCTTTATATAACCTAAGAATTTGGTACTTAAGTATTCTCCTCCTAGATCCGATCAAAGCACTTTAATACTAAGTTCCTTTTGCTTTTTCACTTCATTCCTATACTATTTGAATTTTTCAATGGCTTCGGACTTGTACTTCATAAGATATACATGTCCGAACCGACTATGATCATCAATAAAGGTGATGAAGTAGGAATAGTCTCCTCTAGCACTAACTCTTGGTGGGCCACAAACATCCATATGGATCAAATCCAAAGGATTGGTGGACCGCTCCGTTTGTCCTACAAAAGGAGCCTTGGTCAATTTTCCCTTCAAAATAGATTCACAAGTAGAAAGGTTCTCAATGCCACTAACTTTTAGTGCTTTGAGTACTTCTAGCTTATTCAACCTATTTCTAGAGACATGACCAAGTCTTGCATGCCAAAGAATGACATCTTCTTAGTTATCTAATTTTATTTTACTTGATTGAATGTGCATTAGTGAAGGTTGGGAATCTTGTATATATAATTTGTTATTCAATGTATCTTGTACAATTAGAGAACCGTTCTTTAATGTTTTCAATACCCTATTCAATATAGAAAAATCAAATCCTTCATTATCACGAACAAGAATTGAAACAATGTTGTTAACAAGTTGGGGTACACAATAACAAGGATCTAACACAGCACAAGCACTCCCCAAGTCTAACTTTATTACGCCTTGGACTGTGGCGGCAACTCTTATTCCATTTTCAAGGCAAAGGATCATATCCCCTTCACTAGGCTCTTTCTTCTTTTCATCCCCTATAACAAATTACAAACGTGAGAACCATATGTGGTATCAAATACCATGATGAAGAATTTGTCGTTAAGTGTACTTCAATGACGTATATACCCTTCCCAAGGGTGCTAAGGTATTCCTTGTAATTTCTTTCCAAATGCCCCTTTTCACCACATTAGAAATAATTTGCATCACTTTTATCACATTTCTTCTTCTTAACTTCTCCCAAACCTTGCAAGGGTTGCTTCCCTTTTGAGGAAGAACTCTTCTTCCTTATACCTCCTTTTCTATGACCCCTAGGGCCCTTGACTTAGAGGTGGAAGCAGGCATTAAAGGCTTTTCCATTTTCATAATCGCCTCGGCAGTCACCATCATGTCCACCAATTCGTTAATCATCACATATTGCTTAGACATATTAAAGTTCATAATGAATTGGTCGAACGAAGGGGGTAATGATTGTAAGATCAAATCTATGTAGAGATCATTGTCCATGACTACATCTAGTTGCCCAAGCTTTTCAATGATGCCAATCATCTTAAGCCTATGATCATGGACACGTGAAGCCTCTACCATCCTTGATCTAAAGAGCTCTCTAGACAAAGTGAACCTTTCATGTCTTGTTTGTACACCGTTCAACTCTTGTAGGTGTTCACAGATCTCACATGCATGTCTCATATGCTTGTGAGTCTTTTGGAGCCATTAGTCATGGAAGCCACCATGAGGCATCTCACTTGTAGATCATCATGAATACTTTGTTGCGTGTTGTTGTAGGAAAGAATTTGAAAACTTGGAGGATTGTTTGCCTTTTATTAGATTTGCTTATAATAGGTCAATACATAATTCTATAGGTTTTTCACCTTTTGAAATTGTATACTATTTTAATTCTTTGACTGTTTTGGATTTGACTCTTTTTCCTTTGAGTGATATTGCGAACTTAGGTAGTGAATACAAGGTTGTAGTGGTTAAAACTATATATATGAAGGCGTGTGAGATGATTGAAAATAAACAAGCAGACTGCCTAAAGAGTGAATAAGGGACGGAAGTAGGTGATATTTGAACCAAGTGACTGGGTTTGGGTTCATTTGAGAAAGGAAAGGTTTCCTAATCAAAGAAAATCCAAGCTTGATGCTGGAGGAGATGGTCCATTCCAAGTGCTGGGAAAGATTAATGACATTCCAAATGAGTATAAAGTTTATGCTACTTTAAATATTTTTTATTTTTCTCTTTTTGATATGGATTCAGATTTGAGGGCAAATCTTTTGAAAGAGAGAGGGACTGATATGAGCACCAGAGACACTAGAGGGCAAGATGGCTATTTTGGCATTGGAGGGCAAAATGGAGATTGCAACATGCCAATAGAACCTATCAAAAGAGGAAAAGCAAATAGGTAGAAAGATGGCTTTGCAAATTTGGCTAAGTCATTTGTTGAAGAGATGCATCAAGAATGGGCTAAGGAAGATAAGAACATGTCAAGAAGCCAAAAGAATGAAGTTGGACAACCCATCACCTTGTGCTTGATGTATAAGGCTTCAAAAGGCCCAAGACAGCCAAAAGAATTCCCAAATGTTTGGGACTCATGGAGAAAAGAAGAAGTTGTGACCAAGTCAAACTCTTATTCCTAATTGGATTTGAGATTGAATTATTATCCGTAAGCTTAGTTTGTATCTTATTTTAATTAGGGCTTGCAAGCAGAATATAAAATACTCTCTTAGAAGCATGTATGGCATATTTTTTATGAATATTAATTTATCTTTTGCGTTTTTCTCTCAAGAAAAACCACAATGTTGCTTGTTGCATCAAGAAATTGAATAGGTTCGTTCAAGGTACTAATTCCTTCTAGTGTTTATTCAATTTCATATTCATATTCCCAATTATTTGTTTTTCTAAGATCAAGTATCTTGGGGATTCAATAGGGAGGGTTTTTATTCTAGGGTTTGTTCAATATCAAATTGTGTATTCGGGGTTTCGGGATTATTATATCCTTGGGGTTCCGCATTAGTAGATATAGTAGCTTTGTTATGGTTAGTAGACTCATCAAGATGGCACACTTTATTGCTTGTCATAAAATTGATGAGGCTACTAAAATTGCTTATTTATTCTTTAGAGAAGTTGTGAGATTGCATGGTATCCCTAGATCTATTGTTTCTGATAAGAATTTTAGGTTCTTGAGCCATTGTTGGAAGGTTTTATGGGGTAAGTTAGGTACTAAAATTTTTTATTTTGCCACATGCCATCCACAAATTGATGGACAAACTGAAGTGGTAAATAGAACTTTGGGTACTTTGTTGCATGCTATTAAAGGAAAGAATTTGAAAACTTGGGAGGACTGTTTGCCTTTTATTGAATTTGCTTATAATAGGTCAATACATTCTTCTATAGCTTCTTCACCTTTTGAGATTGTATATGGTTTTAATATTTTAACTGTTTTGGAATTGACACCTTTTGCATTGAGTTATATTGTTAACTTAGATAGTGAAAAAAAGGCTGAAAATGTTAAAAGTTATACATACAAAGGCACGTGAGATGATTGAAAAGAAAAACAAGTTGATTGTCTAAAGAGTGAATAAGGGGCAAAAGCATGTGATATTTAAACCAAATGACTGGGTTTGGGTTCATTTGAGAATGAAAAAGTTTCCTAATCAAAGAAAATCCAAGCTTAATGCTAGAGGAGATGGTCTATTCCTAGTGCTGGAAAAGATTAATGACAACCCTACAAGATTGACATTCTAGGTGAGCATAAAGTTTTTTCTATATTTAATATTTTTGATCTGTCTCTTTTCGACATGGATTCAGATTCGAGGAAGAATCGTTCTAAGGAAGAAGGGACTAATATGAGTAATGAAGGGCAAAATTGTTATTTCAACATTGGAGGGGAAAATAGAGATTGCGACATGCCAATGAGACCTATCACAAGAGCAAGGGCAAAGAGGCTGAAAGATGACTTTGCAAATTTTGCTAAGTTATTTGTTGAAGAGATACATTAAGAATGGGATAAGTAAGAGAAAAACAATTCAAGAAGTTAAACGAATGAAGTTGGACAACCCATTACCTTGTGCTAGGCATATAGGGCTTGAAAAGGCCCAAGAAACCCAAAAGAGGCCCCAGATGTGTTGAATTCATAGAGAAAAGAAGAATATAACCAAGTCGAAATCTTATTCCTAATTGGATTTGGGCTTGGATTATTATCCATAGGCTTAGTCTACATATTATTTTAAATTGGGCTTAAAAGGAGAGTACAAATACTCTCTTAAAAATGTGTATGGTAGATTTTTTATGAATATTGACTTATTTATTGCATTTTCTCTCAAGAAAAATCACTACTTTGCTTGTTGCATCAAAAAATTAAATTTGTTCTTTTAAGGTACTAATTCCTTCTAGTGTTAATTCAATTTCTGATTCTCATTCCCTATTATTTGCATTACTAAGATCAAGTATCTTAGGGATTCAATAGGGAGGGTTTTATTATAGGGTTTGTTCAATATTAATTTGTGTGTTTGGCGTTTTCGGATCAATATATCCTTGGGGTTCCGCATCAACATTTGCAACTGAAAACTTCAAAATATGAAACATTAGGAATTTTGCTTCCCCATAGTTCAAATGGAGTCTTGTTCAAGATAGGTCTAAAGAGAACTGTATTAGGAATTTTCTCTAAAATAATTTAGGCTAATTTTACTCAGTCATGGTTCTGGCCATTTCAATTGTCATATAATTCTTTCTTTCTACGATAATGTTTTGCTTGGGGCTCTAAGTAACGTAGGAGATGTGTTCGAACACTTACGAATAGATATTTGGGTGATTAACATCATGCTTGGGTCCTTTGTGGCACTTGAGATGGTGTTTAGCGATTGAGGTCATGTTCATGTGCCTGGGGGTGCTCAAGTGTAACTTAGAATTTCTAGTGAAACTTAGGACTTTAAAGCTTCATTATGGTTTTGCCGGAGCTTTCGCTCGGCAGATGACTTAAAAATTCTATTGCGAAGCTTTATGCTCCAAGTATCTTTTAGGTTTTCTTGCAAAGTTAAATTATTCTGGGAGCCTTTTGGAGTACCTTGCAGAGGTGTTTCTCTAAGGACCATTTAGGAAGTACTATCACCACATCACTTTGTATGACCTTTGTGGGTCTTGTTGCAAAGTATGGTATATAGTTGAGCATAAGAGGGGTCATTTATGCTGCTTCAACTTTTTACATATAGCGAAATAACTTCAGGAATAATTATTTCCTGATCCTGTTGATTTAATAGTTGCAACACTTAAACAGATTATTGATTATTATAATGTACTGTGCATTAATCAATAAGTAAGCAATGATTTATAGTAAAGAATAAAACAAGTAAAAAACACTAAGAATTTTGGAGAGCTTTGGATTAAATGATCCTACTACTCTATCCTAAACTTTGCAACTTAGGATTTTGGGGAAAATTCACTATATTTATCTTCTATAAGATAAAATCCAACATATTACACGTATTTTTTTTGGAGCAATCTCAACCTAAATTTTTGCAAAAGCAATCTTAACCTATATTTTTACGAGTGCAATAACCTAGTCCTTTACAATATGAGGACAAAACCTTGACTTTTGCAAGCTCAATCAAAAGCCTTGATTCCTTAAGGTATGGAAGAACCCAGTCTTAACTTTTCTAGGCTCAACCAACAACCCAATCTTTTATGGCAAAGAAGTGATGCGGAATCCCAAGGATATATTGATATCGATACCCTAAACACACAAATTGATATTGAGCAAATCCTAGAATAAAAATCCTCCCTATTGAATCCCTAAGATACTTGATCTTAGAAACGCAAATAATTGGGAATAAAAATTAGAAATTGAATAACACTAGAAGGAATTATTAGTACATTGCAAGAACTTATTCAATTTCTTGATGCAACAAGCAAAGTAGTGGTTTTTCTTAAGAGAAAAATGTAGAAAATAATCAACATTCATCAATAATCTAAACATACACATTTTTAAGAGAGTATTTATACACTCCTTGCAAGCCCTAATTAAAATAAGATATAAACTAAGCTCACGGATAATAATCCAAGCCTAAATCCAATTAGGAATAAGAGTTTGACTTGGTCATAGCTTCTTCTTTTCTCCATGAGTCCCACAGGTTTGGGACTTCTTTTGGCTTTCTTGAGCCTTTTCAAGCCTTATACGCCAAGTACAAAGTGATGGGTTGTCCAACTTCATTCTTTTTACTTTTTGACTTGTTCTTCTCTTTCTTAGCCCATTCATGATTCATTTCTTCAACGAATGATTTAGCTAAATTTGCAAGCCATCTTTCAGTTTTTTTGCTCTTATTCTTGTGGTAGGTCCCATAGGCATATTGCAATCTCCATTTTGCACTCTAATGCCAAAATTACCATCTTGCCCTCCAGTGATCATATTAATACCTTCCTCCTCAAAAAGATTCATTCTCGAATCTAAATCCATATCAAAAGGAGAGATCATAAACATTAAAAGTAGCACAGACTTTATATTCACTTAGAATATCAATCTTATAAGCGTTGTCATTAATATCTTCCAACACTTGGAATGGACCATCTCCTCTAGCATCAAGCTTGGATTTTTTTTTATTAGGAAACCTTTCCTTTCTCAAATGAACCTAAACCCAGTCACTAGGTTTAAATATCACCTACTTCTGGCCCTTATTCACTCTTTGGGCAGTCGACCTATTTCTCTTTTCAATCATCTCACGTGCCTTCATATACATAGCTTTAACCTTTTCAGCCGTGTTTTCACCATCTAAGTTAGCAATATCACTCAAAGGCAAAGGCATCAAATCTAAAACAATTAAAGGATTGAAACCATATATAATCTTGAAAGGTGAAAAAACTGCAGAAGTATGTGTTGACCTATTATAAACAAATTCAATAAAAGGCCAACAATTCTCCCAAGTTTTCAAATTCTTTCCTATAACAGCACACAATAAAGCATCCAAAGTTCTATTTATCACTTCAGTTTGTCCATCAATTTGTGGATGACATGTATTAGAATATAAAAGTTTAGCACCTAACTTACCCTACAAAACCTTCCAAAAGTGGCTCAAGAACTTAACATCAATATCAAAAATAATAGATCTAGGGATACCATGTATTCTCACAACTTCTCTAAAGAACAAATCAGTAATGTTAGTGGCACTATCAGTTTTATGATAAGAGATAAAGTGCACCATCTTGCTAAATCTATCAATCACATCAAAGATACTATCTCTACCCTTCCTAGTACTCCACAAACCGAGCACAAAATCCATAGAAATATCAATTAAAGGTGATGTAGAAACAGTTAAAGGTGTATATATCCATGAGGCATAGACTTAAATTTAGCTTGTTTGCATGCAATATATTTAGAACACACTTTCTCAACATCTTTTCTCATACCAAGCCAATAGAAATGCTCACTCAAAACATCTGAAGTCTTATGCACACCAAAATGACCATTCAATCCACTACTATGTGATTCCCTAACTAGCAACTCACGCACAGAACAAACAAGCACACAAATTCTATTGCCATGAAACAGAACACCTTTATGTCTATAGAATTTATTAAATGCACCTGCTCACATGCAATATACAAATCAACAAAGTCGACATCAGTTGCATATGTATCTTTAAATTGCTCAAATCCTAACAACTTAGATGTAAGTGTAGTGATTAAAGTATATCTCCTAGACAATACATCAACAACTCTTTCTTTTCACTCTATTCACTTTTCTCATTCTTTTCTTTCTTTTCACTCACTAACTTCTTCTCTGCTGCACATCCCTCTTTCTTGTTCGCACTTGTGCAATCACTCACTATTGGACTTTTATCTTTATTCTTTTTATCCTCGCTGCCATAACTCCCATAAGAAGATTGTTGAAGTTTAATCTAGTCAAGGTAAACTTCCTTGGGCGATAGAGGTGCAAAAGTGACTTTGGGTCCATTATGCTCAAAAGAATATCTATTCTTGTGTCCATCATGCGTTACACGCCTATCAAATTGCAATAGCCTTCCCAAAAACATATGGCTAGCTTGCATGGGTATAACATCACAAACCACCACACCACTATATCTCCCAATAAAAAACCACCACAACCTATATAGTAACTTTTACCTCTCCACTAACATTCAACCATTGTAACCTATATAGATTAGGGTGTTTGTCACATTTCAGCCCTAATTTCTCAACTAAACTTGTACTAGCCACATTAGCACAACTATCCCCCATCAATTATTAAGCTACACACCTTTCCACCTATTAGGCATCTGGTGTGAAATATATTCTCTTTGCTCCAAGCTCTTCTCCTTGACATTCAAGTTCAATGCACACCTAGCAACAAGAGATTCACCGTGAACAACATATTTAATACTATCTTCATCACTAGTAACATCCTCTAAAGGTGGCATATTACTATCACTACCATTAGATTTATTCCCATCATCAAATTCAGATATAATTTCACTACTCACAAGAATCATAGTTCTTTTGTTTGGACATTTAGATGAATAATGACCCAAACCATGACATTTCAAGAAGTTAATATCCCTATGTCTGAAAGTATTAGTGGAAGAAAAAGAATTATAGTACCCTTTTGTAGAATGAATTTTTGATCCTTGTTCCTTGATGTATCTAACGCCTTCTCCTTGGAACCCAAGCCCCCATCTATCTTCTTTTCAACATATTTTTGCTATTTTGAACCTCATATTGAGTTGGAATTCAGAAATGCCTTGGCTGCCCCCTCTTGGCTCTTGTTGTTTCTCCACCTTCACAGCTATACTCACTAAATCCTCCAACTCCACAGAATGTTGTAAGTTCACAACATCAACAATTTCTCAATTCAAACCATTTATAAATCCATCCATTGTAACTTCTATATCATCATATATATTAGTCTTAATCATCAACATCTCCATCTCCTTATGGTAGTCCTCAACTAACTTAGACTGTTAAGTGAGTCTTTGTAGTTTTTGGTGTATCTCCCTATAATAGTAAGGTGGAACAAATCTTTTCTTCATAATGGCCTTCATATCTATCCAAGTCTCAATAGTCTCTCCCTATTCTTTTTCCTTGCCTGCACTAATTGATTCCACCAAACTAATGCATAGTTAGTGAATTCAACTGCTGCTAGTGAAGGCTAGAGTAGCATTAGGATCCATAAATCAAAACTTCATAAGCTTGAAATTAACTAAGCTACTCGAGCTCCAAGGATCTAGACATGTTATAGTTCTAGATTAGGATGAAGAATTACCTCTTGTAGCTCAAAATCAAGGAGAAGATCAACTATCTCTCACGAGTCCAAAAACTATTTGGAACTAGCACAGCGGAAAGATGGCAACGTTTGCCTAGGATAAACTGCTCCAAAATTTATGAAATTAAATATGAAACACCTCCACACACAGGGAAATATACTGTGGAAAAATGGAGTCAAAAATCCTTTTGTATCGCTCCAGAAAAATTCACCAACCGGAAGCTTCTGCAGGTGGATCTCCAAAACCGAGCAAGTCAAATGTCCTTGCCTCCATTGATATGATCCACACACCAAACAATCTCCCAATTTCCCCTCACTAGAATCTAGAGTTAGAGAGGAGAAAATGAGGTAGAGGAGGCCGATTTTCAGGTTGGGAAGAAGAAGAAATTCAAGGCTTCAACTCACGATGCAATGCATGGAGAGAGATTTTGGAGGGAATGCAAGAATCTAATTCTCACACTTTTCAGCCATTAAGTTCAAATTTTGCATGCTCTCTATATCTATATATAGAGGATGGAAGGTGTGATACAAGTTGGCATCACACCTTCCTCAAGGTGACTGCCCAAGTGGCATGCCAAGTTGGAAAAATTCAAATTCAAGTTTTACTTGAATTTCAAGTGCATTTCAATTTCATTTGGAATCTAATTCCAAATTAATTAAGATGCTAATTTAAATTAACACTGCATTTAAATTTTCCCTCCAAAAAGTACTCTTCCCATTACTTAAATTAAACACTTTAATTTAGTTAATTAACTTTTGATTTAACTCTTAAATCAAACAAGCTTAACTCTTAAGCTTAAATTAGTCAACTTAATTATTTAAGTCAACTTGTCCAATTGATGGTCAATCATGGTACCAAATAATTAACTCCTTAATTATTGGTCTAATTTAATTCTTAAATTAGTTGATTAATTTAACACTTCAATTATTCAAACCAAAATTGACCGTTGGATTGGACCTTTGAAAATCAGTCACCCAAGGGTGATTTTTCCAATACTTGCAAAATTGCTCTATCAATTTTGGAAGCCATTTGGCTTTTGTGTGTGACCCAATAGGTTCTACCATTCATTGGACATGGGCTCACAACTCTTTGTTACTTTTGAATATCTTATATTCATTTTAGTTTAAAAAACTTCTTTTAAACTAATCGACTCAATTCAATTAATCTCATTAATTGAAGACTACCCAATCTCCATGGTCGATGTCCAACCTCAAGTCCATGGAGCCCAACTAATTGGCCGAAATGAATATTCTGGAGAGCTTCATAGCTCTACATGTACGATGCAAATACAGTCCTTCTGTCTCCTATCTCCCGAAAGAGACCTAGGGCAAGATATTTGTCAGCTCCCTAATAGCCTCGATACTATGTCTCTATTCTCAATGTTCAATTCCCTTGTGTGACCTCACCTTTGGAAAACTCCTTTTCCAAATTGTCACACCACCTTGCGCTAGGATTTCTTGGAATCGATCATTATGGAATACATAGGAGATGCACTCGCCCTTCACAAAAGCGAGGAGTCGGATTCCATGTTGGATCTCACAAACCTCCATGCCGAGTAGCTCATACCCAACCTCAACCCGAAAGACCCGCTAAGTGGTAAAGGAAGAGTCAAAACATGAGGATAGGAAGGTTACCATGGATCCTTAGGTTAGAGGACTAATAATATGCACTAGCGTAAGTGAGAGAATTGGTCACTATCGACTTGCTACTACAGCTATCTAGTGGATTCTCCAGAGGGTCTTCAGTGCCTTGTTCTCTAACAAGCACCCACTAACATGTACCCGTATCTCATACGGTTGCTCATGGAACGAAGCAATATCCAACTCTTGAATTTATACATCATTAGTGCAAGTCTATCCAGATCTTAGATGCCCCATCTCATAAGATCTTCTGACTTGAAAGATTTAATATCACGATCGTATAAGACTTATTCCGTGGCCATCAAATCAAGTCCCATAGTCATGTGTGATCTATGGGCTTCATCCAAATGCAAATGAAGTAATATAAAGCATAAAATGAAAGTGTCCATATAAAGAATATCATTCAATCAATTAAGATTGTTTTACAAGGAAATAGCTTTTACAAGGCCAATCTGATTGGCTTGCCGGGCACTATTCGAATAGCTAGTCTCACTTTCTTCTTGTTAAAGTAGTCATGGCAATCAAAGATCAACTCCACCTCTCTCTCATACTCCAAGTATGCTTCAGCATCATTTCTATCTTTAAATGGCAGAATTTTCATCTTAATGGCATTTAAATTTGTTGTGGAACCCCAAGGACATGCCGATCCTGAAGCCTCAAACACATAAATTGATATTGAACTAACCCTAGGGTAAAAACCCTCCCTATTGAACCCCCTGAGATACTTGATCTTAGAAATGCAAATAATTGGGAATGAAAATTAGAAAATGAATAAACACTAGAAGGAATTACTAACTTGAAAGAACCTATTCAATTTCTTGATCTAACCACCAAAGTATTGGTTTTTCTTAAGAAAAAAATGCAAAAAATAAATTAATAATCATCAAAAATCTGCCATACACATTTTTAAGAGAATATTTATACTCTTCTTGCAAGCCCTAATTAAAATAAGATATAGATTAAGCATACATATAACAATCCAAGCCCAAATCCATGAGGTCCGCATGTTTAGGACTTCTTTTGGCCTTCTTAGGCCTTTTCAATCCTTATACACCAAGCATGAGGTGATGGGTTGTCCAACTTCATTCTTTTGACTTCTTAACTTGTTTTTCTCTTCCTTAGCCCTATTCTTGATGCATCTCTTCAACAAATGACTTAGCCAAATTTACAAAGCCATCTTTCAGTCTCTTTGCCCTTGCTCTTATGCTAGGTCCCACTAACATGTTGTAATCTCCATTTTGCCCTCCAATGCTGAAATGACCATTTCGTCGTCCAATGATCATATCAAAATTGTTGTCCCACCTACCTTCATCAAACTACTATCATCAAACTCATCCTCAAACATCTCTTGATTAAACCTACATAAAGGCCTATTTAGTCTATCATTCCCAAAAATATTTTATGCCACCTTCTTTCTCTGCTCATCCATCTCATCAAACCTCCGTGACTAGCAAGGAAAATAGTAAATGCCTGTACATCACCTTCATACATGGTGTCATATTGGCTTTCTCATTAGAGGGTTCTTTACCCTCTGTCCTTGGTAGAATAATATTCATTTTAACAACCTGCAAGGTGTGTTAGCAAAATAGCCTCACAAAAATATTCCCTCGCATGATTCACTCAAGTAGATGTGATCTCTCGTGTTTGCACTCAATTCTAGCTTTTACTCTCTTTTATGTGTTCACCTTTTTATGCC
The DNA here is from genome assembly GCA_018894105.1 of Jacaranda mimosifolia. Lineage (NCBI taxonomy): Eukaryota > Viridiplantae > Streptophyta > Magnoliopsida > Lamiales > Bignoniaceae > Jacaranda > Jacaranda mimosifolia. Next base: position 16,445,105 of record CM032128.1, on the reverse strand, counting down.
TTCTACCTTTCTGGACCACTGTGAATATTGCACTTCAGAAATTAAACTAATTCAATTCAAAGCAAACTCACAAGTAGTATTTATATGGGAGTAAACGTGAATAACAAGGAAAATTATGTGATGACATATGAGAAAGAATGTGTATCATGTGAATTTTATACAAACCACTAACAAGAATGCAATATGTTACTTATCTAATGTGAACACATGCAAATTAGGCTAAAACTAAGAAAGGAAACACAAAGAATGAATAACAATGACAAAACAAAAAGTATGCAAAAGAATTCAATCAATCACAATGGAAGAAAATATGCAAAAGAATTCAGTTAATAGTATTGGAAGGTTGATTATGGCTCAATTCTAACCCAATTGATGTCCAATCAACTCCAAACAACAATTAAAATAGCCAATTTCACTTATGCAATGCCAATTTGGAATTTGAAAGCCTAAGTCAACCCCCCTTCCAAATTGAATCACTCAAGAACCCTATAAGAGCTTAGGAATACATCTATACATCTAATCATCTTAAAAAATATAACATTTGCTCTAGATTCAAGATAAATTTTAATTTTATTTTATCATGACACTATTCACAAAAAGATTCTTGATTTTAAAGACTTTGAGTGAACTTGCCATCTATCGATATAAGATTCTTGAATTTAAACATTTGAGGGGCAAAAGGGGAATACTAACATTTGGTTAGGACCTTGAAATAATTAGTTAAAATTAAGCCTTTTATTTATTTTCACACATAAAATTGTTCAAATTCAAGAGTTAAAAGTAAATACCAAAAAGTAAATAACTGAAATAGGATAGGTGGCAACTTGAGGTAAAGCCACATGTTTTGACTAATCCTAATAAACCTTACCCCTTTAAAATGTGTTTCTTCCTTTCATTATCAGTAAAATTGGGACATTTAGTAGAAAAATAGGGGGGGGGGGGGAGAAATAGAGAAAAGAAAGGAGAAAGAAACTTATAACTAGGTAAGCTAGAATAAGAGAAAAGGGAATCTAGCTCTTTCTTCCAATAGGTAGCATTCCTTAGCAATATAAAGTTGTTTATTTGGAATCATACGTGTTTATTATAGCATATATATTCAAGTTATGATTTAAATTTTGTACGGTTTTGCGTGTTTATTTTGGTAAACACTAACTATAAAGTTGGGTAAAAACTTAAGATAGCTTGACAATTGGAAGGACTTATGAAGTTTGAATTTGCATAGGTCTTATTTTTTAGAAATTTATGGTTTCAAATGTATAAGTAGGTCCAAAAATGGAGGAATTTAATTTAAGCTTCGATGTTTAATAATTAAATTAAGAAAATCAAATTTTTATAGTTAACTTTTGGACATTGGGTTAGAAGTGTTATGGATATTAAACCTAAAATCACCACATAATGTTAATTAATATAATTTGTGAATTACTAAATTATAAGTAAGAAGAACTATAGAGGAAAATTGAAGAAGTACTTGATTAGAATACTTTAGTTGGTTGAAGATGAGAATTAGAGTAAATAGGTAAATAGGAACCAAAATATCCTATTATTGAGCGCATTTCACATTTATAGAACTATAACTTATATGGAAAAAATATAGAAATAAAAAAAACAAAAGAGATTTAGTGATATGAGCACTGGGGTCCCAGATGGTTATTATGGCATTGGAGGGCAAAATGGAGTTTGCAACATGCCAATAGGACCTATCACAAGAGCAAGAGTAAAGAGGCTGAAAGATGATTTTGCAAATTTGGCTAAGTCATTTGTTGAATAGACGCATCAAGAATGGGCTAAGGAAAAAAAGAACATGTTAAGAAGTTAAAAGAATGAAGTTGGACAGTCCATCACCTTGTGCCCAGTGTATAACGCTTGAAAAGGCACAAGAAGGCCAAAAAAAGTTCCAAATGTCTGAACTCATGGAGAAAAAGAGAAAGATGTAACCAAGTCAAACTCTTATTCGTAATTGGATTTAGGCTTGGACTATTATTCGTAGGCTTAGATTATATATTATTTTAATCAGGGCTTGAAAGTAGAGTATAAATTCTATCTTAAAAATGTGTATGGCAGATTTTGATGAATATTGATTTATTTTCTGCATTTTTCTGTCAAGAAACACCACGACTTTGCTTATTGCATTAATAAATTGAATAGGTTCTTTCAAAGTACTAATTCCTTCTAGTGTTTATTTAGTTTTTGATTCTTATTCCCAATTATTTGCATTTCTAAGATCAAGTATCTTAAGGGTTCAATAGAGATGGTTTTTATTCTAGGGATTGTTCAATATCAATTTGTGTGTTTTGGGCTTTAGGATTAATATATCCTCATTTGGTATTAGAGCCAGGTTGAGATAAATTCCTATTTATTTTGTTTTTTATTTCCAGCCAAAAGAAAAAAAAACAAAATTAAAATTTGATCATGATTGGTTGTGGTTTTGTGGTTCTTTTGTAATATTATTGCATATTCCTATCTTCGAGAACGCTGATTGAACCCAAAAAGTTGAATTTGTAGAATATAAACTCTAGATTGCTCTATTTTTGAGAAATTAAAGTTAGGGTTCTTGAGTGATTCAATTTGTAGGTGTTTTTGACCTAGGCTTTCAAATTCCAAATTGCTATTGTATAAGTTAAATTAGCTATTTTTAGTTGTTGTTTGGAGTTGATTGTACATCAATTGGGTTAGAATTGAGTTATAATCACCCTTCTATTGGGATTGACCGAATTCCTTGCACACTTTATGTTTTGTCATTTTTATTCACTCTTTATGTTTTGTTTCTTCGTTTTAGCCTAATTTGCATATGTTCACATTAAATAAGTAACACATTGCACTATTGTTACTTAGTTTGCATAAAAATCACATAGGTGATTGCACAAGTGCAAACAGGAACGAGGGATCTGTAGGAGAGAAGAAGTTCGTGAGTGAAAAGACAGAAAAGAATGAGCAAAGTGAAGGGAGTGAAAAGAAAGAGCTAGCGAAGAGTGAAAAAGTTGAGAAAAAGCAATGTTTTTGTGCACAAGAGAGAGATTTGAAGAATGTTTTTCTAGGCAAGAGAGCTTTGATAGTGGTTAGGTACAAGGAGATCTTATTATCTGAAACTGACCTTAAACCTGATTCACCTAGTGTTTTTATCTCTTTATTGCAGGAGTTTGATGATGTATTCCCTAATGAGATGCCCACGGGTTTACCACCATTAAGAGGAATTTAGCATCAAATGAACTTTGTACCTGGATCTCAAATTCTTAATTGACCGACCTACAGATGTAATCCCGAGGAGACAAGGAAGCTTCAAAGGTAAGTGGAGGAGTTGCTAGCAGAAGGACATGTGAGGGAGAGCATGAGTCCATGTGATGTACCAGCGTTATTGGTTCCAAATAAGGATAAAACTTGGCGAATGTGCATGGATAGTAGAGCAGTCAACAAAATTATCATTAAGTATCACTGTCCTATCCCTAGGTTAGATGATATGCTTGAAGAATTACATGGTGCATGCATTTCCACTAAGACTGATTTGAAAAGTGGTTATCATCAAATTAGGATGAAACTTGGGGATCAGTGAAAAATTGCATTTAAAAAAAATTATGGCTTATATGAATGGTTGGTTGTGCCATTTGGTTTGACTAATGCACCTAGTACTTTATTGATATTTATGAACCATGTATTGCATAATTTTCTGGGTAAATTTGTTGTTTATTTTGATGATATTTTGATTGAAAGTAGGATCCATAATATAAAACCAAAAAAATAGGCAAAATATAACTAAACCAATCCATTCCAAGGATCTAACAATGCTTATAATAAGGATTTAGATCCAAAAAAATTAGCTTAAAGCTAAATCTAAAGGCAAGAGGAGAAAGACTCTAATGAACATATCAGTAAAGTAATTCGCACACAGCAGAAGAAGCCAATAGTTGACTGCCTTCCACAACTCCAAAAATCATCAAAATTGGCAGAGAACTCCACACATACCAAGGTAGAAGCTGCTAAAATTTTGTGCAAATTAGAACCTCCTAGGTCCTCCAAATTTGCCACACAAACGGTCGGACAACAATGGCTCACCAAAGAGCACCAAGTCCCCCAAATGTTAGACCTCTAATGATTTAGTCCACATACCCAAGATAGCTCTAGATCAGCCTTAAATCTCCTGGATAACTTGAGGATGAAGGTGAGGGAGTGGCGTTAGGAGAAGAATTGGAGAGGGAGAGTATTTTGTTGAGTGTGAATCTCCAACACATGAATATCACACTTTGGAGAGAAATGAGGGAATCAATTAGGAAACTATCACATGACCGGCCAACTGGTATTTATAGAGAGAGAAGAGTGTGATGCAAGATGGCATCATACCCCCATGCTTGTTGGCCAACTTGCCAACTTGCATGTGAATTTGAATTTAAATTTCACATGCATTTGCATTTAATTTGCATCTTTATTTCATCTTATGAAATGTAATGCAAATTAATCTCTAATTAAATTCAAATGAATTTTTCATTTGTTTTCCCTCCAAAATCCAAATTCTCATTTTAATTAAATTAACTCTTTAATTTAATTAATTGGTTTGACTTAACTCTTTAAGTCAATTAACTTAACTCTTTAAGTTAATAGGTGTCAACTTAACTCTTTAAGTTAACTTGACTAATTAATAGTCACATGGCATTAATTAAATTAACTCCTCAATTTAATTGGTCTAATTTAATCCCTTCAATTATTTTGATTAATTTAATAATTAAATTAATCAAGCCAAGATGACCAAAAATTAGTAAACTAATTTCTCTCCAAAAAGCATAGGCCTTAGAAAATTCCTCCCATCAAGAAGAACTTGCTTTAGGCTTTTGCGTGTGATCTATTAGGTTTATCTATTCATTAGACATGGGCTCACAACTCATTGTGATATTTTGAATATTGAAATATTCACATTAGTTCGAACTCCTTTAAACTAATAGCTCTTTCAATTAATCTCCATTAATTGAAGAGTACCCAGTCTCCGTAGTCAAGTCTAGTAACAAGCCCATGGAGCCCAATTAATTGGATAAATGAATATGTCTCGATGAACCATTACTAACTCTACGGTTACGATGAATATATGATCATTCCATCTCCTATCTCCCGAAGAGGCCTAGAGCAAGATATTTGTCAGCTCCTTTATAACCTCAATAACTATGTTTCTACATTCTAATGTTCAATTCTCCTTTATGACCTTATCTTTGAAAAACTCCCTTTTCAAATTATTATACTACCTTGTACAAGAATTTCTTAAAATTGATCATTATAGATTACATAGGAAATGCAGTGGTCCTTTAGAACAACAAGAAGATGGATCCCATCTTGGATTTCACAAACTTTCATACTTAAGCTGCTCATACCTAATCTCAACATAGATGACCCGCTACGTGGTCGGTGAAGAGTCAAAGCTTGATGACCTAAACATAAAGTTACCATGGATCCTCATGTCAAAGCACTAATTTTATGCACTAGCGTAAGCTGGAGAACTTGCCAGTTGCCACTACGTACTTGCCGCTTCGGCTATCTAATGGATTCTTCGGGTAGGTTTTCAATGAACTTGTTCTCTAACAAGCGCCTACTAACATGTATCCATCTCTCACATAGATTGCTCATGAAACAGAGTAATATCCAACTCCTTGGATCTATGCATCCTTAGTGCAAATCTATTCAAATCTTAGATGCCCCATCTCATAAGATTCTGTGACTTAGAATATTTAAAATCACGACCATAGAGACTTATTTCATGATCATCACCAAGTGTGTGACCAAGTCCTGTAGTCTTCTGTAATTTAGGGGTTTTAACCAAATGCTAGTGACATATAATAAGCATAAGATGAAGATGGCCATTTAATAAGAATATCATTCAATTAAGATTGTATCACAAGTGAAATAGTTTTTACATGCCAATCTAATTGGCTATGAGGCACTATGCCGATATTGATATACAACAAATACTTAGATGATCATACGATGTATGTGACTATTTTTAGGAGGGGAAAGTTGTACACGAACCTTAAGAAATGTACTTTTTGCATTGAGAAACTTGTATTTCTTGGGTTTGCTATGAGTACACATAGCATTAAGGTGGATGAAAGAAGGTGAAGGCTATTCAAGAATGGCCATCGCCTAAGGCAGTTAAGGAAGTTAGGTAGTTGAGGAAGTTAGGAGTTTTCATGGATTAGCTAGCTTTTATTGGAGGTTTGTGGTGATTTTTGTACTATAGATACTCCATTAACTGAGATTATTAAGAAAAAAGTTGGGCTTCAATGGGGAAAGGAACAAGAACATGTATTCAATACATTAAAAGATAAATTGCGTTATGCTCTTATTCTTGTTTCACCTTATTTTACTAAGACTCTTGAGATTGAGTGAGATGCATCTGGGATTGGGATTGATATTATGTTAATGCAAGAAAAACATTCCATTGCATGCTTTAGCGAGAAATTGAGTGGTGCCTAGCTTAGATATTTTATTTATGATAAGGAATTATATGCCTTAGTTCATGCACTGGATGTTTAGCAACATTACTTGCTTTCTAAAGATTGAATGGTGTCCCCATATCTATTATTTCTGATAGCGATGTTAAGTTCTTGAGCTACTTTTGGAAGGTTTGTGGGGTAAGTTAGATAATAAACTTTTGTACTCTACTACTTGTCAACTATAAACTGATGAACAAACTGTAGTGGAAAATAGAACTTTGGGTACTTTGTTGCATTTTATTATGGAAAAGAATTTGCCTTTTATTGAATTTGTTTATTAGGTCAATACATTTTTCTACAGTCTTTTCAACTTTTGAGATTGTATATGATTTTAATCCTTTGACTGTTTTGGATTTAATTCCCTTTGAGTGATATTGCTGGCTTAGATGGTGAAAGCAAGATTGAAAAGGTTAAAACTATGCATATGAAGGCATGTGAGATGATTGAAAAGAGAAAGAGGTTGACTGCCCAAATAGTGAATAAGGGGCGAAAGCAGGTGATATTTGAACCTGGTGACTAGGTCTGGGTTTATTTGAGAAAGGAAAGGTTTCCCAATCAAAGAAAATCCAAGCTTGATGCCAGAGGAGATGGTCTATTCCAACTGCTGGAAAAGATTAATGACAATGCTTATAAGATTGATATTCTAGGTGAGTATAAAGTTTCTCCTACTTTTAATGTTTTTAATTTTTCTTTTTTTGATATGGATTCAAATTTGATGACGAGCCTTCTGAGGTGGGAGGGACTAATATGAGCACTGGACGGTGGGATGTTTATTTTAGCATTGGAGGGCAAAATGGATATTACAACATGCCAGTGAGACCAATCAAAAGAATAAGAGCGAAGAGGCTAAAATGTGGCTTTACAAATTTGGCTAAGTCATTTGTTGAAGAGATGCATCAAGAATGGGCTAAGAAAGAAAAGAACATGTCAAAAAGCCAAAAGAATAAAGTTGGACTACCCATCACCTTGTGCTTAATGTACAAGGCTTGGAAAGGCCCAATAAGGCCAAAAAAAAGTCCCAGACATGTGGGACTCATAGAGAAAAGAAGAAGTTGTGACCAAGTCAAACTCTTATTCCTAATTAGATTTGGCTTGGATTATTATCCGTAGGCTTAGTGTATATCTCATTTTAATTAGGGCTTGCAAGAAGGGTATAAATACTCTCTTAAAAATGTGTATGGTGGATTTTTTATGAATATTGAATTATTTTCTGCTTTTTTCTCTCAAGAAAAACCACAATTTGGCTTTTTGCATCAAGAAATTGAATAGGTTCTTTCAAGGTACTAATTCCTTCTAGTGTTCATTCAATTTCTGATTCTTATTCACAATTATTTACATTTCTAAGATCAAGTATCTTCGGGGTTCAATAAGGAGGGTTTTTATTCTAGGGTTTGTTCAATATCAATTTGTTTGTTTGGGGTTTCGGGATCAATATATCCTTGGGGTTTCACATCATTCAAGAAATGACATGTAGAATGGGAGGGAAAAAGAGTTGAGGGAAGATATAGTTAATAAGTTGAAGAAATGTTCTTCAGTTAAAACTTGGATATTCATTATATTTTAGGATTACATCTTGCCCTTAGTACATAAATGTCACTAACTAAGGTATATTGGTTGAAATCTATTTTAAATTTTAGTATTTATTTTGGACAAGTAACTCGCATAACGGTTTGCGTTATCTTGAAACACTGCACTTGAGAAAGCTTAGTGAGTGCCTAACCTACACAAATAATATAATTATTCCCATCAAAATGAGTGTGAGATGATTATTGTGGAAATAAGAAGAGAGAGAGAGAGAGAGAGAGACATTCATATCATTATCTTTTGCTCATCATTATGTCATTTCGCATGCAATATAGCATGTCTAGATAATTGAAAGGTGCATCGACATGAACATGTTAATCCATCTCATAGAGGTGTAATACTTCATCTCACCTCAAGTGCTTGACTTTGATATCATGTTTAATGGTACTGTGCTTTGCAATTATGACAATTAAACCATTTAGCATGAGCATGGCATAAACTATTCAGCGGCATTGAGCTTGTCAAGTAGGATGTGTGTGCCTCATGGCCTATTCCCCGTAAATACGTAACTAGAGCTGTCATGGTGATAAGGGGTCGTAGCATTGGCATGATCTCGGGCATGTCTACCAATGGCAAGGTCGCACCTTATCTAAAGCGATTGAGTTGATCGTGGCCAGCGGGATTAGAGTGATGGCATCAACAATCTTTAGTTGTATCCTAACCTGTTAAATTATTTGTTTGCTATTGTACTTGTCATTGCATGCATAGTATAAGGATAAGTCAATTAGTATTTAGATTGAAAAATATATGCACATAGACACCAGCCTCACTAATGCAGAACCCCAAGGATATATTGATCCCGAAACCCAAAATAAAAAAATTGATATTAAACAAACCTTAAAATAAAAGCCCTCCCTATTGAACCCCAAAGATACTTAATCTTAGAAATACAAATAATTGAGATTAAAAATAAAAAAATTGAATAACTCACCATAAGGAATTAGTACTTTAAAAGAATCTATTCAGTTTCTTGATGTGACGAGCAAAGTAGTGGTTTTTCTTGAGAGAAAAATACAGAAAATAAATCAATATCCATCGAAATCTGCCATATACGTTATGAATAGAGTATTTATACTCTCCTTGCAAACCCTAATTAAAATAAGATATAGACTAAGCCTACGAATAACAATCCAAGCTCAAATCCAATTAGAAACATGATTTTAACTTAGCTTTTTCTTTTCTCCATGAGTTCCCACATTTGGGACTTCTTTTGGCCTTATTGGGGCTTCTCAAGCCCTATACGCTAAGCACAAGATGATGGGTTGTCCAACTTCATTCTTTTAACTTCTTGACTTGTTCTTTTCTTTCTTAGCCTATTCTTGATGTATTTCTTCAACAATTGACTTAGCTAAATTTGCAAAGCTATATCTTAGCTTCTTTGCTCTTGCTCTTGTAATAGGCCCCACTAGCATGTTGCAATCTCCATTTTGGCCTCTGAATCCATATCAAAAGGAGAAACATCAGAAACATTAAATGTAGTAGAAACTTTATATTCACCTAGAATGTCAATCTTGTAGGCATTGTCATTAATCTTTTCTAGCACTTGGAATGGACCCTCTTCTCTAGCATCATGCCTGGATTTTGTTTTTATTAGGAAACCTTTCTTTTTCTCAAACAAATCCCAACTTAGTCGCTACGTTCAAATAACATTTGTTTTCGCCCCTTATTTACTCTTTGAACAGTTAACATGTTTCTCTTTTCAATCATCTCACTTGTCTTCATATGTATAGCTTTAACCTTTTCAACTTTGTTTTCACCATCTAAGCTACCAATATCACTCAAGGGCAAAAGCATCAAATCCAAAATAGTTAAAGGATTAAAATCATATACGATCTCAAAAGGTGAAAACCTGTAGAATAATATATTGATCTATTACAAGAAAATTCAATTAAAGGCAAACAATCCTCCCAAGTTTCCAAGTTCTTTCCTATAATAGCATGCAACAAAGTACTCAAAGTTCTATTTACCACTTTAGATTGTCCATCAGTTTGTGGATGATGAGTAGTAGAATACAAAAGTTTAGTACCCAGCTTACCGCCACAAAACATTCCAAAAGTGGCTCAAGAAATTAACATCCCTCTCAGAAATAATAGATCTAGGGATACCATGCAATCTCATAACTTCTCTAAAGAATAAACCAGCAATGTCAGTTGCATCATTAGTTTTATGAAAAGTAATAAATTATGCCATCTTGCTGAATCTATCAACCATAACAAAGATACTATCTCTACCTTTCCTAGTTCTAGGCAAGCCAAGCACAAAATTTATAGAAATATCAATCTAAGGTGTAGTGGGAATAGGTAAAGGTGTATACAATCAATGGGGCATAGACTTAAATTTAGCTTGTTTGCAAGTAATACATTTAGAATACACTTTCTCAACATCTTTTCTCATACCAGACCAATAGAATTGCTCACTCAAAGTATCTAAAGTTTTGTGCACACCTTAATGGCCCATTAATCCACTACTATGTGATTCCCGAACCAGAAACTCACGCACAAAATAAGTAGGCACACAAATTTTATTGCCATGAAATAGAAAACCTCGTGTCTATAGAATTTAATGCACCACACTGACATGCGATATACAAATTAGTAAAGTCAACACCAGTTGCATACATATCTTTAAATTGCTCAAATCTTAACAACTTAGATGTAAGTGTAGTGATTAAAGCATATCTCCTAGACAATACATCAACAACAATATTTTCCTTGCCCTACTTATAGCAAATCACGTATAGAAAAGCCTTAAGAAATTCTACCTACTTAGCATGCCTTATATTCAATTTCCTTTGGCCCTTTAAATGCTTCAAAGATTCATGATCATTATGTATAACAAATTCTTTAGGAAGCAAGTAACATTGCCAAACATCAATCTAAGCTAGGTTGGGCAGCACTCAACTTCTCACTAAAGTATGCAATGGGATGTTTTTCTTACATTAAAACCGCACCAACCCCAATTCTAGATGCATAACACTCAATCTTGAAAGTCTTATTAAAATCAGGTAAAAAATATGATTTATCTTTCAATGTATTGAATGCATGTCTTTGTTCCTTTCTCTATCCAAACCCAACTTCTTTCTTAATAATCTCAATTAGTGGAGCAGCTATAGTAGAAAAATCACACACAAACCCCTTATAAAGCTAGCTAATCTATTAAAACTCTTAACTTTACTAACTATCTTACGCATTAGCTATTCATGAATAGTATTCGCCTTATTCTCATCCACGTCAATGCCATGTGTACTCATAATAAACCCAAGAAATACAAGTCTATCAATGCAAAAAGTATATTTCTTAAGGTTCGATCACATACAACTTCTCATTCCTAAAAATAATCAAAGCAGCCCCAACATGCATTATAAGATCACCTAAGCATTTGTTGTACATCAAGATATTATCAAAGTAAACAACAACAAATTTACCCAGAAAATCACGCAATACAAGATTCATCAATCTCATGAAATACAGTTTTCCACTCATCCCTAGGTTTCATCCTAATTTGATGACATCCACTTTTCAAATCAATCTTACTGAAAACTTATGCACTATAAAATTCTTCAAGCATATCATCTAACCTAGGGATATGATAGCAATACTTAACTGTAATTTTGTTGATTGCTCTACAATCAACGCACATCCACCAAGTTCCATCCCTCATGCTCTCTCTTACATTTCCTTTTGCCAGTAACTCCTCCACTTGCCTTTGAAGATCCTTTGTCCTTTCAGGATAACTTCTACAGGCTGGTCGATTAGGAATTTGAGATCCAGGTACAAAGTCAATTTGATGTTCAATCCCTCTCAATGGTGATAAACACGTAAGTATCTCATTAGGGAATACATTATCAAACTCCTACAATAAAGAGATAAAAATACTGGGTAAATTAGGGTTAACGTCAGTTTCAGATAAAAAAACCTCCCCATGCCTAACCACTATCAAGCTCTCTTGCCTAAGAAAGGATTTTTTAAAGCTCTCTCTTTTGCATAGAAACATTGCTTTTTTTCAACCTTTTCACTCTTCACTGACTCTTTTTTTTTTCACTCTCTTCACTTTTCTCATTCTTTTCTCTCTTTTCACTCTCTAACTTCTTCTCTGCTACACATCCCTATTTCTTATTCACACTTGTGCAATCACTCGCTATGGGGCCTTTATCTTTAATCTGTTCTTTCACTATTCTTTTTAAACTATCCGAACTCCCATTAGAAGATTGTTGAAGTTTAATTTGGTCAATGTAAATTTCCTTAGGTGATAGAAGTGCAAGAGTGACTTTCTATCCATTATGCTCAAAAGAATACCTATTATTGTCCCATCATGCATTACACACTTGTCAAATTGCCATGGCCTAGCCAACATGTAGTAGCTTGCATAGGTTCATCACAAACTAATACATCATTTTATCTCCTAATAGCAAACTCTACCACAACATGTCTAGTAACTTTCATCTCTCCACTATCATTCAACCATTGTAACCTATATGGATTAGGTTGTGACACTTTAACCCTAATTTCTCAACTAAAGTTGTACTAGCCACATTAGCACAATTACTCTCATAATTATTAAGCTACACACCTTACCACCTATCAGGCATCTAGTGTGAAATATATTTTCTCTTTGCTCCAAGCTTTCCTCCTTGACATTCAAGTTCAATACACGCCTAGCAACAAGAGATTCACCTTGAACAACATATTCAACACTATCTTCATCAGTAGCAACATTCTCTAAAGGTCGCATGTTATTATTACTACCATCAGATTTATTATCATCATCAGACTTAGATACAATTTCACTACCTATAAGGATCATAGTTCTTTTGTTTGGACATCCAGATGCATAATGACCCAAACTTTGACATTTAAAGCACTTAATATCTCTATGTTTGGAAGTTGTAGTAGAAGAAGATGGAACAAATCTTTTCTTCATAATAGCCTTCATATTTGCCCAAGTCTCAATAGGTTTCTCAACATTCCTCCTCCCAGACTACATTAAGTGATCCTACCAGATGAATGCATAGTAAGTGAATTCAACTACTGGTGGTCTTACTTTCTTCTCTTCAGAATAGTTATGGCAATCAAAGACCAACTCCATATTTCTCTCCCACTCCAAGTGTGCTTTAGCATCATTTCTACCTTTAAATGGTGGAATTTTCATCCTGATAGCATTTAAATTACTCTCTCTCTTATTTTAAATCTCGCTTTAGCCCCTCTTTTCTTAGCCGAACTACTCTCATCAAACTCATCCTCAAACATCTCTTAATTCAACCCATATGGAGGCCTATTTCGTCTACCATTTTTGAAAATATTATGTGCCACCTCCTTTCTTTACCTGTCCATCTCATCAAGCGTACTATTCAAGTTCTAAAATTAACTAGTAAAAGCCCTATACATCACCTTCATAACTGGTGTCATATCAGCTTTCACATCAGAGCATTCCTCACCTTCCCCTTTGGTAGAATAGAACTTATTTTAACAACCTGCAATAAGTGTTAGCAAAACAGCCTCACAAAAACACTCCCTCACGTGTTTCACTCAAGTAGATATGAACTCTCGTATTTGCACTCAATTTTGGCTTTTACCCTATTTATGTGCTCACTTTTTTTATGTCTTTTACCTCTCTTGACCACTGTGAATGTTACACTTCAGAAATCAAACAAAGTGAATTCACAAGTAATATTCATATGAGAGTAGCAATGAAAAATCTAACAAAGAAAGAAAAGTACAAAGTCTAAAGGTAAAGTAAATGTGACCAGCAAAGAAATTGATGTGATGACACACAAGAAACAATGTGTATCATGTGATATTTATGCAAACTAAGTAACAAGAATGCAATATGTCACTTATCTAATGTGAATAAATGCAAATCAGACTAAAACAAAGAAAGAAAACATAATGAATGAATAAAAATGACAAAACATAAAGTATGCAAAAGAATTCGGTCAATTCCAATGGAAAGCTTATTATGACTCAATTCTAACCCATAATCAACTCCAAACAGCAACCAAAAAAGCCAATTTCACTTATGTAATGTCAATTTGCAACTTGAAAGCCTAGGTCTAAACCCCCAAAATTGAATCACTCGAGAGCCCTAACTTTAATTTGTCAAAATTATAGCAATCTGGGGTGTCAATTCTGCAAATTAAAATTTCTATGTTCAATGGCATCCTTCAAGAAAGAAATATACAACAATATTGACAAAGAGTAAAAAAACCCACAGTCAATTCATGATCAGATTTTTTTCCTTTTTTTCTTTTGTTAAAAATAAACACAAGATAAATAGGAATTCATCTTGAGTTAGCTCTGGATACCAAATGATGCAGAACCCTAAGAATATATTGATTCCAAAACCCATACACACAAATTGATATTAAACAAACCCCAGAATAAAAACCCTTCCTATTGAACGCCTAAGATACTTGATCTTAGCAATGCAAATAATTGGAAATAAGAATTAGAAATTGAATAAGCACTAGAAGGAATTAGTACATTGAAAGAACATATTCAATTTCTTGATGCGACAAGCAAAGTAGTGGTTTTCTTGAGAGAAAAATGTAGAAAATAAATTAATATTCATCAAAATCTACCTTACACATTTTTAATAGAGTATTTATACTTTCCTTGCAATCTTTAATTAAAATAAGATATAGACTAAGCCTATGGATAATAATCCAAACCCAAATCCAATTAGAAATAAGATTTTAACTTGGTCACAGCTTCTTGTTTTCTCCATGAGTTCCCCACATTTGGGACTTCTTTTGGCCTTCTTGGGGTTTCTCAAGCCCTAGGGTGTAAACGGATATTAAATGAATTGGATACACTATTTTAATATTCGTATCCATTTAACTTTTTGAATATATGGATATGGATATGATTTGATGGATATTTAAAAGTGATATTTGAATTCGTATCCGTTGGATATCGATCGAATTTGGATATATCTATATTCAATTATAATTATTTAGATGCATTTATATTTTATTACACTTATCTATATTTGAATTATTTTTCTATATTTATATTTGATGATAATTATTTAGATATATATTTACGAATATCCAAATATGTAAATCTATGGACCTATAACAAATACATATTTTAATTAATAGAGAAAACTATATAATTTCATTAAAAAGAAAGCAACCAAACAAATAGCATAATTTCTAGCTAATAATTGACTTAATTATTTGTTATTAGTATTTATTAATAGTAATAATGACATTTATGTATATTAATTATAAAGTTAACCAACAATAATAATCTTGATTAACTTTATTCTTCACTTTTTTCTTTATATTAAAATAATTTTTTAAATTTATTTTTTTCTTCCCAATTCTTCAATTATAATTTATATATGTACATATATGAATTATGAGATTTTTATTTAAAAATATAAATAATATATTATTTAATAAATACATATATTTGGAGTAGATATTAAATGAATCGAACATGTATTTACCATATTCGTGTCCATTTATATTTGGATATATACTAATTGAATACTAATAATATCTGTTTTAAATAGATGCGGATAAATTTTGTATAAATGAATATGAATGCAAATGGTAAACAAATTTTTGAATATCCATTTACAGCCTTATCAAGCCTTGTACGCCAAGCACAAGGTGATGGATTGTCTGACTTCATTCTTTTGACTTATTGACTTGTTCTTCTCTTCCTTAGCCCATTCTTAATGCATATCTTCAACAAATGATTTAGTTAAATTTGCAAACCCATCTTTCAACCTTTTTGCTCTTGCTCTTGTGATAGGTCCCACTGGCATGTTGCAATCTCTATTTTTTGCTCCAACACCAAAATGATCATCTTGCCCTGTAGTGCTCATATCACTCACTAAGTTTTATTCGCAACTTATATCTTTTATCTATTTCAATTTCTTTAGGAACAAAAGGCGAGGAGAACGACAAAGACTTTGGCACAACATAGGCACTAAGTATGTAAACATTAGAATGGATCTTTTGATGGATTTTATTGTATAGAAGATGGTGGTCCACACTATGTTTTATATTTTATATAGATCGGCTATATTATCATGTCGTGTTCAAATAGGACTAACCGGAATGTATTAATATTTTAAGATAAACATTATCCTTCATTTTTCACTTGTAATGGTATGTGGCTTTAGAAAAAAATATAGGTTGAGGGTTGGATTCACATTTTAGATGCTCTATTTCCTAAAGAAGATAAATCAGGTTTATGCATTAGGATTGCGATAGTTTAGTAGTATCAAAGCCTAGATGACACCTAGGCTTAACCAGGATAAGATCCTTGGATAACAACAATTATGGGGATTAAGAAATTTAGGTTGTACTATTAATAGGCTTGAAATATTGCTAATGCTTGTGGTTTTACATAGTGCTTTAATTATAATAAATCAATGCTAGGGGATCTACTAGTGTATTCATTATAATTATGGCACTATGCCCCAGATACATTGGGACTAAAGAATATCTAGACTAAGAAAATGGTTCTTTGCATCTTTACTTTTTTTAAGGAAGCAAATTGTTATAAATTACTATTATTTTCGGTTCTAAAGTTTTGAATTTTCTTAGGATGAATAATGAGGATAATGCATCAAGAGAAGACTCCTCTCCAAGGATAATTTTTGCTAAGAGGGTAGGACCTCATATTTCTATACCCTACCGGTACCTCAATGGCATGCCATGGGAACATTGAGAAGGCTTTGTGGGGCATACCCAAACCAGATGACTCACCACTTACAAGAAGATAGGAATCAATTGTATAGGCTAAATACAAGAGTAGAAATTGTTGAAAAACTCTAGCATCAAGTTCAAGAGCTGTAAAGGAATATTTAGCACCTAGACACTGAGACTACTAGAGCAAGGATGGTGAGGGAAAAAGAGCGCAATAGAAATATTTGGCATAGGATTAGGGGGTATGCCAATTACCTCTTTGAAATACTAAAGGATAAAGCTTGAGCAGATCCTAAACCTAGTCCAAAGCATGAAAATGACATCTATTGAAATTCCTCGAAGGATTCAATAAGAAACACTTAAGAAAACATAAAGTAGTTCCTGTACCTAAAATAATGATAAGAATAATAGGATTTCTTAGTAAGTTGAAAAGATAATAGTGGTTGTCTAGTGCAGTTGTTACTTTTTCTTGTACATGTTTGAGTTCTCATTTTGTTTGTATAGGTTTAAGTCTTGTATGAATGCTCAACCTTGTATGATATAAAAGCTTCTACTTGTATTATATAAATGACACCTTTTGTTCTCCCTACTATGCTTTTGAAATTTATAAAAGATGTACGTGTATTTTAAAGTCTAAATGCATTTTGAAATTTATAGATGGCACCACGAAAAAGAATAAGGAGTAGATAGTGAAATAATCACTCCTTGATACCCATAAGGAAATAAAGTTTAGGACAACGAGGGCTAGAACCTGTAGCAGCAAGGAATGATAGAGAGGACTACCAAGCGGCTGCATTAGAATAATTTACTTAGGGGATGCAAAATCAACTTAGATAATAGCAGGTACAGCCGAATCAAATGTTAGATTGCTTTCTATGTTACCAACCTCCAAAATTTTTGGGGAACCTGGATATCTGAAGGCTAAAGCATGGCTAGAAGAAATGGAAAAAATATTTAAAGTCCTTAATTATTCAAAAGAACAGAAAATAATAGCCTTTGCCACCGTTTGTTTTAAGGATGCTATTAGATCTTGTGGCATTCTGTGGAAATAAGATGGGAACAAAAGCAGACTAAAATGATTTAGATGAACTTCCTCGTAGAATTTAGTAATAAATATATGCCACCAATTGTTCAAGAAAACGAGAAGATGAGTTTAATATATTACGCTAAGGGAACCTAATAGTAGCTCAATATGATCAAAATTCTCTAAACTAGTGAAGTACTCCCTTCACATGAAGAATGATGAGCCTTAATGCACAAGAATTGTCCACAGCTGATGAGTAAGCCACAACCTCCATCTACAAGTAGTAGAAAATCAAAAGAACTAAAAATGCATGGGAATAAACCTAAAATTCCAAGCCGGCCATTTGCATTGGCAAATTAAGGCCTTATCGAGCTAAACCCAACCTCTATAGTTAAATGTACAATACTCATCTCTCAAAAGCTTGGTAAAGTTCTTTTTTATCCTGGAGCTTCACACTTTTTTATCGCATCTCATTTTTCTCAAAGCTAAGAAAAGAAACTAGAAAACATGCCTTATAATTGGAAATTAGTTTGCCTATGGGTACATTAATAGTAACAGATGTCGTGTTTAAATTTTGTAGAATTGAGATTGGTGATAAAAGTTTTCTTGTTAAGCTAATCATACTATCAATTCAAGGTTATGATGTTGTACTTGGAATGTACTGTTGTCATGACATCATGCCTAGCTTGCTTATCATGCTAAGATGGTTAAACTTGGTGTACCTGTGCAACCAGAGGTAGAAACTATTGGCAATCGTGGAATTTTAGATATGATGATTATATTAGCTACTCAAGCCCATAAGATTTTATAGAAGGGGGATCAGGGATATTTAGCTTATGTGATTAACAATTCAAAAGATAAGACGTTGCTAAGAGAAATCCTTGTTGTTTCTAAATACCAAGATACATTTTTGGAGGAATTAACATCATTACCTCCAAACAAAGAAGCGGAGTTTATCATTGAAACTCTTTTGGGAACCATACCAATATCCAAGACCCCGTATCGTATGGCACCAGCAGAGGTAAATGAGTTGAAGACCTAACTACAAGACTTGTTAGAATAATACTTTGTTTGACCAAGTACTTCTCTATGGGGTGCTCCAGTTTTATTCATCAGAAAGAAGGATGGGTCATTATGCATATGTATATAGACTACAAGGACTTAATAATGTCACCATAAAATGAATACCCTACAAGGGTCTCCAATGTATTCAAAATTAGATTTAAGATAAGGGTATTATCAATTAAGGATCAAAGAGGAGGATATCTCAAAAACAGCCCTCCACTCTAGATATGGGAATTTTGAGTTTGTAGTTATGCCCTTTGGATTAACAAATGCACCAGTTGCATTTATGGATCTTATGCATCGAGAGTTTCAACTACTTTTGGATCAGTTTGTAGTCTTCATTGATTATATATTAATATACTCTTAAGACCGAGCAAGAACATGACACCACTTGTATGCAGTGCTATAATTTCTTAGAGAAAATAAGCTTTATGCCAAATTTATCAAGTGTGAGTTCTGGCTCAACCAAGTTACCTTTTTTGGTCATATTATCTCTAAGGAAGGAATAGCACCTGACCCATCAAAGATTGAGGCAGTAGTTGAATGGAAAAGGTAAGAGATAGTTACAGAAATTTTTTGGTTTCCTAGCCTTACTGGATGTTATCAAAGGTTTATCTAGGATTTCTCTAAGGTAGCAGCACTATTAACCAAAATCACTCAAAAACATACACCATTTGCTTGGGATGATACATATGAGGCTAGTTTTGAATAACATAAAAAACTACTAATGACTGCTCCAATGGGAATGAGAATTTCATAGTATACACAGATGCTTCAGGGGAAGGATTATGTCGTGTTCTAATGCAAAATGGAAGAGTTATAGCTTATGCAACAAGGAAATGAAAACCATACGACTAAGATTATCCTACACATGATCTAGAACTTGCTGCTATTGTTTTTGCATTAGGAAATGGAGACATTGTCAAAATGGAGACATTGTCTTTATGGAACGTCTTTTATGATATTCACGGATCACAAGAGCCTTAAATATTTATTTTTATAGAAGACGTTGAATATGAGAAGAAGAGGTAGATAGAATTCTTAGAGGATTACGAATGCTCGATTCAATATCACCTAAGAAAAGCAAATGTTGTTGCGATGCTCTAAGCCGAAAGATGAACTTAGCTAATATTATGGCTAAAGAGTGGAGAATGCTAGAAAGATTGGCTTATGGAATCTAGAAGAGTAAAGATAGGGATAATTTTTTCCAATCTACAACCTGATATACTAGAGAGAATCGCTATCACACAAGAACAAGATGTGGAATATAAAGACTTGAGAGCGACCATTAAAAGTATGGCAGGCTCTCCATTTGAAGAAGACCTAAAAAGAGTTCTAAAATTTCCAAAATGAGTTCTAAAATTTTGAGGTAGAATTTGTGTATTACAAAATAATGATTTGGAGAAGGAAATTTTAGATATAGCCTATTGATCCTACTATAGTATCCATCTAAGCAGTAATAAAATGCACCAAGACTGAAAGCTACACTACTGGTGAAACAATATGAAAATGGAGATTTTAGAATATGTGGCAAAATGTCTAGTATGACAATAAGTGAAAGCTGAACATCAAAGACGATCACGCTTCTCCAACCATTACTAATACCCTAATAGAAATGGGAAGCAATAATCATGGACTTTGTTACTGGCCTACCTTGAACTAGAAATGGGCATGATTCAGTTTGGGTCATTATCGACCGGCTTACTAAATCAACCCAATTCTTGCATGTTAATATAGGGTATACAGTGGAAAATCAACCCACTTCTTGCCAGTTAATATAGGGTATATAGCAGAACAACTAGCTGAGATATACAAAGATGAGGTACTTGTCACGACTATGGAAGAAAGCTTAAAAAACTCTAGGACCCAAGTTATAGTTCAGTACTGCTAGTCGCCCACAAATAGGGGAGCAATCTAAAAGTACTATACAAAACCTTAAAGATATGTTTCATGCTTGTGTGCTAGATTTTCAAGGGAATTGGGACAAAAAGTTTTAGCTAGCTAAACTTGCATATAACAAGAGTTTACAATCAACTATCAAGATGGTTCCTTATGACGCATTATGTGGAAGAAAATATAGATCTCCCATTCATTTGGATCTTGAAGAACATAAAACCTTAATTCCTACTACACAACAGAAAATTCAAGGGTCCCCATATTTAGTTCAATAAGCTATTGAAGTTGTGCAAATAATTCGCAAAAGAATGTTAACCGTACAGAGTCATTAAAAGAGTTATGCTATTCATAGAGAAAAAGACTTAGAGTTTGTAGCATAAGATAAAGTATTTCTCAAAGTATCTCTACGAAAAATATTGGTGAAGCATGGAAAGGGTGGGAAGCTTAGCCTCGATATATAGGACCTTTTGAAATCACAGGAAGAATTGGTAGTGTGGCATATAAGTTAAATTTACCACCAAATTTTAAAGGAATACACATGTCTTCCATTTCTCCCTTTTAAAGATATACCATTCTAACAAATCAAACTTTCATATAAGCACTGGAGGGTAAGATGATTATTTTGGCATTGAAGGGCAAAATGGAGATTGCAACATACCAATGGGACTTGTCACAAGAGCAAAAACAAAGATGCTAAAAGATGGCTTTGCAAATTTGGCTAAGTCATTTGTTAAAGAAATGTATTAAGAATAGGCTAAGAATAAGAAGAGCATGCCAAGAAGCTAAAACAATGAAGTTGGATAGCCCATCACCTTGTGCTTGGTGTATAAAGCTTGAAAAGACCCAAGAAGGCCAAAAAGAAGTCCCAAACGTATGGGACTCAGAGAAAAGAAAAAGTTGTAACCAAGTCAAACTCTTTTTTCTTAATTGGATTTGGTCTTGGATAATAATTCGTAGGCTTAGTTTTTATCTTATTTTAATTAGGGTTTGCAAGAACAGTATAAATACTTTCTTAAAAATATGCACGGCAGGTTTTTTATGAATATTGATTTATTTTCAGCGTTTTTCTCTCAAGAAAAACCATGACGTTACTTATTGCATCAAGAAATTGAATAGGTTCTTTCAAGGCACTAATTCCTTCTAGTGTTTATTCAATTTTTTATTCTTACTCCAAATTATTTTTGTTTCTAAGATCAAGTATCTTAGGGGTTCAATAGAGAGGGTTTTTATTCTAGGGTTTGTTCAATATCAAATTGTGTGTGGAGGGTTTTGGGATCATTAAATCCTTGGGGTTCCAGATCATTTGGTATCAGAGCTAACTTAGGATAAATTCCTAATTATATTGTTGTAGTTTCCCGCAAAAAAAAAAAATTTAAAAATAAATAAAAAGAAATCTGATCATGAATTCAATGTAGTTTTGTGATTCTTTTATGATATTGTTGCATATTCCTATCTTGGGGAAAGCTAATTGAACACAAAAGTTGAATTTGTAGAATATACACCCTAGATTGCTTTAATTTTGAGAAATTGAAGTTAGGGTTCTTGAGTGATTCAATTTGGGGGGTTTTGAACTAGGCTTTCAAATTTAAAATTACCATTGCATAAGCTAAATTGGCTATATTTAGCTGCTATTCGGAGTTAATTGTACATCAATTGGGTTAGAGTTGAGTTATTGGGATTGACTAAATTCTTTGGATACTTTTTTGTTTTGTCGTTTTTATTCACTCTTTATGTTTTCTTTTTTTGTTTTAACCTAATTTGCATCTGTTCACATTAGATAAGTAACATACCGCATTCTTGTTACTTAGTTTGCATAAAAATCACATGATACTCATTCTTTCTCTTGTGTCATCACATCATTTTCCTTGCTGGACACATTTGCTTCACCTTTAGACTTTGTGCTTTTCTTTCTTTGTCAGGTTTTTCATTGCTACTCCCATGTAAATAATACTTGTGAATTTGCCTTGAATTGAATTAGTTTGATTTCTGAAGTGCGACATTCACGTGGTCAAGAGAGGTAAAAGGCATAAAAATGTGAGAACACAAAGAGCGCAAACGCCAGAATTAAGTAGAAACACGACGGTTCACATCTACTTGAGTCGCGAGAGAGTGTTTTTGTGAGGATATTTTTGCTGACACTTCTTCCAGGTTTTTAAAATGAGTACTATTCTTCTAAGGAAGAAGGGTAAGGAACCCTTTGATGAGGAAGCCAATATGACTCCAGATATGAAGGTGGTGTACATGGCATTTACTAGTCAATTTCAAAAGTTGAATAGTACGCTTAATAAGATGGATGAATGGGGAAAGGAGGTGGCATAAAATATTTTCGGGAATGGTAGATGAAATAAGCCTCCATATAGGTTTAATCAAGAGATGTCTGAGGATGAGTTTGATTATAGTAGTTCGGATAAGAATAGAGGGGCTAAATCTAAATTTGAAGCTAGGAGGAATAGCAATTTAAATGGCATCAAGATGAAAACTCTGCCATTTAAAGGTCAAAATGATATTGAAGCATACTTGGAGTGGGAGAGAAAGGTGGGCTTGATCTTTGATTACCATAACTACAATGAAGAGAAGAAAGTGAGACTGGTAGTAGTTGAATTCACTGACTATGTGTTAGTTTGGTGGGATAAATTAGTGAAATCTATGAGCAGGGATAATGAGAGACCTATTGAGACTAAGGCAGATATGAAGGACATTATGAAAAAAAGATTTGTTCCATCTTACCATTGCAAGGAGATACACCAAAAACTACAAAGACTCTCATTCAAAGGTCTATGTCAGTTGAGGATACTAACATAAGGAGATAGAGATGTTGATAATTAAGGCTAATGTAGAGGATACAGAAGTGACAATGGC
This sequence comes from Jacaranda mimosifolia, assembly GCA_018894105.1. Lineage (NCBI taxonomy): Eukaryota > Viridiplantae > Streptophyta > Magnoliopsida > Lamiales > Bignoniaceae > Jacaranda > Jacaranda mimosifolia. The sequence continues at coordinate 16,421,545 of CM032128.1, read as the reverse complement.
TAGATTTATAAGTGGTTTGAATAGAGAAATTGATAATGTTGTGGACTTACAATATTGTGTAGAGATAGAGGATTTGTTGAGTTTGGCTATGAAGGTAGAGAAACAACAAAAGCAAAGAGCGGTAATTGGGGCATTTCAGAATTCCAACTCAAAATAAGGTCCAAATAGCAAAAATATGATGAAAAGAAAAGAGATGGGAACTTAGGTTCAAGGAAAAGGGGCTAGATACATGAAGGAACAAGGATAAGAAGTCCATTCCCTAAAAGGGTACTTATAATTCTTTTTCCAGACGTAGGGATATTAAATGCTTTAAATGCCAAGATTTGGGTCATTATACATCTGAATGTCCAAACAAAAAAGCTATGATTCTTATGGGTAGTGAAATTGTGTCCGAGTCTAATGATGATAATAAATCTAATGGTACTGATAATGATATGCAACCTTTAGAGGATGTTACTAGTGATGAAGATAGCGTTGAATGTGTTGTTCACCGTGAATCTCTGGTTGCTAGGTGTGCGTTGAACTTGATGTCAAAGAGGAGAGCTTAGAACAAAGAGAACATATATTGCACACCAGATGCTTGATAGGTGGTAAGGTGTGTGGCTTAATAATTTATGGGGTAAGTTGTGCTAATTTAGCTGGTACCACTATTATTGAGAAATTGGGACTAAACAGAGATAAACGCCCTAATCCATATAGGTTGCAATAGTTGAATGATAGTGGAGAGATGAAAGATACTAGGCAGGTAGTGGTAGTTATTACTATTAGGAGATATACTGATGAGGTGGTTTGTGATGTGGTACCATGCAAGTTGGGCATATGTTGTTGGGTAGGCAATGGCAATTTGACATGCGTGTAATGCATGATGGATACAAGAATAGATATTCCTTTAAGCGTAATGGACAAAAGGTCACTCTTACGCTTCTATAACCTAAGGAAGTTTAACTTGACCAAATTAAACTTCAACAATTTTCTTGCAGGAGTTCGGGTAATGAGGTTAAAAAGAATAAGGTGAAAAAAGAGGCCATGAGAGAAAAGAATAAAGATCAAGCCCAGTGGTGAGTGATTGCACAAGTACGAACAAGAATAAGGGATACGCAAGAGAGAAGAAGTTAGTGAGTGAAAAGAAAGAAAAGAATGAGAAAAGTGAAGGGAATAAAAAGAAAGAGTAATGAAAAGTGAAAATTTTGAGAAGAAACAATGTTTCTATGCAAAAGAGAAAGAGATTTAAAGAATGTTTTTCTAGGTAAGAGAACTTTAGTAGTAGTTAGGTATATGGAGGTTTTATTATCTAAAATAGACCTTAACCCCGATTTGCCTAGTGTTTTTGTCTCTCCATTGCAAAAGTTTGATAACGTATTCCCTAATAAGATGCGCATGTGTTTACAACCATTTAGAGGAATTGAGCTAGATCTCAAATTCCTAATCAACTAGCCTACAGATGTAATCCTGAGGAGATAAAGGAGCTTCAAAGGTAAGTGGAGAGTTGCTAGCAAAAAGACATGTGAGAAAGAGCATGACTCCATGTGTTGTACCTATGCTGTTCGTTCCAAAGAAGGATGAAACTTAGCGGATGTGCATGGATAATAGAGTAGTCGACAAAATTACACTTAAGTATCATCATCCTATCCTTATATTTCATAGGTCTATTGTGAGTACACATGGCATTGGGGTGGGTGAGGAGAAGGTGAAAGCTATCCAAGAATGGTCATCGCCTAAGATAGTTAGTGAAGTTAGGAGTTTTCATGGATTAGCTAGCTTTTATAGGAGATATGTGCATGATTTTCCTACTATAGCTACTCAATTGACTGAGATTATTAAGAAAGAAGTAGGGTTTAGATAGGGAAAGGAATAAGAACATGCATTCAATACATTGAAAGATAAACTGTGTTTTGCTCCTATTCTTTTTTGACTTGATTTTTATAAGACCTTTGAGATTTAGTATGATGCATCTGGAATTTAGATTAGTGCTGTTTTAATGCAAGAAAAACATTCCATTGCATACTTTAGTGAGAAGCTGAGTGGTGCCCAGCTTAGATATTTCACTTAAGATAAGGAATTATATACCTTAGTGAAGTCGCATGTAGCACTGGGATCCAATTATCAAAGCATCAAAGTGCTAAAATAAGGCTACATATAAAGCCAAGTATCTAAACATACCATAGATTCAGAATTGGAAGGAGAATTACCTTGATTTTTAGAAAATCAAAGGAAGGTCGAAGAAGATTTCAACTCCTTGAAAACTGTCTTCCAAATGGCACAGCAGAATCCGAGCAACTTTTTCCCAACCAAATGAACTTCGATTTTTGTACTAAAAGAACACAAACTCCTTGATGTACCTTTAGCAAAAAATTCAGCTCAAAATGGATCTGATAAGACCTCCAAAGTTACTGCCCGAAATAGAGGATCTCTAAAGGTAAGCAATCCAAATTGTCTTACCTCTAATGTAAAGATCCACACATCAATGCACAATCCTTTTCTTCTCAGTGCTAGCTGGAGAATAAAGAGAACAAGAGCTTGGATGAAGGCTAGATTTAGAGCTTCAACACTTGAGAATTTTGAGGGAAATTGATAGAATCTAATTCTAGCTTACGAAATTCATGTGGCCGCCTCTCTCACTCTCTATATCTATATGTAAAGGGAGGATGGTGTGATGCCAAGTTGGTAACACACCTTCCTCAAGGTGGCCGCCCACTTGCTCTTGTAAGTTGGCAAGTGAATTTTGAATTTTATGTGAATTTGAAATTCATTTGAAATCTTCATTTCATCTCATGAAATGTCATCCAAATAATTCCAATACATACGAAATAAACATTTCATTTGAATTTTCCCTTCAAAATTAATTCTTCATTTTCCCTCCTTAAGTCAATTTGCTTAACTCCTTAAGCGAGATATTGTTGACTTAAACTCCTTAAGTTAACTTGACTAATTGATTGTCATGTGGCACAAAATAATTAACTCCTTAATTAATTGGTCTTAATTTAACTCCTTAAATTAATTAGATCAAATTAATAATTAAATTGATCGAGCCAAAATGAGATCAAGTTGTGTCAGTCGGTCAACCTCCAAAATCAGTTATTACGGAACTCTTCTAACTCTTAGAAAATTCCCTTTCATCAAATAGGATTTGCAATTGGCCTTTGTATGTGACCTATTAGATTCTACCATTCATTAGACATGGGATCACAACTTTTTGTTACTTTAGAATATTGAATATTCACATTAGTTTAAACTCTTTAAACTAATCGGCTCAATTTAATTAATCTCCATTAATTGAAGAGTACATAATCTCAATAGTCGATGTCCAACCTTAAGCCTATGGAGCCCAACTAATTGGCTAAAATGAATACTTTTGGAGAACCATTCTAGCTCTACACGTACCATGCAAATACGGTTTTTCCATCTCCTATCTCTGATAGAGGTATATGACAAGATATTTGTCAGCTCCCTAATAGCCTCAATATTATGTTTCTATTCCCAATGTTCGATTCCCCTGTATGACCTAATCTTTGGAAAACTCCATTTCTAAATTGTCATACTACTTTGTGCAAGGATTTCGTGGAATAAATTATTATAGAATGTATATGAGGTGCACACGCCCTTCACAACGACGAGGAGTTGAATTCCTTCTTGGATCTCACAAACCTCCATTTCTAAGTAGCACATACCAAAGCTCAACCCGAATGAACCGTAAGTGGTCAAGGAAGAGTCAAAGCATGAGAACCTAATCATAAGGTTACCATGGATCCTCAGGTCAGAGGACTAATTATACACACTAGCATAAGCTGGAGAACTTGCCACTAACGACTTACCACTACAACTATCTATTAGATTCTTCGGTCGGGCCTTCAGTGAACTTCTTCTCTAGCAAGTACCCACTAACATGTACTCATGTCTAACATGGATTGCTCATGAAATGGAGTAATATCCAACCCCTTAGATTTATGCATCGCTAATGTAAAGTCTATCCAAATCTTAGATGCCCTATCTTATAAGATTGTATGACTTGGAATATTTTAAGATCATGATCGTGTAAGACTTGTTTCATGATCACCACCTATTACGTGACCAAGTCCCATAGTCTTGTGTGATCTAAGGGCTTCAACTAAATACTAGTGAAGTAAATTAAGCATAAGAGGATGATGACCATTGAAATATGGATATCATTCAATCAAGATTGTATCACAAGTGAAATAGTTTACGTTCCAATCTAATTAGTTGTAGGGCACGATTCCAATAATCTCCCACTTGTCCTAAAGCCAATTCCCCATAGTCTTAAGACCCATCTTCTCAAGATGTCTTTCAAACACCTTTTGCGTTAGGGGTTTTGTCAATGGATCTACTATATTCTCTTCTGAGGCTATTCTCTCCACTCGAATGTTGCCTCTGTCAATGATCTCACGGATCAAATGATATTGCCTCAAAACGTGCTTGGATTGCTGAAGAGATGTTGGTATTTTAGTTTGCGCTACCACTCTATTATTGTCATAGACGTCAACTACAAGCTCACAATAGGCGCTACATCCAACTATTGGATGGAGTTTTTTATCCAAACACCTTTCTTTGTAGCTTTCAAAGTCACAATATACTCTGTCTCTATGATTGAATCGATTGTGGTATCTTGTTTGGAACTCTTCCAACTCACCACACCGCTATTGAGGTACAATATAAATTCAGAAGTGGATTTTAGGTCATCTACATTGGATTAAAAACTAGAATCTGAAAACCCCTCAAGTTTTAATTCTTTATTTCTGTATACTAAATATAAATCCTTAGTCTTTCCAAGTACTTAAGGATTATTTTCATGGCTATCTAGTGACAATCACCAAGATTGGATTGGAAATGACTCGTAACATTTAGAGTATGTGCCACATCCGACCTTGTATATTGAATGACATATATTATCCTCCATATGGCAGACATATAAAATATATAGGACATTCTATGTCTCTCGTCATCAGCCTTAGGGGCCATAGATTTGGAGAGACAAATGTTATATCCCAAAGGGAAAAATCCCCTCTTGAATTCTTCTACACTAAAACTCTTTAGTATCTTGTCAATGTACGGGGTTAGGGAAAGCCCCAGCATCTTCCTTAATTTATCAATATAGATACGTATTCCTAATACGTAGGATGCTTCACCCAAATTCTTCATGGAGAATTGAGTAGATAACGATGTTTTATTGCACTCTAACATTCTCTCTCATTCCCTATGAGAAAAATGTCATTGACATAAAGCATAATAAAATGTATTCTACTTTCACTAGCCTTGTTGTACACATAAGGTTCATACAAATTTTTGACAAAGCCAAGCAATTTGCCTATCTTGTCAAAATGTATGTCCCAACTTTTGGGACGTCTGTTTGAGTCCATAGATGGATCTCTGGAGTTTGTAAACCTTTTGTTCACTCCCCTTGGATGTAAAACCTTATGGTTGCTCCATATAGATTTCTTCTTCAATGTCTCCATTGAAGAAAGTGACTTTCACATCCATTTGTCATATCTCATAGTCATAATATGCGGCTATGCTATGGCAAGTAAAATTTGAATGAACTTAGAGACCGATGAAAATATTTCCTTGAAATTGATACCGAGTCTTTAAGTGTAACATTTTACTACTAGTCGTGCCTTAAAGGTCATAAGCTCTCTATCGACTCCTAACTTTTGCTTATAGATCCACTTACAACCAGTATGAACTATTCCCTCTGGTGGATCTATCGAAATCCATACTTTGTTAGAGTACATGGAGTCCATTTCAAATTTCATGGCATCTAGCTAATGTCCCAAGTCTATGTCCAATATAGCTTTCTCATAGGTCTTCAGATCACTATCCAATTGGCCTGTCTTATGAAGATATCAAACTTTTTAAGTTGTTTCTTGATTCAGCCGACCTTCTTAGAGGTGGTGTGTCCGGCTCTTGTGCTTACTTGTTTCCACCGCTTGTGGGATTTGTTGATCATCTTGAACTTCATCAAGTTCAATAGAAAATCTTTTTCCAAAAGGGTGGCGCTTCTCAAAACAAACATGTTTTGTTTCGAGGGATCATAAAAGTAATAACCTAAAGACTCTCTTGGGTATCCCACAAACATGCACAAGGTGGATCTACTACTATCCAACCTGTCACCCACTAACCGCTTAACATAAGCGGTAGATCTGTAAACTCTTAGATAATAGTAAGAGGGTGCTTCGTCATACCACATCTCATGTGGAGTTTTTGGCACCAACTTTAAAGGCACTATATTTAGTAACTTCGCTACCATTTCTAAAGAGTGTCTCCAAAAGGATATAGACCCATTGAAAAAGGTCATCATGGAATGTACTATATCCAACAAGGTACGATTTCTCCTCTCGGCTACTCCACTATATTGGGGTGCGCTAGGTGGAGTCCATTGAGAGAAAATCTCATTCTCTTTAGATAAATCAAAATTTTGTTACTTAAGTATTCTCTCCCTATATTTGGTCGAAGAGCTTTAATACCAAGTCTCGTTTGTATCTCTACCTCATTCCTATACTCTTTTAATTTTTCAAAGGCTTTAGATTTGTACTTCATAAGATACACTGATTCAACCGACTATAATCATCAGTGAAGGTGATGAAGTAAGAATAGCCTCTTCTCGCACTAACTCTTAGTGTGCCACGAACATCAGTATAGATCAAATCCAAAGGACTTGTGGTTCGTTCCGTTTGTCCCATAAAAGAAGCTTTGGTTATTTTTTCCTTTAAACAAGATTCACAAGCAGGAATGTCCTAGATGCTAATAACATTTAGGGGCTATTTGGTTTTATTTCCATTTCCAATTTCCATTTCCATCATTTGTAAACTGGTGAGAATTAGTTATGTGATGCGATGTGGAAATGATAATGTATTTGGATGACTTGTCTAGAAATTTGAGTATTATAGGGTTGAAAATGAAATGTATTTGGATGAAAGTAATTTTAAGTCTAAAAAAGACGTGCATTTCCAAATGGTATGATTTGAAATGTTTAGATAATTATAATTATTAATTTATTTTTAAATTTGGGCCAACTAAAAAATTGTTTCTTTTTATGGTAATCCTTTAACAAAAAAGAATTGCTTCACATATTGGCATGGGACTATGAAGAAGGTTTGCTTGGTACAAATTCGGAGGGAATGTATGCATAAAATTTTTCAACCTATGTTGTAGAAAATTTAGAAGCCTCAACATTAGCATTATATGGTTAACACAATTTGGTAGAATTTCTATTACATTACTTTTGCTACTCTCCATATGACTACCATGTGAGCTAAAATTATGGACGACATGGTAAGTGGAATAAAGAGCACGAAATGAGTGATGCATGTTTGCTTGGAATGGGAATGGCATCAAAAATTAGCTAAAAACTTAATGCCATTTCCCTACTTTTCATTAAGTACCACATAACATATTACGAAATCCCAAATTTGATGTGCCATATTAGGGGTTTGGATTAAGATTAGCCACATATATTACACAAAAAAAGGTACTGATAGATAAAGTTTTGATCAACCAACTATACATTAGCTCCAAATATTTCTTCCAGTAGATGTATTATCATTCAAAAGCTTCCATTCCAACTGCCACCAAAAGCTACAGTAGACTGCTGACTGGCGGTATCTTTGTCATCCTTATTGTTGTCTTGATGAATATGCAAGTTCTTGGAGTGATGTTGTGATAAACGAGATTTTGATTCTTCCATGAATCGTACATTATCATATCCGAAAGAGGATTAGATGGTGATAGCTTCATTAGGATGACTAAGACATGCGTGGCCAATACTTTTGGCATTACCCTGATGGGTGGCTGTAATACATTTTCCATGATTTCGGGCGGAAGTGTTGGGAGGAAAATATGGGAGTACGTGTATGTTGTTGGAGGTGTCGGATACAAGTATCGAATTCATCATCCCACCAATCTCCATTTCATCCTCATAAGGTTCCATAACATGCAACGGCTCCACAACTTGGAAATCATCTAACTGAAATATTGGATTCACTGATGGCCAATAGGGAGAGCAGTTGGTGAAGAAGTCCTCTGCACCGTTGGCAACCTGCAATGTAAATAGATTAGGCACATAACAATAATATATTGTCCAAAACATATAGGTGGAGTTCAACTAATGCATTCTATACACGAATAATAAAGCACACCCATTGATAATTTGATTACAAAGATGCTTATCTTCGAAGCTGGTGCCATAATATATAATGCACTATTACAGTTAGTATTCAACCCAAGTATGCTGATGATCGTCGAGAAAATTCTGTGATTACGTCAGAGTTGGCAAAACCTACGTCTCAGTATCTCCATTTTGTTCTCTTGCTTGAAAATGCATTTGAAACGACCAAGGATCTCATCGAGCACAAACTCTACTATTCTAGCATTGGTCAATGGTAAGATAGGGCGTGCCTTAAGCAAGTAATGAAGGAATTTTTCATCCTCTTCAGCACCCCACTATCCAAGATTATGAAAGTGTGATCTGGTGCGATTTGATGGCCGGACATCACTATGTATGGTAATTAAGTAACCATGCATAAGCAATACATTTTAAACTATGTAAATACAATCTCAAGCAACAAACAACAGGTATCTAAGTTAAGAAAACACCCCTATGTCCCATGTGGAAGAATTTAGATACATTGAGTGAGCAAATTATAACACTAACTGTGGAACCATCATATCAAAAAGAGGATAGTATTCCAGTTTGTATTATAGTAGTGAGTTACCAAGATCAAATGACATCAGTTACATCTCAAATAAAAGTAAGTTTAGTTACAAGTTTATAACAAAAGATTTGTAGACAAATATTCATATTATAGATAGAAATTACACTTCAATACATCATAACTTTTAGCATAACAACACCCACCCCAATCATGAGTGTGCACATGAAGAGTGAACACATGCCCAAGCAGCAAAAAAATAACACGTGTTGATTGGTGCACTGATGCTTTTACCAGTGTGGCTGATGCTTCAGAAAGGCACCTGCATGGCCCCCATGGATGTTGTTTGAAGATGATATTGTGTGGGAAGATTCCGCCATATATGCGGGGGAGGATCCAATCCTCTTATGCAATATCTCAGTATATGATGCACAAGTAGCACTTAAACTTGAAACCTACATAAACGCACCCTGATGTTCAGACCCCAAAGGGTATTGGTTGAAGTAGTACCCATAGTTAGTTTCTGTTCATGCCATTCGACATATCATTGGCCTAGCTCCACAAGGACACATCGGTGTGCCATTGTTTGTCATTCTGGTGAATTGAGGAAGGTGTATTAACATAAAGGGTACATTAAGTTATGCTTATCATATGCAAAGCAATGACACACACCCATACCCATGCATCATGGCATTTAATATAGCAGCAACCAAAACTGAAATCAGTAGTCATAAAATATGCACAAGTAGTCCATATGCACCTAAATGGAGTAAGGCACGTATATTATCCACATACGGAGTAAGTAATATACTTTATAAGATTTTATATCATTACACATTAAAACCACTTACTAGTAGATTAGAGCCACAGAAGTTGAAAATTTATGTTCATTTAAAAGCTATGCATTGTGCCGATTTGCCCACATAGTATTCATTAGATTATCATGGAACCCCAACATCTAATTGATATCATTCTGTGAGGAAAGGTGACACTAATTTTGTTGGCTCTCATTTGCATTATCATATCGAATTTGTTCCTCTTGGAAGAAACTTGTCATTGTGAAAATGCTTTCTTATGAAACTATGGACAACACAACATGCGATTACTATTTGGACTTGTTTGTGTAGCTTGTAGTGAGGCATTCGTGTGGCCAACATTGGAAAATAAGACTTGGGCATACCATATGCTCGTTTAACAACATTCTGGAGTTTAGCATGCCTTTCATTGAAAATCTCCAACGGACCTCTTGGTTGTTGGCTTCTACCCCCAAATTGGTTAATATGGTAACAATACATTCTGCGCGGAGCCAGGAAACTGGGGAAGTTGTGGAAGCCAAAATCGACAACATAATATTTACCTACGTGTACTATTATTAGATCAATATATGTTTTATACAAATGTGTGTTACGATATAATTAACTAAAATTAAAACCCCAACCTTGAGGCAGACCAAAAAAGTTAGTATAATTCCTAAGAGTATCCACCAATACACATGAATCGTTGGTGCTCCTTTCTCAACCCGCATAAATGTAATTAAGCATTAAATCCATATCACATATCGCTAACACATTTTGGGTGATGACCGATTTGTGACATCTGTACATATTTTGTACTGCTGATGGTGCTGAGGCCAACACATAGGTACCATCCACTGCACCGACACAGTCTTGCATAGAAGAATTTTATTTAGGAGAACATACAGAAAAATATTGTATATTGAAGCCATAAGACAAGACTTTTTAGAAATATCTTGAAGTACGGAGAGAAGTTGCAATTGTAGAGTATTCGAGGATACACATTGTTGAAGTTCGGAAGGGTGATTATTTCAAGAGCTAAATAGTTTAGAGCTCTAGCAACTTGGCAGATATGTTTATAAATTATTTTACTCAAGTGTTGGAATTTTCACAGTTATCACACTAGAACTTACCCTGTCCATTTGTTTACAAAAATATGGCTATAGACTCCTTCAATCCTACTCTAGCTGATCTACTTGCCTTAAGTAAACCCCTACTTTTAATCATATTACATAAAGCATTGAAACCGTCTTTACTCATTTGTAAAGCCGTCTTAATCCTTTTGGGATGACCATCTAACAACTCTCCTACCCAATCAACCCCTCTAAGATGAGAAGTGTGTATTGGAACTTTATTCTGGAAGTATGATGGGCATAGGACCTATGAGACAAAGACAAAGGCCATCCCATCGTTAGACTAGTCGAAATCGTTAACATGATTGTGGTGGTGTCACTCGATGAGGATTGATTAGAAGATGTTTCTGTGCTGGGGAACTGCTAGAATTATCTCCATCACTCTGTTGTTCATTAAGGTTGAATGTGTGTGACGATGAAGCACCATCCATTAATTAGTTTCTACATACAATTTAAAGTAGTGATTATGTTTGAATAAGAGAAAATGTATTCAATATCATGAAATTAAATGTTTGAAGCATAACATGTTCATTAAGAGGTAATTAGTAGATACAGTAGTTTTTTGCAGTGTAGCTATTAAGCAAGATCTAAGAAAATAAGAAGTACACAATTCATTAAATTCCTTACTATAAGACTTTAAGATAAATAGGGTTCACAGCTTTTACAGAATTTGCCATCCTAACTTGGGAGGAATGTTTGATAACCATGAGAGGTAGGAACCTCTATAAGTATTATGGCAAGCAGAATGTTGTCCTACATATACCCATATTTAGATGCTAATTCTTTGAGGTATCATTATTTATTTATTTTATTAAAACTATTAGATATGAATTTTTTAAATATTTCATGCATTCTGTCATGCACTACACTGGTGCTTGTATTTGGTTTGAAATGGACTACTAATAGTGGTGTTGGCAAGATGATTGATTATATTATTATAGGGCCCAATTTTTATTAATTATATACTTAGTTAATATCAATACATGGGGCTAGTGGTAGCATATGTGAGCTACAGATTGGTAGCCATTAACAAATTTGTAGTGTCACTTTTTTGGATTTACAATTTTTACATGATGTGGTTTATGTTATGGGCCACATTTGGAATAGAATGCATAATTATAGTTATGGAATCACCACGGGAAGCTGAGAAAAATCGAATCTTGACCTTATTTTATCTCTACTCTGGTATATCTTATGGTATTTATTGAAGCAAGTAATACAGGTAGTCCACATCTAGCAAAGATTGCAACCACACGGCATTGAAAATTAGTTGCCTCTCAACATAATTCAATAATAAACATAGTGCAACAGTCTATTACATGCCTTTTAGATCATATATAAAACTAAGGAAACTTCTAAAACTAACAAGTAAAAACAAATAAATAATCCATTACAAAATTAGTGGAATAACATAGCAATAGTCCAGCAGTCAAATGAAATGTAGTTTAAAGCTTGAAAAACTTAAATAGATCTTCTTCAAGCAACGAGTATAGACAACCCCCGTCAAGCATCGCCTGATGATTCCACCCATTCCCTCCTCTCCTCGTCACTCATTAGAAAAAACATCCAACGACTCATTTTGCTCAAGAGAGAGTTTTGAGCTTTGAAGAAAATACGGCAGGGTGTGCCTTCCATTACTCGTCAAAGATTCCATTCAAGCTTCAACACTTGCGTTGGAGTTCTTCTCAAGCTTCCTAGCCTTTGCACTATTAATAGAAGTCCATGCATCTATGGCTTCATCGATTCTAGAGGAACGATTACTCTTAGAATTATTGGACTTGTTGCTCGGACCAGAAAGATTAATGGGTGGTTGGGATAGATTTATTGGGGCTTCTAAGTTTACATCTTAGGACTATGGGTTGGGATACAATGATGGGCCAGAATCATTTAGATTCGGCATATCGGGTTCTATGTTCTCCTCACTCTCAATCGATTGTTAGGAAAAAGACTTGCACCACTCCCACTAGGTACTATGTTGATGAACATTTCTATGCACAAGTGATAATATGGAAGACCCCATTTCTTGAGATAATTCTCTTTTGAATTTTCTAAAAACAAGGATATAATGACACAATGTGTTAGTGTCATTAAAAGTGGTCATTTAATGGAATATAACAAGTGTACATATTGAGCATATGGAAAACTTTGTCAATTACCATTAGCCACTCTACCCGTTGCTCCTCTATGGCTGTGACAGTGCCAATGTTGCTATCCCACCCAAAACTCGTGTGGTGTGTTATTAGATCATGAAATTTTCTCCAAAGAAGATACACACTAGATAATTTAGTTTTTAGTTGCTCGACTTTGTAGTGAAGGCTGGTACATGCATACAAGTCTCTTTGAGTCTCTAGCCAAATAATGGTAGTGAAAGTTGTTGAAATTAACTATCCCCTGATGAACTGATCATATATCACCTCAATCAATACAGACAAAGTGGGCAAGTCCCACTTGGCATCATTAGTCATACTTCAAAATCTTTGTTGACGATGAGTCATTTAATAACATGGGTGATCAAAGTTAGTAGAGAACAAAATATAGTATGTTTTATATGATACCCGACACAGTAAAAGTATGCAAAGTTCAACAAGGAAGGAGTATCTATCTTCGTATTGCAATAATTTGATCTTAACAATATGCATCTTTCTATATAAGGGGCCAAGAAGAAGATTATGTATTTTTACTCATGTATGGTAAACTCACATCACCTCTATCTAGTTACACATAATATTTCCTCCATCCCAAAAACATTCAACAGTCATCAATTCAAGAAGATGAACATATTACATAAATAGATTCCCATGTAACCTCCATTATAGAAGCTCATTTTCCATTTCTAACAAGGTATGCATCACAGTTGCCCTCGTGGGCTATCAAATATCATGAAATAAAAGTTCACTTAGAAGAGCATAAACTACAAGATATTTATTGCCTTCATCTTGTTCATGAAATAAAAGTTCACATACAAGAAATTACTATTTCATCCTCTTCACAGAACTCACAGCAACAAAAACATCACTAACAACAGCAGTAGTACCAAATCAGTAACCATATCCATTTTCATGCAAGCAACAAACATGAATCTGGCTCTAGCAATAATAGGACAATTGGTCTTCTTCACAGGGGCCTCCCATAAGATAAAAAAACATGGAAAGTAGCCAACCTAAAGTTAATTTTATCAATCAAAGCTTGACAAACTAACGCACGTTGAAACCTACCCAGAAATGTCATGGTTCTCAACATAACAGAACCTTGGGAACTAAACTAACTTACATACCAATACACAAAAATCTGAAACTAACAAGTATAAATGCTATCAGATCTGGATATTACAAATGCAAGACAAAGAATACAAACCACTTGTTATCTACTCGCACGCATCACAACACCTAAAGTAGCATAATATGCTACAAAATACGTAGAATAAGGAAGATGGAATGGATTTTCATATGCTACTGTTGGCTATAAAATCAGGACTGAGGAAAGAGCAAAATTACTTTCTACTGCCCCTTCACCTGAAGCCCTAATTTACTCACCCGGAAAGGGGGATTAGCCATGGAAGATAAAAAATTAGTACTTTTTGGTGCTTACAGGGTCATCTTGTTGGGCTATTCTCGCCGGAGCTAGAAACGATTTCTCCCTCCATCGTTCTGTTTGAGGAAACCTATAGGTGGGCAAAACTTGGAAGTGTGTGCAAGTTGGGGGAAAACACTACAACAAGGAAAGTAAATGAATAAATTTATTTATTTTTAATTTATTCCAATTTTTCGATTGATGTGAGGTTATGTGATTGGATGAGTGTGTAGCTTTCTCAGAGGAGTGAATGGGTAATTTCCATGGGGAATGTGAAAATAGAAATGAGAAGTGGGTTTTGTCCCTTGAGAGTGGCCTCATCCAAAAGCATCCCAATTTTTTAACACTAAAAAGGCTGAAAATAGGTTGTGGAAATGAAACCAAACAACCACTTAGTACTTTGAGAGCTTCTAACTTGTTCATCCTACTTTTACAGATATATCCATGCCTTGTATGCAATAGGATGGCAACTTATTGGTTATCTAATTTTCTTTTACTTGTTTGAATATGCATTAATGAAGGTTGAGAATCAAATATGTATAATCCGTTATTCAATGTACCTTGTGCAATTAAAGAACCATTCTTCAATGCTTTCAACATTCCATTCGATATAAAAAAAATCATATCCTTCATTATCAAGAATGGGAATAGAAATAATATTATTAACAAGGTTGGGTACATAATAACAAGGATTTAATCCCATGGGAGGATTTGATAAAATAGTGGAAGGAAAACATGCTTAAAAAACCATGAACATGTTTCTTATATCAAATTTAATAACATGCTTATTCTTTTTTTCGCCTTTGAGGGTTTGTGAAATCTCAAGAATAGCTTAATGTTCCACTCAACATTATTTTGGAAACCAATTAACCAATTGGGCCAAACTTCTACAATTGACTTAACCTCAAAAATCATTCTAGATTCCTTGAAGCGGATATATGTCCTATTTCAAGGTGCTCCTAATCCCATGGGGATTAAAGTAGATCAAGAGACACATGAAAAATTCACAAATTGGGTTTAGGATAATCCTATCCCATAGTCTCATGGTGGCATCTACAAACTTTAAAAGTCTCAAAGACACATAAATAATACCTTGGTTAAAGTTTACAAGAGTTGCAAAGCTAACAAGGTATGAGAAGTTCATGTTGTCAAAAGAGATTTTTCAAGCTATGATGGATGCGAAGTCATGTGTCATTGACTATGGTCTATAGATAATTAGGCTTGAAGAAGCTTTTTCTACTTGGACGTGGTGATCGACAATGATTTCCATGAGGATTTGATCCTCACATCATCGCCAAGTTTTATTGATCAAATTGTTGATCTAGAAGGAAACTACCATGACAATGGTATTCCTTTGACACTTGTTTCCTCCTCCAAGTCTATAGGCCCTAGCGGTCCTAGAGTGAGAGGTAAAAGGAATAAAAGTTTTTTCTCCAAGGGGAAACAACTATTAAAGGCATCCGGAAGAGTAAAGAAGATTATAGAGGATATAGTTGATATTATTTGTTTCTAATTTGGCTAGATAGGCAATTCGAAGCGGTTTTACAAGGAATACCTTGCAACCCTTTGGAAGGGTATGTACTTTATTGAAGTTCATTTAAGGATAAATTCTTCCTCATGGATATGTGGTATCGTATGTGGTTCTTATCTTTGTAAGTTGTTGCAAGGAATAAGAAAGAATAATAAAACTAAGTGATGTGGATATGATCCACCACCTTGGCTAAGGACCAAGAGTTGTGACCAAAGCCGAAGGCGTATAATAAGTTAGACTTAGAGAATTCCATATTTGTATTGGACTTTTGTTATAATGTACCATGTATATTATTTAGAACATTATTTCAATTCCCATTAAGGATAGCGAAAGATTTGATCCTTCTATATCAAATAAGAGATTGAAGGTATTAAATAATAGGTTCTTTAGTTGTTTATGGTACACTTAACAAAGGATTGTACATATTGGATTCCCAACCATCACTAAAGCACTTTCAACAAAGTAAGAAAAATTAGATATCCAAGAACAATGCCATGTAATGACATGCAATACTTGGGCATATCTCTAAAAATAAGATAAGCAAGTTGGAAGCTCTCAAAGTACTAAATGTTAGTGGCATTAAGAAACTTCCAACTTACAAATCTTGTTTGAAGGGAAAAATGACCAAGGCTCCATTTGTAGGACAAACGGAGTGCTCCACAAGTCATTTAGATTTGATCCATATGGATGTTTTTGAGCCGCTAAGAGTTATGAGAGATGAGGCTATTCCTACTTTATCACCTTCACCGATTATTATAGTCGATTTGGACATGTGTATCTTATGAAGTACAAGTTCGAAGCCTTTGAAAAGTTCAAAAAGTATATGAATGAAGTGGAAAAGCCACTAGGGAAAAATATTAAAACTCTTCGATCGGATCGAAGGGGAGAATACTTGAGCACCAAATTCTTGGATTATCTAAAGGAGAATGGGATTCTCCCTCAATAGAGTCCACTTGGCATATCCCAACATAATGGAGTAGCGAAGAGGAGAATGCCATTCTCCTTTCGATATGCCTATATCCTTTTGGGGATATGCCTCAAAGACGACCGGCGAAGTTATTAAGTGTAGTACCTTCAAAAGTCAATACCAAAGACAACACATGAAATGTGGTATGGCAAAGCACCCTCTTAACATTACTTAAAAGGTTTGGGGGTCTCCCACCTACATGGGACGGTTAGTGGGAAACAAGTTGGATAGTAGATACACCTTATGCAAGTTTTGGGGATACCCAAGAGAGTTTATGGGTTATTACTTATATGATCCCTCGGAATCAAAGGTGTTTGTTTTGAGGAACGCCACCTTTTTAGAAGAGGAATTTCTATAAGATAGAAAATGGGGTTGTTGTTGAACTTGGTAAAGTTCAAGATGATCATCAAATCCCATAAGTGGTAGAAACAAATAAATATCAAAGAGCCTTATATACAACCTTTGAAAAGGTCGGACCGAATCAAAAAACAACCTGAAAAGTTTGAATTCTTTCATGAGATGGGCCAATCGGATAGTGATTCGAAGACCTATGAGGAAGCTATGTTGGACATAGATTTGGGATGTCGGCTTGAAGCCATGAGATCCAAAATGGACTCCATGTACTCCAACAAAATATGGACTTTGGTAGATCCACTAATGGGATTAGTTCCCGTTGGTTGCAAATGGATCTATAAGCAAAATCTTGGAGTGAATGGAGAAGTGGTGACTTTTAAGGCGCGAATAGTGGCAAAGGGTTACACTCAAAGACCTGGTATTAATTTTAAGGAAACTTTTTCACCGGTCGTAATGCCTAAGTCCATTCAAATTCTACTTTCCATAGCCACATATTATGACTATGAGATATGGCAAATGGATGTGAAAATCGCTTTCCTCAATAGAGATATTGAAGAAGAAATCTATACGGAACAACAACAAGGTTTTACATCTAAGGGAAGTAAGCAAAAAGTTTGCAAACTCCAGAGATCCATTTATGGAGTCAAACAAGCTTCTTGAAGTTGGAAGATGCATTTTGACAAAACGGTCAAATTGTTTGGCTTTGTCAAAAATATATATGAACTATGTGTGCATAAGAAGGCTAATGGGAGTTCGATACAGTTTATTGTCCTTTATGTCAATGACATCCTTCTTATTAGGAATGAGGTGGGAATGTTATAGTGTACTAAAGTGTGGTTATCTACATAATTCTCCATGAAGGATTTGGGAGAAGCATCTTATGTATTAAGAATACGTACTACAGAGATAGATCTAAGAGAATGCTAGGGCTATCCCAAACCCTGTACATTGACAAGATACTAAAGGGGTTTAGTATATAAGAATCCAAAAAGGGAATCATTCCCATGGGACATGGCATTCGACTATCTAAGTCTATGGCCCCTAAGACAGAAAATGAGAGACAAAGGATATCCCAGATACCTTATGCCTCCGTTATTGGAAGCATAATGTATGCAGTTCTATGTACAAGATTAGATGTGGCACACTCGCTAAGCGTTACGAATAAGTTCCAATCCATTCCCAGTGAGAGTCACTGGATAACCGTTAAAACAATCCTTAAGTACTTGAGAAGGACTAAGGACTTTTTTTTGGTATACGGCAATAGAGAATTGAAACTAGAGGGGTTTTCGAATACAAGTTTTCAATCCAATATAGATGACTTGAAATCCACTTCCAAATTTATATTTTGCCTCAATGGTGGCATGGTTGGAAGAATTCAAATAAGACACCATGGCTGAGATAACCACTGAGGTGAAATAATTTGTGATTTTGGAAATCGCAAAAGAAAGTGTTTGGATGAAAAACTCTATCCAAGAGTTGGATATAGTGCCTAGCGTGCATGAGCCCACAGTTGTCTTTGGAAGACAACTCAGGACTTGAGCTAAGATCTCATCAATGATCCAAACACAGTAAACGCGTTATCATTTGATACATGATATCAATTAATAGAGATAACAACGAAGTGGACAAAGTTGCTTCAGAAGAGAATTTAGTGGAACCATTGTTTAAATCCTTAAAAGCAAAAGATCTTTGAAGGATATCTTGAGAAGGTGGGTCTCAAGGCCATGGGCATTGGCTTTAGGGCAAGTGGGAGATCGTTGGAATAGTGCCCATCAAACCAATAGGATTGGCCTCATAAAGCTATTTCCTTGTAAAACAATCTTGATTGAATGATATTCTTTATATGGCCGCCTTCATCTTATGTTCTTTATTACTTCACTCGTATTTGGATAAAGCCCTTAGATCATTCATGACTATGGGACTTGGTTCAATGACTATGGAATAAATCTTACACGGTCGTGATCTTAAATCTTCCAAACCATAGGATCTTATAAGATAGGGCATCTAAGATCTGGATAAACTTGCACTAACGATGCATAAATCTAAATGTTGGATATTGCTCCATTTCATGTGCAATCATATGAGATATGGGTGCCTGTTAGTGGGTGCTTGTTATAGAACAAGGCACTAAAGACATACGGGAGAATCCACTAGATAGCATAAGTGGAAAGTCGATAGTGGCAAGTTCTCCAACTTATACTAGTGCATATTACACTACAACAAAATCATATCATTAGTGGCAAATAATAAGAGGCATATCTCAAAATTGCCTCTAATAATTATTTAAATGGGCCAATACATATTAAGTGCTCCTAAAAGTGTTGGTCTATTTTTAAGGGCCTTTGATAGCCTATCTACCAAGGCCTATTTAAAATAGCCCACAAAAGTAGGCCTATATAACTTTTGTGTGCTTATATATTTTTCTTTCATTCTTCAATAAAAATAGTTAAAGTAGGATTTAACTAAAAGAGATTTCCCCATAAGCTATAAACTCAACAGAGTCTCAAAGCACACCGTTCAGTAGCTCACCTGAAACCAGTTGAAATCCCCTTGGGCATCCTTCAATCCGTCACGGCCTTTTTCTTATCCCATCATTTTATACAGCTTGCAAATGCAAAATCACAACCTATTATTCAGAATTCCTTGTCGTCACTGCCAATTACAACCATCAGCAAAATCGCAAGCTTAGGGATTTTCTCCTTTACTCAAAATTTTGTGTAAGTTGCTCGATAAATTGGCAAATAATCTTGGCTCTAGTCTTTTTCTTTTCCAGATCTAGGCTCCAGCCTATAGTTCCCCTGAAACATACTGTGTCTATGGTATTGCCGACTGGTACAACTTTGTGGCATCCATGGCAGCGGGCTTCTTGTGTAATCGGTGTCACAGATGACCTCTTTTGGTAGTCCTTGCAAATGAGATTACTCTCCATTTGAGCAACTGGTAATTTTTCTGTGTTGAAAAAGCCTAAATAAGAGTACAATCTATCTATACGGCTCAGGAGGATGGACTCTTGAGATAAATTTATACAGATTATACGATGAAGGAATTAACTGAAAGTTCACATTAGTAGTTTGAAATGGTATATATGATGAGTTCAGATGTTTTTTTTTCTCAGCATGGTCCTTGTGTATACCAGAGTTTTAATTTTTATCAAACCAAATTATACTACTTTCTAACCTTTAGCAGCAATTTTGCCTGTCATGTGGTTATTGATAAAAATAAATAGAGTTCCTATATTTTCATAATTGTCACACTTCAACTTGGATTTATCCAACTCTTTGTGCTTCTGTTATAGCAATATTGGATTTATTTTGACAGAGAAAATTTGGTTGGTTTGACGGACCAAGTTTTCTATTTTGTGCTCAATCTACATGTTCTAATGAATTTGCATATACGAGATAAATTTTGTTTGAATGATGACAATTATAGTACATAAACATAATGTGTGCTGCTGGCCTTAAATGTGTGTCTATATAGAATTAGTAGCAAAAGGAATCAAAAATAAGAAACAAGGATTTGAATTCTTGAGTGCATATAGAATTAGTGGTACTAGGTCTTTAAAGTAGTTGGCAAGGTTTTGTTAGGACCTAATCTTTAAAGCAATTAGCATAGATTTAGTTAATGATTATGTAATAATAAAGAAGCTTGTCTTGTTACTTTTCAGATAGACATTTATCTTTAATTTTCTTTTTACTGAGAGTCAACACTTTGACTAGCTTCTTCATCAACTCTTACTGCTTTCACTTTCTACCGAGTTGAAGAAAATAGTTTCCGATTTTAAAAAGAAAAAAGAAAAAAGAAAATAAATACTACCCACTTTTGCTGAATTTTGAAATGCAATAATCAATAGCCATTAATTTGAATTTGAAAGTCAGACATTAATATACCATTTTTGAAAGTCAATTTTGTGGCCCCATTTTTACAAAATCTTTTAGTGTAGCTTGCCAAACTAATAAATTTTCCTCATAAAATGCCAACATATACCAAGTCCTATTTTGTGCAATCTCTATGCATGTTCATACTGGAAACGGGCAGTGCAATCATGATCAACATATACTATTGTTTGTTTTAACTTATTAATTTGTAACTGTATGGACTATATACTTTCATTTTTCTATAGTTGTCAACTCAAATTAAATAAATCCATACATATGTTATTTTTGGAATATATAATGAGCTTTTCAATTTTTTAAATCAGTCAGTTTTGTTTAGTTGTTTTTTGTTCAAATATGAATAATTTTGACCCGACTTAATTTATTTTCCAGCAGTTCTAAATTCCTAATATTTTCACCATCTTTTGCAGTACGTAAGCAGTAGCAGCTTTCTTGGAACATGCATATATGTATGTGTAAGTTTATTCAGTTCCAGCAAGCAAATTGAATCTAGCTACTTAGTATACATTATATTCATTATTGTACATATATGTCTAGGTGCCCTACTTGACTTTGTTTCTTTTCAAGATATGATCACGCACACTCCTAACCCTCTAAAACTCTTAAACAATTGTTGTACTCCCCCCCCTGAAAAATAATTATTATGTGGCCAGTAATATAATTTTTGCCTCTTAAATCCACAAATTCCACCATTTGCCTTGGATATGTTATTATCTTTATTGTGTGACTGTGAATTGTTTATAAATTGTGGAAACTTACTTTTAATTCAGTAGATGTGATGCCATTAAATAGGAGAATTGACTTATATACCTAGAGATTGGAGTAGAGGAATTATAAGAGGGATAAGAGTTGGATTGATAAACCAAGGTATCTTTTTCTTACTTCCTCTTTTTTCCTTGACACCTTGAAATATGTGTGTGTGTGTGTGTGTGTGTGTGTGTGTGTATGGTATTCATTTTTATGAATTTATTAGGAATACTCCAGCTTATGAGGATGGTGTTTTCAAGTTTCTTCACTATGCATTTTGTAATGTGGGGGAAAAAAGAAAAATTTTATGCCCATGCAAGCAATGTGCTAATAGCTATTGGAGAACACGGAATGAAACCTACGAACATTTATTATGTGAGGGTTTTCTCAAAAATTATATCCATTGGACTCTACATGGGGAGGCAACATCATCGTCATCCTCATCTTTTATGCTGAATGATATCGATACTTCTGATATAGATGACCATAATGATATGTATGATTTACTTGAGACAGTTTGTGGCGTTGCAAGTTTAGATTGTGAAATTAGTGATGGAGAAACTGAGTTTATGGAAGGGCCAGATTTTGAAGCTAAAAAGTTTAATGAACTCCTCAAGGACGCAAAAAAGGAGTTGTTCCCAGGATGTAAGAAGTTTAGTAGGCTTTCTTTTACTGTGAAATTATTTCACGTAAAATGTCTTGGGAAGTGGAACAATAACTCCTTTACTATGCTCCTCAAGTTGTTGAAGCAAGTGTTGCTAAAGGGTGAAACATTACCCAGTACTTTCTATAAGACTAAGACGTTCAACAAAGATTTAGCTCTTCACTATAATTAGATACATGTTTGTCCAAATGATTGCATGCTTTTTTGGAAAGAGTCTGCTAATGAATCAAATTGCAAGATATGTGGTGCATCTAGGTGGAAGAAAGCAGAGAGCTATGTTGATGAAACTTATGCAACTAATAATGCTGCCCACATATCGTAATATTGTAGCAGTGTTATTAGTCATCTGACTTGAGGATCTATGGTAAACTTTTGTTTGGTTCTCATGCTTTGATTCTTCATTGACCACTTAGCGGGTCTTTTGGGTTGAGGTTGGGTATGAGCTACTTGGCATGGAGGTTTGTGAGATCCAAGATGGAATCTGACTCCTTGCTTTTGTGAAGGGTAAGTACATCTCCTATGTGTTCTATAATGATCGATTTCAAGAAATCCTTGCGCAAGGTGGTGTGATAATTTGAAAAATGAGCTTTTAAAAGACGAGGTCACATAAGAAAATCAAACATTAAGAATATAGACATAGCATCGAGATTATTAGGGAGCTGACAAATATCTTACCCTAGGCCTCTTTCAGAAGATTGGAGATGGAAGAACTGTATCTGTATGGTACATATAAAGCTATAATGGTTTTTCAAAAGCATTTATTTCGGCCAATTAGTTGGGCTTCATGGGCTTGAGGTTGGACATTGATCACGGAGATTGAGTACTCTTCAATTAATGAGATTAATTGAATTGAGTTGATTAGTTTAAAAGTGTTTTAAACTAAAATGAATATATGATATTCAAAAGTCACAAGGAGTTGTGAGCCCATGTCCAATGAATGGTAGAACCTATTGGGTCATACACAAAAGCCAATTAACCTCCTACTTATTTGACTAATTTTCTAAGAGTTAGAGAATCACTCCAAGGTGATCGATTTTTTAGGTGCCAAATTGAAGGTCAAATTTTCACTTGATTAATTTAAATATTAAATTAATCAACTAATTTAAGGATTTAATTATTTGGTGCCAAGTGACCATCAATTGGTCAAGTTAATTTAAGGAATTAAATTAACAAAATTGAGCTTAAAAGTTAAGCTTGTTTGACTTGAGAGTTAAATCAAAGGTTAATTAATTAAATTAAAGTGTTTAATTTAATTAATGAGAATAACACATTTTGGAGGGAAAACTCAAATGAAAGGTTCATTTGAATTAGCATCTTAATTAATTTGAAATTATATTTCAAATGTAATTAAAATGCACATGAAATTCAAATGAGATTTGAATTCAAATTTGCCACCATGGCACCCCACTTGGCCACCCCCCTCAAGGAAGGTGTGATGCCACCTTGGCATCACATGACCCAACATCTATATATAGATATATATATATAGAGAGAGAGAGAAAGAAAGGATCAGCATTATACATGAAAAGTGTGAAGGATTAGATCTTTCAATAATTCCCTCCAAAACTCCCTTTCCAAATATTGCTTCATTTGTTGAGGCTTTGTTCTCTCTTCTTCTCCTACCTCAAAAATCAGCCTTCACCATTGATATTTTACTTATTTTCTCCAGCTAAAAGTGAGTGGAATTTGGAGGATCAATTGGTGTGTGGATCATATCAATAGAGGCAAAGCATTTGATTTGCTAGCTTTGGAGATCTATTGGAACAGAGCAATCACTTGTTGAATTTTTTCCAAGTGACCCAGATTGAGTTTTGCTCTAAATTTCTTAAAGAACTTTCCTCAAGGAATTGAGAGGTTCCAAAATTTGTTTTGTGATTTTTGGAGCATTTTAACTGAGGCAAAAGTTTTTGTTTCTCTACTGTGCTAGGGTCTGCCAGAATCTAGATTGGTGAAGTGTTCACCCTTGTGACCTTGGAAATTTGCTTTTTCTGAATTCCTAGAATGATTAGATCCTTGGTAGGCTATAAACACTAGTTATTTTGAGCTTTTGAAGTTTGATAATTGGATCCTAGGTGTTTATAACCTTCATATGATTGGCCTTGTAAAGCTATTTTCTTGTAAAATAATTTTGATTGAATGATATTCATCATATGGCCATCTTCATCTTATGCTCTTTATTCCTTCACTTGCATTTCGATGAAGCCCTTAGATCATTTATGACTGTGGGACTTGGTCAGTACACTTGGTGATGACCATGAAATAAATCTCACATGGTCGTGATCTTAAATCTTTCAAGTCAGAAGATCTTATGAGATTGGACATCTAAAATCCAGATAGACTTGCACTAACGGTGCATAAATCAAAGAGTTGGATATTGCTCTATTCCATGAGCAACCGTGTGAGATATGGGTATATATTAGTGGGTGCTTATTAGAGAACAAGGCACTATAGGCCCACCGAAAAATCCCCTAGATAGCTATGGTGGCAAGTCGGTAGTTCTAAGTTCTCCAACTTACGCTAGTGCATTTATTAGTCCTTTGACCTGAGGATCCATAGTAACCTTATTGTGTCTGATCCTCATGCTTTGACTCTTTCTTGACCACTTAATGTGTCACGCCCCAAAATTAATTCATATTTATACTAGAATTGAGTGTGAAATTTAATCCCAAATAAATGAATCTAACAATCCAAAATCATAAGGTTAAATAAGAACTCATCCAATTCCTAGCAAATTCACAACATGAAACTCCAAGTATCGAAATCTTTCCGAAACCAAACACAATGATATCCACAACAAATAAACAAAACTAATGAACTTAATATAAAATATACTAATCTACTAAAAATTCCAAAACTACGTCTTCACTCTTGATTCTCATCATGCAGGATCCACCTCCTCACTAGGACTAGGATCTATGTCTGCCAGAAGAAAGTTAGAGAAAAGAAAAGAGTGTGAGTAAAGACTCAGTGAGTGCTAAGTGTGTGTAGAGTGAGTTATTGAATTAAAAATAATTTTTTTTTGTACAATAGAAATTTTTGAGTATTCTAAAAAGGAACCCATAAAACAGTCTAGCAGTAACCGTTGAGAAATTTATAAATGATCAAGCAGTATCCAATCAAAACTTTGTTAAATAATTTCCTAAACTATCAACTTAAATACGATGATCAGTCAGTTTTAATGTAGCCAGTCAACCTTATGGCTCCCACCATAACAGTCCCTTATCGCTCCAGGCAAGGTGTAACCTTACCAAACAATGCCCAAGCGTCCCCAGGAATTCCTACGACCCACCTCAGCCACAAACGGCTTCTGTTGTGCACTGGGGGGATTAGGCCATGGGGGCTTGGTATTCAACCGGCTAGCCCGCTGCTGCCCAGTGAAGTCCCTCGCACACCCAGACCAAGTTGGATCCAACTAACAATAACAGTAGCAGTAACAGTAACAGTAATCAGTTGATCATCGAATTTAATTGGTAGTCTAGAAGCATTAAAATCATAAAGCATGGGTTTCTTTTTCCAGAATCAAAACAAGAAAAAATATTTCTTTTTGTGCAAAAATAAAACAAGAAAAAGATTTCTTTTTGTGCACAGTGGAATACATATGTAGTGCAGTGTAAGTTGAAAAAAATTCATGAACAATTATATAATAGCATATGTCCTTTTGGGTTTTGAAACATAGCAATATATAGTATTTATAAGTTTAGGCACTCACCTTCAAGGTCAATCATATCTCAGTGTCAATCAATTCAATTGTTGAGTCACCTGATTCATTGAATAAACAAATCGACCACCAATTTAACTGACTAACAAGACAAAATTTACTTGGGACTAGCCTAGTACATACATACTCACAAAACTTATCAAGAATTTATCCTTTCATACGTACTTTATTGATGCACTCGTAACACTCTTTCTAGATATCGAATTAACTTGATTCTTGTGGCATTAGAAATCTAAGCAAGAGTACTAACTATTATGTCGATGATACGGTCTAAAGTGGCCAATATGAGAGAGGAAAAATCGAGTTCAAGAGGCAGCAGTGGTGCGAAAGCAGATTTCTAATTTTTAGGAAATTTTTTGATGTGACACTTGATTGTATCTAAGCTATAAATTTTACTACAGGCCTTGGATGAAGGTGATTCAAAATCCTGTAAAAACCTAGAATATATATCTACAATTCATATGTTGACCCTTTTACCCAATTAAATCGGAATCGAGTAACTAAAGTTGTCACAATATTCTGTTCTAAGAAAATCAAAGTCCTGTGTTTCCAGACGTGACACATCTTAGTATTTTAATCATAAATTTCTCTATATAATTTTTATTTAGGTGATTTATGCATAATTAGAAACCCAAGAGATATATATACAATTCATATGTTGACTTTATTTCCCAATTAAATATAAATAAAATAGTAAAAGGCATCACAATACTCTGTTCTAGGAAAATCGAAGCCCTGTATTTTCTGTCATGCCACAACTTTGTATTTTACTCATAACTTTATCCCTATATATTGGATTGAAGTGATTCATGCCGAAATAGAAACCTAAGAAACATATGTAAAAATATTAAGTTGATTATTTTACTTAATTCTATCGGGAAGAAGTATTAAAAGCGTCACCAATATCCCTTTTCGGAAAAATCAAAGTCCTATATCTTCTGACTGGACACATCTTAGTATTTTGCACATAACTTACTTCATTTAAATCATATTGTGGTAATTTAGGAGGCATTAGAAACCTAAGACACAGATCTAAAAGTTTTGTGTTGATGACTTTTCTTAATTCGGATAAGAAGTACTAAAACTGTCACAATATCTGTTTTCGAGAAAATAAAAATCTAACAGCATAATTGAATTTTGAATTTATCAAATATGAAGTCTACAAACTCATGAATTACCTCGTGTAATTTCTAATGCACTTCCAACAAATGCCGTCTCCTTTTCCTTTCCCCTCTGCCACAGCTGCTGTCCTTTTTCCTTCTTTCCCTTTTTCCTCTTTCATTTACTATTAAATGTAATTAGGGTTTTGGTTTTAGGGACTATACTCATATGAAAGAGGTGGTTTAGTACAAGTAGGACTCTAATAATTCTACTAGGACTAGGATATTTATCCTACTACAAATCTAATGTCTTTATCATTAATTCCTAGAATTCAATAATTCAACTCCTTGTATTAATATAACATTAATTCAAGTAAAATTATAACTTATACTCCCCAAAATATAGAATATCTACAATATTAATTATCATTATTTGATCAAAACATAAGTTAATATTATCTATATATTATATATATAAATATATTATTCTGAAAACATATTACATGCCTTACTACAATTTTAATTGAAATATTAAATAAAATAAAATAAGGTATATTAATCGATTAAATACGAAAAAAATAAAATAAAATTCCGGGGCATTACATAATGGGTCTTTTGAGTTTAGGTTGGGTATGAGCTACTTGACATGGAGGTTTGTAAGATCCAAGATGGAATCTAATTCTAAGGGTGAGTGCATCCTCTATATGTTCTATGATGATCGATTGCAAGAAATCCTTGCGCAATGTGGTGTGACAATTTAAAAGGAGTTTTTCAAAGATGAGGCCACACAAGGAAATCGAACATTGGGAATGGAGACATAATATCGACATAAAGCACAATAAACTATATACAGCTCCTACTAGCCTTTTTATACACGTATGGTTCATATACATTTTTGACAAAGCCAAACAATTTGACTGTCTTGTCAAAATGTATGTCCCAACCTTAGGATGCCTATTTGAGTCCATAAATGGAACTCTAAAGTTTGCAAACTTTTTGCTCACTCTCCTAGGATGTTAAACCTTATAGCTGCTTCGTATAGATTTCTTCTTTAATGTCTCCATTGAGGAAAGCAATTTTCACATCTATTTGTCAGATCTTGTAATCATAATATGCAGTTGTGGCAAATAGAATCTGAATGGACTTGGCATTGCAATTGGTGAAAAGTTATCCTCGAAATCAATATCGGGTCCTTGAGTGTAACCCTTTGCCACTAGTCACGTCTTAAAGGTTGCTACCTCTCTATCAACGCCTAGCTTTCGCTTATAGATCCAATTGCAACTAATAGGAACTATTCCCTTAGGTGGATGTACCAAAGTCCATACTTCGTTGGAGTACATATAGTCCATTTTGGATCTCATGGCATCAAGCCAATGTCCCAAGTCTATGTCCAACATAACTTCCTCATAGGTCTTCGGATCACTATTTGATTGGCTTGTCTCATGAAGGAATCCGAACCTTTTGGGTTGCTTCTTAATTCAGTCCGACCTTTTTAGAGGTTGTGTGTAAGGCTCTAGATGCTAACTTGTTTTTACCACTTGTGGGATTTGATGATCATCTTAAACTTTATCAAATTAAACAACAATGCCATTTCTAGCCAATACAAATTCCTTTTCCAATACATAGGCATTCCTTGAGACAAACACCTTTTGTTCCAATGGATCATAAAAATAATAACTCAAAGACTTTCTTGGGTATCCCATAATCTTTCACAAGGTAGATCTACTATTCAACCTGTCTCGTACTATCCATCTCACGTAGGCAAGAGATCCCCAAACCTTAAGGTGTCGGTAAGAAGGTGCTTCACTATTCCACATCTCATGCGGTACTTTTGGCACTGACTTTGATTGTACTGCATTTAGTAGCATCACCGCCATTTGTAAGGTGCATCCCTAAAAGGATATGGGCACATTGGAAAAGCTCATCATGGAATGTACAATGTCCAATAAGGTACAGTTTCTCCTTCGGCTACTCCATTATGTTTAGGTGTGCCAGTAGGAGTCCATTGAGAGAGAATCCTATTCTCTTTTAGATAATTCAAGAATTTAGTACTTAAGTATTCTCTCCCTCGATCCGATCAAAGAGTTTTAATACTAAGTCCTTTTTGCTTTTCCACTTCATTCCTCTACTCTATGAACTTTTCAAATGCATCGGACTTGTACTTTATAGGATACATATGTCCGAATCGACTATAATCATTGGTAAAGGTGATGAAGTTGGAAGAGTCTCATCTTGCACTGACTCTTAGTGGACCACAAACATCCGTATAGATCAAATCTAAAGAACTTATGGTGCACTTCGTTTGCCCTACAAAAGGAGCCTTGGTCATTTTTCCCTTTAAACAAGTTTCACAACTAGGAAGGTTCTCAATGCCACTAACATTTAGTGCTTTGAGAGCTTCTAACTTGTTCATCCAATTTTTAAATATATGCCCAAGACTTACATGCCAAAGAAGGGCATCGTCTTTGTTATCTAATTTTCTTTTACTTGATTGAATGTACATTAGTAAAGGTTGGGAATCTAGTATGTATAATCCATTATTTAATATACCTTGTGCAATTAAAGAACTATTGTTTAATACTTTCAATACCCCATTCGATATAGAAAAATCATATATTTCATTATTAAGAATGAAAATTGATATAATGTTCTTAACAAGTTGAGGTACATA
This sequence comes from Jacaranda mimosifolia, assembly GCA_018894105.1. NCBI lineage: Eukaryota > Viridiplantae > Streptophyta > Magnoliopsida > Lamiales > Bignoniaceae > Jacaranda > Jacaranda mimosifolia. The sequence continues at coordinate 16,391,743 of CM032128.1, read as the reverse complement.
ATAAAAAGGATCTAACACAATACAAGCCATGGTGGCAACTCTTGCTCCATTTCTGAGGTAGAGGATTATATCCCTTCACGTAGACTCTTTCTTCTTTCCATCTCCTGTAACGAATTACAAAGGTGAGAACCACATGCGGTATCAAATACCCGTGAAGAAGAATTAATTATTAAGTACACTTCAAGGAGGTACATAACCTTTCCAATGGTGCCAAGGTATTCCTTGCAATTTCTTTTTCTATGCCCCTTTATGCCACAGTAAAAACAAGTTGCAGTGGTTTTATCACCTTTCTTTTTCTTAACTCTCCATAACCTTTCAAGGGTTGTTTCCCTTTCGAGGCAGAACTCTTCTTCCTCTTACTTCCCTTTCTAGGTTCCCCTAGGGCCCTTCCACCTAGAGGCAAAAGCAAGCATAAGAGGCTTTTCCTTTTTCATAGTCACCTTGGCAGTCACCATCATGTTCACCTTTTCGTTAATCGTCACCTCTTACTTAGATATATTAAAGTTTTTAATGAATAGGTCAAATGAAAGATGCAATGATTGTAGGATCAAATCCATATAGAGATCATTGTCCATGACCATGTCTAGTTGTCCAAGCCTTTCAATAAGTCCAATCATTTTAGGCCCGTGATCATGGATATTTGAACCCTATACCATCCTTGATCTAAAGAGCTCTCTAGACAAATTAAACCTTTCATGTCTTGTTTGTACACCATACAACTCTAATAGGTGTTTGTAGATCTCACATGCATGTCTCATACGTTCGTGAGTCTTTTGGAGCTCGTTAATCGTGGAAGCCATCATAAGGCATCTCACTTGTAAATCATCATCTACAAGTTTAGCGAACAATTCACGGACCTCATCAGTGGCATCATTTGCCAAGGTGTCCGGCGGACTTTGATTAAGTACGTAAGTCCTTTTTTCAGAGTCAAAAATGATTTTAAGGTTCCTTAACCAATCATAAAGGTTAGACCCGGTGATTTTATTGGTTTTCAAAATGTTTGCGAGTGGATTTTTAGTCATTTTCTTTTTGAAGATTTCAAAAATCTATAAGAGGCGAAAAAAGAGTATAAGCATATGATTGAATTTTTATATTGAAAACATGTTCATGGTCTTTCAAGCATGTTTTTCTCCCACTATTTTATCAAATCCTTCGCCCTCTAGAAGAATTTGGGAAATCTCATTTCCTAGTGAGAATCAAAATCCCAAGGACTTGCAAGTGAACTCCCGTAATAAAGTGCCATCCACAAGCAATCGAAGGGTAATCAACATTTTCTAATTACATCTTATGCAACTTTTGATGTATTTTTCCTCACCTTTCCTATAGGCCCACGTAACCGTGTGCCATCTATATTACTAAATGTTAAGTCCAAACTACCAATCAAATTTTGATTCAAAACGGGCACCACATTATCCCCTGTAACTAAGAGCCAATGTGTGGGCATTCTTAAGTCAAAGGTGTATCTCATGCTAAGTGTATGCTTATAGCTTTCCTCCTAAGTGTGACCCCCACAATCGAGTGCCAACACACAAAATCGGTAGCATCGTCATGCCATACACTATTAGTAGAAGGCATGGAATAATTAAAACTCTTTTAATTTATATCCATTTTGACTTAATATTTGAAAATACTTAGAGTTTCTAAGTAGAGGGTTTTTGCTTGCAAAGATCTCATTATTTTATCTTCTTATGTAGGTTTTCTATATCTTAACCATGGATCTCATACATCAATAGGATATGGAAAGCATAAATAAGTAAATGCGCCTAGCATGCTCCTAGGTGGGATGACCATGAGCCTAACCAAGTAGTGTACCTAGAGCAATAGGTGAACCACCTAGTTGATTTTAAATGGGTTGATTAAATCTAGCTATTACATGAGTGTATCCCCATACATTCATGGGTCTCCATGCATCCAATGGTCTCCTTGCTCCTTGTAACATTTACAAGAGAAGAAATCCTCACTCTTAGTGATTCTAATAATATTTACAAGATAGAATCAAGAGACATGCAAGCCCCAATTTAAAACAACCCTTTTCGACAACTTGAAATAAACAAAATCAATATTAAAGGCTCATGATAATCCCCATTCATTCATCATTCATTCAACAATTAAACGAACAATAAATAAATCTAGAATTAACAATTAATTCCAACAATTAAATGCTTATCTCATAAACAATTAATTGGCCAGGCAAGAGGAAGCATAATAATTATGCCATAAATTGAAGATTAACTTTAACAAAATTTTAAAAGCAATAAAAAATGTCAAACATAATTTTGAGAACTTGCACAACACTTGTGCATATATCATGTGTGATTGAAAATAGTTTTGGTCATATAAAAGAGCACAAAAAACAACAAATCTCATGCCAAAAGAAAATTAGCTACTGCCCGCTCAGGCTGGGCACATTGCTTTGCGACACCCACTGCTCGGCCAGCATCGGCCAGGCAGGGCAACAATCTCTATTTTCACCTTTTGCTCAAGTCAAGTGCTAATTTGCTCAACTTTTGTGCACCTAAAAACTTTGGACACTTCTGAAACATTAAAACACACATTGTAGATGAAATTCTAGATTCAAAACTCCTTTTAAAAATAGAATTTCAAGTGCTCAATCATGCTTTCAAAAATAAGTTTAAGTAAGAATCACATTCTTCAAAATCTTCAATAATTTCCAATCATATTGGATTCAAAAATGACCAAAACAACTTCAGGTCCATCAACACATGCTATATCACCATATAACATTAATTAATGCTAAATCAACATTCAGCATAATTATTATGAATTGAAACATGCTTAAGATATAAATCAAACATCTTAAAAACACATATTCGCATTATCTAAATTCTTCCATCAAGGAGCCACACACAATATCATCCAAACACTCCAATCCATCACATGAATCAATCATTCAAAAATCCAAATCGAAGCATGCATTAGGCTATGATACCACTTGAAGACAAGTGAAGCACTAGGATCCAATAATTAAAACTTCAAAAGCTAACATTAACTACTGCTTCATAAGCAAACAAGGATATAAACATGCTTAGGATTTAGATTTGGATGGACAATTACCTTGATTAGCAAAATCTAAAGGAAAGATGAAGAACTCTTCTTCAATCCAGGAATTGTCAAATAGCAGCACGGTGGATTTGAAGCAACTTTTTCCCAATCCAGAAGCCTCCAAAAAATCTGGAAAAACTCTAATAGCTTCTTAACTATTTGAAGAACATACTATGAAAATTTCAAATGAAAACTCCTTTTGGATCTCCTGTAATAAAATTGCCAAGTTATTTCCCTAACTAGTGGATCTCCAAAGGCTAAGAATCCTATTGTCTTGCCTCTATCAATATGATCCACATGCCAATGCTAGTTCCAATTTCTACTCAATATTAGCCGGAGATAGACATGAGAAATGAGAGGTAGATGGCCAGTTTTGGGGTTGGAGAAGAAAAGGGATGTGAAGCTTCAACTTATAAGGTAACACTCGAATGAGGGAAAAATGTGAGAATTTAGTTCTTCACATAGATTTCAATGTGGTTGCCCACTTTCACCTATATATCTATATATATAGAGAGGGAGAATAGTGTGATGCCAAGTTGGCATCAAACTTTCCTCGAGGTAGGAGACCGCCCACTTGCTTGCAAGTTGGCAAATTCAAATCAAATTTGAATTTTGTGTGCATTTCAATTATATTTGAAATCTAATTTCAAATTAATTAAAATGCCACACTAAATGAAACTTTCATTTAAATTTTTCCTCCAATATAGATTCCTCTCATTAATTAAATTAAACACTTTAATTTAATTAATTAATCCTTAACTTAATTCTTAAGTTAATTAGCTTAACTCTTTAAGCTGAAAATTGTTTACTTAACACTTTAATTGACCAATTGATGGTCATGTGGCACCAAATAATTAACTCCTCAATTATTGGTCTAATTTAAATCCTTAAATTAGTTGATCAATTTACCAATTAAATTAATCAAGTCAAAGTTGACCTTAATTTTCGATCACCCTAAAATTGGTCTCTTGGAGTGAATTTCCTAACACTTAGAAATTTTTTTCCATCAATTAGGAAATGCAATTGGCTTTTATGTATGACCCGATAGGTTCTATCATTCATTTGAAATGGGCATACAACTCCTTGTGACTTTTGAATATCATATATTTATTTTAGTTTAAACTCATTTAAACTAATTGAATTAATTCAATTAATCTCCATTAATTGAAAGTACCCAATCTCCATGGTCGATGTCTAACCTCAAGCCCATAGAGCCCAATTAATTAGCTAAAATGAATGCTTTTGGAGAACCATTATAGCTCTATGCGTACCATGCAAGTATGGTCTTCCTATCTCCTATCTTCCGAAAGAAACTTGGGCAAGATATTTACCGGTTCCCTAATAGCCTCGATACTATGTCTCTATTCTTATTATTCGATTCCACTTTATGACCTCATCTATGGAAAACTCCTTTTCCAAATCCTCATACTACCTTGTGCAAGGATTCTTGGAATCGATTATTATAGAATACATAAGAGATGCACACGCCCTTCACAAAGATGAGGAGTTGATTCCATCTTGGATCTCACAAACCTCCATGTATAAGTAGCTCATACCCAACCTCAACCCGAACGATCCACTATGTGGCCAAGGAAGAGTCAAAGCATGAGGACCTAAACACAAGGTTATCATGGATCCTCAGGTCAAATGACTATATGTACTAGCATACGCAGGAGAACTTGCCACTGCAGACTTGCTACTACGGCCATCTATATCTCAAATGGGATTGCTCATGGAACGGAGCAACATCCAACCTTTAGATTTATGCATAGTTAGTGCAAGTCTATCCGAATCTTAGATGCCTTGTCTCATAAGATCCTATGACTTGGAAGATTTAAGATCACGATTGTGTAAGACTTATTCCATGATCACCACCCAGTGCGTGGCCAAATCTCGTAATCTTGTGTTATCTAAGGGCTTTAACCAAATGCCAGTGAAGTAATAATGAGCATCAGATACAGATGACCGTACAGAGAATATCATTTAATCAAAATTGTATCACAAGTGAAATAGTTTAGAACGCCAATCTAATAGGCCTGTGGGGCACTATTGCAACACAAATTGGATCTACAAATGACCAAAACACCTTAAGGCCAAATTTAACATGCTATATCAATATATAACATCAACTAATGCCAAATCAAAATTCAATATTAGCAACTATGAATTAAAATATACTAATCATATAAATTAATACTTAAGACACATATTAGCATACTTTCAATACATCAAGCAAGGAGCCACACACAAAATCATCCAAACACTTTGAACTATAATTTGGATCAAGTATTTGGAGATTTTGACCAATTCATCACATGAATCAATCAATCAAAAATCCAAATCATAGCATGAATTAGGCTCGATACCACTTGAAGTCACATATAGCACTAGGATCCAATTATCAAAGCAAAAAAATGCTAAAATAACTAGACTACATATGAAGACAAGGATCTAAACATGCCATAGATTCAGATTTATAAGGAGAATTACCTTCATTTTCAGAAAATCAAATGAAGGTGAAAAAAGATCTCAACCCCTTGAAAATTGCATTCCAGACGGCACAGTAGAATCTAAGCAACTTTTGCCCAACCAAATGAACTCGATTTGAGTGAAATTTGTACCAAAGAACACCAAATTCTTGATGTATGATTAATAAAAACTCAATTCAAAATGGATTCACGAAGACATCCAAATGTCGCTCCAAAATCACTACCCAAAACAAAGGATCTCCAAAGGTTAGCAATCCAATTGTCTTGCCTCTAATGTAAAAGTCCACACACTAATGCACAATACTTTTTTTCTCAATGTTAGCTGGAGAACAAAGAGAATAAGTGCTTAGATGAAGGCTTGATTTGGACGTAGGAAAAGAAGAGAAGTGAAGCTTCAACACATAAGGCAACATTTGAGAATTTGGAGAAAAAAATTTAATTCTAGCTTGCAAAATTCATGTGGCCGTCTTTCTCACTCTCTATATCTATATATAGATGGAGGAAGGTGTGATGCCAAGTTGGCATCACACCTTCTCAAGGTGGCCACCCACTTGCTTTTGCAAGTTGGCATGTGAATTTTGAATTTTATGTGAATTTGAATTTCATTTAGAATCTTCATTTCATCTCATAAAATCTCATCCAAACAAATTCTAATTCACACCAAATGAACATTTCATTTCAATTTTCCCTCCAAAATTAATTCTCCATTTTAATTAAAGTAAACTCTTTAATTTAATTAATTCACTTTGACTTAACTCTTTAAGTCAATTTGCTTAGATCCTTAAGCAAGACATTGTTAACTTAAACTTCTTAATTTAACTTAACCAATTGATTGTCATGTGGCACCAAATAATTAACTCTTCAATTAATTGGTCTTAATTTAACTCCTTAAATTAATTAGATCAATTTAACAATTAAATTGATCAAGCCAAAATGACATCAAGTTGTGTCAGTCGATCAACCTCTAAAATCGGTTATTAAAGAACTCATCTTACTCTTAGAAAATTCCCCTTCATCAAATAGGATTTGCAATTGGCTTTTATGTGTTACCCATTAAGTTCTACCATCCATTAGACATAGGCTCACAACTCTTTGTGACTTAGTTTAAACTCCTTTAAACTACTTAACTCAATTCAATAAATCTCCATTAACTGAAGAGTACCCAATCTCCATAGTCAATGTCCAACCTCAAGCCCATGGAGCCCAACTAATTGGCTAAAATGAATGCTTTTGGAGAACCGTCCTAGCTCTACGTGTACAATACAAGTACGGTCCATCCATTTTCTATCTCCTAAAAGAGGCATAGGGCAAGATATATGTCGGCTCCCTAATAGCCTCAATACTATGTTTCTATTCCCCATGTTTGATTTTCCTTTATGACCTTATCTTTGGAAAACTCATTTTCTAAATTGTCATACTACCTTGCACAAGGATTTCGTAGAATCGATCATTATATAGAATACATAGGAGATATACATGCCCTTCACAATTACAAGGAGTTAGATCTCATCTTGGATCTCACAAACCTCCATGTCTAAGTAGCTCATGCCCAATCACTACCTGAACGACCCACTACGTGGCCAAGGAGGAATCAAAGCATGATGACCTGAACACAAGGTTACCATGGATCCTTAGGTCAAAGGACTAATTATTTGCATTAGTATAAGCTGCAGAACTTGCCTCTTCGGCTATCTAGTGGATTCTTTGGGGGCCTTCAATGCCTTATTCTCTAACAAGCATCCACTAACATGCACCCATATCTCATATGGTATTGTTCATGAAATGAAGCAACATCCTACCTTTAGATTTATGCATCATTAGTACAAGTCTATCTAAATCTTATATGCCCTATCTCGTAAGATTTTATGACTTGGAGGATTTAAGATCACGATGGTCTAAGACTTGTTTCATGATCACCACCCAGTTCGTGACCAAGTCTCATAATCTTGTGTGATCTAAGGGCTTCAACCAAATGCCAGTGAAGTAGATATAAGCATAAGATGAAGATGGCTATTTAATTAATATCATTCAATCAAGATTGTATCACAAGTGAAATAGTTTACATGCCAATCTAATTGGCTTGCGGGGAACTATTTTGACACTTTTTTTGTGCATTGGATGTTTGGCAACATTATCGGCTTCCTACAGAATTTGTTATACATATTGATCATGAATCTTTGAAGCATTTAAAGGGCCAAGGGAAATTGAGTAAAAGGTATGCTAAGTGGTAGAATTCATTAAGGCTTTTCCATATATGATTTTCTATAAGTAGGGAAAGGAAAACATTGTTACCGAAGCACTGTTTAGGAGATATGCTTTAAAGACTACACTTACATCTAAGTTGTTAGGATTTGAGCAATTGAAAGATATGTATGCAACTGATATTAGCTTTGCTAACTTGTATATTGCATGTGAGCATGGTGCATTTATAAATTCTATGAACATGAAGGTTTTTTTATTTCGTAGCAATAAAATTTGTGCGCCAGCTTGTTCTGTGCATGAGTTGCGGGTTAGGGAATCACATAGTAGTAGATGTGAAGGCTAGAGTAGCATTAAGATCCATAAATCAGCATTCATAAGCATGAAATAAATGAAGCTACTCGAACTCCCAAGGATGTAGACATGCTATAGATCTAGATTAGGATGAAGAATTACCTCTTGTAGCTCAAAATCAAGGAGAAGATCAACTATCTCTCACAAGTCCAGAAACTGTCTGGATCTGGCACAACAGAAGGATGACAGCAATTGTCCAAGCTAAACTGCTCCACAATTAACGAAATTAAATTTGGAATACCTACACACATAAGGGAAGCTACTTTGAAATATTGGAACCAAAAATCCTTTTGGATCGCTCCATAAAAATTCTCCAACCGGAAGCTACTGCAGGTGGATCTCCAAAATTGAGCAAGTCAATCGCCTTGCCACTGTAACGATCCACACACCAAACCATCTTCCAATTTCCCCTCACTAGAAGCTGGAGTTAGAGAGGAGAAAATGAGGTAGACGAGGCTGATTTTTAGGCTGAGAAGAAGAAGGAATGCAAAGCTTCAACTCATGATGCAATACATGGAGAGAGATTTTAAAAGGAAAGAATCTAATTCTCACACTTTTCAGCAGCTTATTTATGCTCTCTATATCTATATATAGAGGTTGGAAGTTGTGATGCTTGTTGGCATCACACCTTCCTCAAGGTGACCGCCCAAGTGGCATGCCAAGTTGGCAAAATTCAAATTAAAGTCTTACTTGAATTCCAATTTCATTTGGAACTAATTCCAAGTTAATTAAGATGCTAATTTAAATGAACACTTCATTTAAATTTTCCCTCCAAAAACTATTCTTCCCATTAATTAAATTAAACACTTTAATTTAATTAATTAACCTTTGATTTAACTCTTAAATCAAACGAGCTTAAGTTAGTCAACTTAACTCTTTAAGTCAACTTGTCCAATTGATGGTCAATCATGGTACCAAATAATTAACTCCTTAATTATTGGTGTAATTTAACTCTTAAATTAGTTGATTAATTTAACACTTAAATTAATCAAACCAAAATTGATAGTTGGATTGGACCTTTGAAAATCGGTCTCCCAAGGGTGATTTTTCCAACACTTGGAAAATTGCTCTACCAATTTTGGAAGCTATTTGGCTTTTGTGTGTGACTCAATAGGTTCTACCATTCATTGGACATGGGCTCACAACTCTTCGTGACTTTTGAATATCTCATATTCATTTTAGTTTAAAACTCCTTTTAAACTAATCGACTCAATTCAATTAATCTCATTAATTGAAGAGTAGCCAATCTCCATGGTCGATGTCCAAACTCAAGCCCATGAGCCCAACTAATTGGCCGAAATGAATATTCTAGAGAACCATCATAGCTCTCCGTGTACTATGCAAATACGGTCCTTTCATCTCCTATCTCCCAACAAAGGCTTAGGGCAAGATATTTGTCAGCTCCCTAATAACCTCAATACTATATCTCTATTTTGAAGGTTCGATTCCCTTGTGTGACCTCACATTTGGAAAACTCATTTTCCAAATTATCACAGCACCTTGTGCAAGGATTTCTTGGAATCGATCATTATAGAATACATTGGAGATGCACTCGCCCTTCACAAAAATGAGGAGTTGGATTCTATCTTGGATCTCGCAAACCTCCATGCCAAGTAGCTCATACCTAACTTCAACCCGAAAGACCCACTGAGTGGTCAAGGAAGAGTTAAAGAATGAGGACCAGACACAAGGTTACCATGGATCCTCAAGTTAGAGGACTAATAATATGCACTAGTGTAAGCGGGAGAACTAACCACTACCGACTTGCCACTAGGGCTATCTAGTGGATTCTCCAGAGGGTCTTTAGTGCCATGTTCTCTAACAAGCACCCACTAACATGAACCCGTATCTCATACAGATTGCTCATGGAATGGAGCAATATCCAACAATTGGATTTATGCATCGTTAGTGCAAGTCTATCCGGATCTTAGATGCCCCGTCTCATAAGATCCTATGACTTGAAAGATTTGAGAACACGACCGTGTAAAACTTATTCCATGGTCATCAAACCAAGTTCCATAGTCATGTGTGATCTAAGGGCTTCACTCAAATGCAAGTGAAGTAATATGAAGCATAAGATGAAGATGGCCATACAAAGAATATCATTCAATTAAGATTGTTTTACAAGGAAATAGCTTTTACAAGGCCAATCCAATTGGCTTACCAGGCACTATTCCAACAATCTCCCACTTGCCCTAAAGCTAATGCCCCATGGCCTTGAGACCCATCTTCTCAAGATGTTCTTTGAAGACTTTTTGCGTTAAGGGTTTAGTTAGTAGATCTGCTATATTTTTCTTTGAGGCAACTCTCTCCACTTGGATGTTGCCTCTATCAATGATCTCCCGGATCAAATGGTATCGTCTCAAAATATGCTAGGATTTTTGATGAGATCTTGGCACTTTAGCTTGCGCTACAACCCCGGTGTCGTCACAGAAGACAACAACTGGCTCAGTTATGCTAGGCACTACATTCAACTATTGCAGCTTTCAAAGCAGCAATATATTCTGCTTTAGTAGTAAAATCGACCGTGGTGTCTTGTTTGTAACTCTTCCAACTCACTGTGCCGCCATTGAGGTAAAATATGAATCTAGAAGTGGATTTGAGGTCATCTACATTGGATTGGAAACTTGAATCCAAAAACCCCTCTAGTTTCAATTCTCTATTGCCGTATACTAAATATGAGTTCTTAGTCCTTCTCAAGTACTTAAGGATTGCTTTCACGGCTATCCAGTGACTCAGTAGCTTCACTGCCATATGTATGGCGTATCCCCAAAAGGATATAGGCACAATGGAAAAACTCATCATGGAGCGTACCATATCCAATAAGGTACAGTTTCTCCTTTCGGCTACTCCATTGAGTTGGGGTGTTCTATGTGGAGTCCATTGAGATCGAATCCCATTGTCTTTTAGATAATCCAAGAATTTGATGCTTAAGTATTCTTTTCCTTGATCCGATCGAAGAGCTTTAATACTTAGCCCTAATTGCTTTTCTACTTCATTCCTATACTCTTTGAACTTTTCAAAGGCTTTAGACTTATTCTTCATAAGAAACACGTGTCTGTACCGACTAAAGTCATCAGTGAAGGTGATGAAGTAGGAATAGCCTCATCTCTCACTAACTCTTACTGGTCCACCGCATAATTGTTATGCTTCCTCTTGCTTGGTTAATTATTCATTTATGAGATAAGCATCTAATTGTTGGAATTAATTGCTAATTTTATATTTATTTATTGTTTATTTAATTGTTGAATGAATGATGAATGAATAGGGATGATCATAATCCTTTAATATTGATTTTATTCATTTCAAGTTTTTGGAAAGGATTGCAATAAATTGGGGCTTGCATGCCTCTTAATTTCTATCTTGTAAATGTTATAAGAGTAGAATCACTAGAAGTGAGGATTTCTTTCTCTTGTAAATGTTACAAGGAGTAGGGGGGCCATTGGAGGCATGGAGACCCAAGTAGACCCATGAATATATGGGGTACCCTCATATAATAGCTAGAATTAATCAACCCACTTAAAATCAACTAAGTGATGCACCTATAGCTCTAAGTGCACCACTTAGCTAGGCTCATGGTCATCCCACCCTCGGAGCATGCTAGGTGCATTTACTTATTTATGCTTTTCATATCCTATTGATGTATGAGATGCATGGTTAGGATATAGAAAACCTAAATAAGAAGATAAAATGATGAGATCTTTGCAAGCAAAAACTCTCAACTTAGAATGTCTAAGTGTTTTCAATATTAAGTCAAAACATATACAAAATAAAAGAGTCTTAATTAGTCCATGCCTTCTACTGATAGTATACGCCATGACGAGGCTACCAAATTTGTGTGATAGCACTTGAAGCGGGGGTCACACTTAGGAGGAAAGTTGTGAGCGTATAGTTAGCATACGATGCACCTTTGATTTGAGAACCTCCATGCATTGGCATACACAGTGTGGGATGTTGTGGACCCATCTCAAATCAAAGTTTGATCAGTAGGTTCGACTTTACACTAAGTAATGAAGATGCACTCAAAGTAGGTTGTCTTCATGAAAACTAAGGAAAAATATATCAATCATTTAGCAAGCGCTGCTTACCTTTGGATTGTTTGTGGATGGCACTCGAAGCAGGGGTCCACTTACAACTCCCTAGGATCTTGATTCTCACTAGGAAATGATATTTCCCAAATTCTTCTAAGAGGTGAAGTATTTGATAAAATAGTGGGAGAAAAAAATGCTTGAAAGACCATAAACATGTTTTCAATATCAAAATCCAATCATGTACTTATGCTCTTTTTTCGCCTCTTGTAGATTTTTGAAATCTTCAAAAAGAAAACAGCTAAAAATCCACTTGCAAGTAATTTGGAAACCAATAAACTCATTGGGCGTAACTTTTGTGATTGGTTAAGGAACCTTAAAATCATTCTTAGCTCCAAAAAGAGGACTTACGTACTTGATCAAAGTCTGTTGGACACCTTTGGTGATGATGCCACCAATAAGGCCCGTGTATTGTTCAATAAATTTGTAGAAATCTACAAGTGAGATGCCTCATGATGGCTTCCATGATTAATGAGCTCCAAAAGACTCACGAGCATATGAGACATGCATGTGAGATTTAGAAACACCTAAAAGAGTTGTATGGTGTTCAAATAAGATACGAAACGTTCGCTTTGTCTAGAAAGCTCTTTAGATCAAGGATGGTAGAGGGTTTAAGTATGCATGATCATAGACTTAAGATGAATGGACATCAAAAAGTTTGGACAACTAAACATGTCATGGACAATGATCTTTACGTGGATTTGATCCAACAATCATTAACCCCTTTGTTCGACCAATTCATTTTGAACTTTAATATGTCCAAGCAAAAGATGATGACTAACGAATTGGTGAATATGATGGTGACCGCTAAGGCGACTATAAAAAAGAAAAAACCTCTTATGCTTGCTTTCGCCACTAAGTCGAAGGGCCTTTGAGGTCCTAGAAAGGGAGACAAGAGAAAGAAGAGTTCCTCCTCGAAAGAGAAGCAACCCTTGAAAGATTCGTGGGAGTTAAGAAGAAGAAAGGTAACAAAACCGATGTAACTCGTTTCTATGTGGCAAAAAGGGATGTTAGAAAAGAAATTGCAAGGAATACTTTAGCACTCTTGGGAAAGGTTTGTACTTCATTGAAGTGCACTTAATGACTAATTCTTCCTCATTGGTATTTGATACCGCATGTGGTTCTCAACTTTGTAATTCATTATAGGGGATGGAAAAAAGAAAAAGTCTACGTGAAGGGGATATGATCATCTACCTTGAAAATGGAGCAAGAGTTACCGCCATGGTCTAATGTAGTAAAGTTAGACTTAGGGAATGCTTGTATTATGTTAGATCCTTGTTATTATATACATTAACTTGTTAAGAACATTGTTTCAATTCTTGTTCTTGATAATGAAGGATTTGACTTTTCTATATCAAATGAGGTATTGAAAGCATTAAAGAACGGTTCTTTAATTGCACAAGGTATATTGAATACCGGATTATACATACTACATCCCCAACCATCACTAATGCACACTCAATCAAGTAAAAGAAAATTATATAACCAAGAAGATGTCATTCTTTGGCATGCAAGACTAGGTCATATCTCTAAGAATAGAATGAACAAGTTAGAAGCTCTCAAAGCACTAAAAGTTAGTGGCATTGAGAACTTTCCTACATGCAAATCTTGTTTGAAGGGAAAAATGACCAAAGCTCCTTTTGTAGGATAAACGGAGCGCACCACAAGCCCTTTAGATTTGATCCATATGGAAGTTTGTGGCCTACTAAGAGTTAGTGCGAGAGGAGGCTATTCCTACTTCATCACTTTCACTGATGATTATTGTCGGTTCGGACATATGTATTGTATGAAGTACAAGTCCAAAGCTTTTGAAAAGTTCAAGGAATGTAGGAATGAAGTGAAAAAGCAAAAGGGATTTAGTATTAAAGCTCTTCAATCGAATCGAGGGAGAGAATACTTAACTACCAAATTCTTAGGTTATCCGAAGGAGAATAGGATTCTCTCTCAATGGACCACACCCAGCACACCCCAGTATAATGGAATAGTTGAAAGAATAAATCATACTTTATTAGACATGGTACGTTCCATAATGAGTTTTTCTAATGTGCCCATATCCTTTTGGGGATACGCCTCAAAAATGGTTGTGAGGCTACTAAATGTAGTACCCTCAAAGTTGGTTCCAAAGACGTCACATGAGATATGGTTTAGCAAAGCACCCTCTTACTATTAACTTAAAGTTTTGGGGTCACCCGCCTACGTGAGATAATTAGTAGGAGACAAGTTGGATAGTATATTCACCTTGTATAAGTTTGTGGGATACCTTAGAGAGTTTATGGGTTATTACTTTTATGATCCCTTGGAACAAAAGGTATTTGTTTCAAGGAATGCCCATTTTTTGGAAAAAGAATTTCTATTAGATAGAAAGGGCGTTATCATTGAACTTGATGAATTTCAAGATGATCAACAAATCCCACAAGTTGTACAAACAAGTAAGCATCAAGAGCCTTATATACAACCTCTAAGAAGGTCAGACCAGAAGCAAATTGAAAAGCTAAGATTCCTTCATGAGACTGGCCAATTAGATAGTGATCCGAAGAACTATGAGAAATCTATGTTAGCCATAGATTCGGGACATTGGCTAGACGCCATGAGATCCAAAATGGACTCTATATACTCCAATAAAGTATGGACTTTGGTAGATTCACCAAAGGAAATAGTTCCCATTAGTTGCAAGTGGATCTATAAGCGAAAGCTACGAGTCGATGGAGAGGTAGCAACCTTTAAGGCACGACTAGTGGCAAAAGGTTACATTTAAAGACTCAGTATCAATTTAGCAGATACCTTTTCACCGATCGCAATGCCTAAGTCCATTTGGATTCTACTTGCTATAGCTGTATATTATTACTATGAGATATGGCTAATGGATGTGAAAACCGTTTTCTTAATGCAAACATTGATGAACAAATCTACATGGAGCAACCATAAAGATACATCCAAAGGGAGTGAGCAAATGGTTTGCAAACTCCAAAGATCCATTTATGGACTCAAATAGATATCTCGAAGTTGGAACATATGTTTTGACAAGACAGTCAAATCATTTAGCTTTGTCAAAAATATGTATGAATCATGTGTGATATGAAAGCTAGTAGGAGTAGTGTACAATTTATTGTACTTTATGTCGATGACATCTTTCTCATTGGGAATAAGGTAGGAGTGTTAGAGTGTACTAAAGTATGGTTATCTACTCAATTCTCGATGAAGGATTTGGGAAAAGCATCCTACGTATTGGGAATATATATTTATAGAGATAGAATGAGGAGGATGCTGGGGCTTTCCTAAATCCCGTACATTGTCAAGATATTAAAAAGGTTTAGTATGTAAGAATCCAAGTAGGGATTCCTTCCTAAGGGACATGGCATTCGTCTCTCCAAGTCTATAGCCCCTAAGATTGATGACAAGAGACAAAGGGTATCCCACATACCTTATGCATCTGCTATTGAGAGAATAACTTATGTTGTTCAATATACAAGACTGGATATAGCACATGCTCTAAGTGTTATGAGCCATTTCCAATCCAATCCCAGTGAAACTCACTGAATATCCATAAAAGTAATCCTTAAGTACTTGAGAAGGACTAAGGACTTATTTTTAGTATACGATAGTAGAGAATTGAAACTCGAGGGGTTTTTGGATTCTAGTTTTCAATCCAATGTAGATGACCTAATATCCACTTCTAGATTCATATTTGCCTCAATGGCGGCATAGGAGTTGGAAGAGTTCCAAACAAGATACCACAACTGACTCTACCATAGAGGCAAAGTATATTGTGGCTTCAGAAGTAGTAAAAGAATGTGTTTGGATGAAAAACTTTATTCAAGAGTTGAATGCAGTGCCTAACATTGCTAAGTCAGTAGTTGTCTTCTGTGATAACAATAGAGCGGTAGCACAAGCTAAAGAGCCAAAACCTCACCAGCGATCCAAGCACATATTGAGGCGATATTATTTGTTCTAGGAGATCATTGATAGAGGTGACATCCAAGTGAAGAAAGTTGCCTCCAAAGAGAATATAGCAGATTCACCGACTAAACCCCAATCATAAAAGGTCTCTGAAGGAATTATATCACACAAGACTATAGGACTTGGTCACACACTAGGTTGTGATCATGGAATAAGTCTTTCACGATCATGATCTTAAATCTTCCAAGCCATAGGATCTTAAGAGACAAGGCATCTAAGATCCTGATAGACTTCGACTAACGATGCATAGATCTAAGGAGTTAGATATTGCCCCATTCCATGAGCAATCCCATACGAGATATGGATGCATGTTAGTGGGTACTTGTTAGGGAACAAAGCACTAAAGGCCTACCTAAAGAATCCACTAGATAGCCGAAGTGGCAAGTCAGCAGTGGCAAACTCTTCGGCTTAAGCTGTGCATATAATTAGTCCTTGACTTGAAGATCCATGGTAACATTATCTTTAGGTTCTCATACTTTGACTTCTCCTTGGTCACTTAGCAGGCCATTCAGGTAGTGATTGGGCATGAGCTACTTAGATATGGAGGTTTGTGAGATCCAAGATGGAATCCGACTCTTCGTCTTTGTGAAGGGCGAGTACATCTCCTTTGTATTCTATAATGATCGATTCTAAGAAATCCTTGCGCAAGGTAGTATGATAATTTGAAAAAGGAGTTTTCCAAAGATGAGGTCATAAAGTGGAATCGAACATTGCGAATAGAGATATATTATCAAGGCTATTAGGGATTCAACAAATATCTTACCCTAGGCCTCTTTTGGGAGATATGAGATGAAAGGACTGTATTTGCATTGTATGCATAGAGCTATAATGGTTCTCCAAGAGCATTCATTTTGGCCAATTAGTTGGGCTCCATCGGCTTGAGATTGGGCATCAACCATGGAGATTGGGTACTCTTCAATTAATGGAGATTAATTGAATTGAATTAATTAGTTTAAAGGAGTTTAAACTAAAATGAATATACAATATTCAAAACTCATAAGGAGTTGTGAGCCCATGTTCACTGAATGGTAGAACCTACCGGGTCATACATAAAAGCAAATTGCATTTCCTAATTGATGGACGAATTTTTCTAAGTGTTAGAATCCATGTGACCAATTTTGGGGTGACCGAAAATTGAGGTCAATTTTGGCTTGATTAATTTATTTGTTAAATTGATCAAATAATTTAAGGAGTTAATTAGACCAATAATTAAGGAGAATTATTTTGTGGCACATGACCATCAATAGGTCAAGTTAACTTAAAGAGTTAACTTAACAATTATTAGCTTAAAGAATTAAGCTAATTGACTTAATAGTCAAGTCAAGGATTAAATTAATTAAATTAAAGTGTTTAATTTAATTAATGACAAGAATAATTTTGGAGGAAAAATTCAAATGAAATGTTCATTTGGTTTGGCATTTAAGTAATTTGAAATTAGATTTCAAATGCAATTGAAATGCACACAAAATTCAAATTAGATTTGAATTTGCCAACTTGCAAGGCAAGTGGGCAATCCCGCCACCACCTTGAGAAAGGTGTGATGCCAAAGTCCTCTATCTATATATAGATATAAAGGTGAGAGTGGGGCGGCAACATTTAATCCATGTGAAGAATTAAATTGTCACATTTTCCCTCCTCCAAAGTGTTGCCTCATGAGTTGAAGCTCCACTTTTCTCTTCTTCTCCAACCCCAAAAAATCAACCTTCAAGCTCTCATTTCTCCTCTCTATCTCCAGCTAATATTGAGGAGAAATTGGAAAAAGCATTGGTGTGTGGATCATATTGATAGAGGCAAGACAATGGGATTATTGTGCCTTGGAAATCCACCAGTCAGGGTAGTGACTTGGAGAATTTTTCCAAGGAGATCCAGACGGATTTTTTATTTGAAATTTTCACAATAGCTTTATCAAAACGTTGAGGATCTCCTGGAATTGTTTCAAATTTTTTTGAGACATAGATCATGTAAGAGTTGCACCATTCCAGCTGCGCCACTATTTGACAGATTCTGGATTGAAGAAGAGTTCTTTATCTTTCCTTTAGATTTTTCTTATCAAGGTAGCTCTCCATCTAAATTTGAATTGTAAACATGTTTAAATCCTTGTTTGTTTGTAAAGAACTAGTTAATTTAGCTTTTGAAGTTTTATTATTAGATAATAGTGTCTTACTTGCCTTCAACCTCAACATAATATAGATTTTTTTAAATGCACATACCATTATAGGTAAAAACTACATGATGGTGATTATCTTAAAATATTAATACATTCTGGCTTGTCCCATTTAAACCATGACATGATAACATAACCTATCTATACAAAATATAAAACAAGGGTGGACCACCATCTTCTATACAATCAGAGCTAGCAAAAGATCCACTCTAATATTTATATATTTGGTACCTGTATTATGCCAAAGTCCTTTCCCTACTCCTTGCCTTTCATTCCAGAAGGAATTGGAATAGATAAAAGACATAAGTTGCAAATACAACTCAGTGAAGTTGGTGTCTATGTGTATATGTTTTTCAACCTGAATATTAGTTGAATTATCATTATACTATGCATGTAATGACAAGTATGATAGCTTATAAATCATTTAACAAGGTAGGATACAACTAAAGATTGTTGATGGTGTCACCTTTATCTCATCGGCCATGACTAACTCAATCACTCCAGACAAGATGCGACCTTGCCATTGGCAGACATGCTAAGGATCATGCCAATCCTACGACCCCTTCTCACCGTCATAGTTCCAATCATGCATTTAGGGGGAATAGGCCATGAGGCACACACATCCTACTCGACAAGTCCAATGCTGCCCGACTAGTATGTGCCACCCTCATGCCAAATGGGCTCAATTGTCGCAATTTCAAAGCACAATACGATAAACATGATATCAAAGCCAAGCAATTGAGGTGAGATAAAGTACTACACATCTATGAGATGGACTAGCATATTCACGTCGGGGCATCTTTCAATTATCTAGACATACTATATTGCATGCATAATGACATGATGATCAATAAAAGATAATGATGTGAATGTGTTTCTTCTTCTCATTCTCTTTCCCTTTTTCTTTATCATTTCCATAATTATCATCTCACATTCATTTTTGTGGGAATAATTATCTTATTTCTTCAGGTAACGACATCCATTGTGCTTTCTCAAGCGCGGCATTTCAAGATAAAGCGAACTGCTATGTAAGTTGCCTGTCCAAAACAAATACTAAAACTTAAGGTAGAGTTCAACCAATATACCTTAGTTAGTGAAATTTATATACTAAGAGCAAGAAGTAATGAATCCTAAAATATAATGAATATCCAAACATTAACTAAAGAATATTTCTTCAACTTCATTAACTATGACCTCCTTTAACTCTTTTTCTTCCCATTCTACATTTCATTTCCTAAATCTCTTTTATTATTTTGTTTCTATAGTTTTCTTTTTCAATATAATTCATAGTTCTATAGATATGATAACTCTAATTCTCATTTCCAACTAACTAAAGTATTCTAATCAAGTACTTCTTCAATTTTTCCCCTATAGTTCTTCCTACTTATCATTTAGTAACTCACAAACTACATCAACTAACATTATGTGATGATTTTAGGTTCAAGACAACCATAACACTTCTATCTTAATACCAATCCCAAAGTTCAAAGGACCATCTAGGCTTGAATTAAATCCCTCCATTTTTGGGCCTACTTATACATTTGTATCCATAAATTTCAGAAAAATAAGACCTATACGAGTTCAAACTTCATAAGTCCTTCCAATTGTCAAGCTATCTTATGTTTATGCCCAACTGTAGTTGGTGTCTATCAAATTAAGCACACAAAATCATACATAATTTAAACCATAACCTGAATATATATGTTATAATAAACACATATGATTCCAAATAAACCACTTTAAATGGCTAAAGAATGCCACCTTTTGGAAATAAGAATTGGATTCTCTTTTTCTTCTATTCTAGCTTACTCCTTCTCATTTCTCTTCCTTATTTCTCTCCCTTTTTCTTTTTCCATTTTTTCTGTCTAAATATCCTAATTTTGCTGATAATGAATGGAGAAATCCTTTTTTTAAAAGGATGAGGTTTATTAGGCTTGTTCAAAATATGTGGCTTCACCTTAAGTTGCCACATATCCTATTTAAGTTACTTACTTATTGGTATTTAGTTTTAACTCCTTGAATTTGAGCAATTCTATTTGTCAAAATAAAATAAAAGACAGAAATATGCCAACCATTTAGTCACCTAATGAAGAAAGATGCTTCTTTTGTATGGGATAAAGGATGTGCAAATGCTTTTGAGAGCATAAAAAAGTACCTCATGAATCCACCAGTTTTGGGAGCTCCTACACTTGGAAAACCATTGATATTATACATTGCAGCATAAGAACGGTTAATTGGTACTCTAATAGCTAAAGAAAATGATAAAGGAAAGGAGAAAGCTTTATATTGTTTGAGTAGAGCCTTAACTAAGAATGAGTTGAAATACTCCCCTATTGAGAAGATTTACCTTGCCTTATTTTATGTAATTAGAAAGTTTAAGTGCTATTTTGAGGTATATTCCATTCGACTCATCTCATGTGCCGATCCTGTCGAGTTTGTGATGTCAGGACCAGTACTTTCAAGAAGATTGGCTAAGTGGTCTGTTGTATTCAATCAGTATGAGATCACATATGTACCTCAATAATCTGTTAAAGGACAAGCTCTTGCTAATTTCCTAGTAGATCACCACATTCCTGCAAACTAGGAAGTATCTGATGAATTACTTGATAAGGATGACCTCTTAGTTGAGATCTAGCCAGCATGGACAATTTTATTTGATGGAGCAACTTGATCTAATAGAGTGGGGTTATGGATCATCTTTGTTTCACCAAGGAGGCAAGTTTTGAAGTATTCCATAGTTTTAAATGAATTACACTCTAATAATGTTGCAGAATATCAGACTTTGATTATTGGGCTTCAAATGACACTTGAAATGGAGATTTTAGAAGCTGAGGTCTATGCGGATTCAAAATTGGTTATTAATCAGCTTTTAAATGTTTATGAAGTTAAAAAGAAAGATTTGATTCCTTACTTTCAACTAGACTTTTCTCTATTGAAGAAGTTTGAAAGTATTGTCCTAAGTAATATCTTGAGGAAGGAAAATAGGATGGCAGATGCACTGGCTAGCTAACTTGGCTACTATCTTGGTTCTTTTTGAAAGAGAAATGATAAATATCCCAGTGTTCAATAGATAGATTGTGCCATCACCCATTGAGCTTGATCGTGAGAATGCAAATGCCATATTAATCTCAGTTGATAAAGATGAAGATTGGAGGACATCACTGATTGACTATTTAATGTATAGAAAATTACTGCAAGACCTTCATCATAGGACGGAGGTGCATCGGAGGTCATCTCACTTCATTTTATACAAAGATGTTTTGTATCGTCAATCTTATAAAGGTACATATCAGCGTTATTTAAATAGTGAAGAAGCAACTAAAGCTATGGCTGAAGCACATTCTGGAGTTTGCAGGGCTTACCAATAGGGCGCTAAGCTTCATTTTCATATTAAAATGATGGGCTACTATAGGCCTACTATTGTTAAAGATTGTATGAGTTATGTGAAAAGGTGTGAAGCTTGTTAGATGCATGCTAACTTTATACATTAGGCTCCTAAACCCTTACATCCCACAATTGTTTTATGGCCGTTTGATACATGAGGTCTTGATATTGTAGGTCCTATTACTCCTAAGTAGTCTATTGATCATGCTTGTATATTGATAGCTACAGACTATTTCTCCAAGTAGGCAGAGACGATTCCCCTCAAGGAAGTGAAGAAAAAAAGTATTGTTGAGTTCATTTGTTGTAATATGATTTTCACGTATAGAGTGCCTCGTTACATCATTACTGATAATGGGAGGCCTTTCTACGATAAGTTGTTGGACAAACTTTGTGCACAATTTGGATTCAAGCGATATAACTCCTTAATGTACAATGCAGCTGCAAATGGTCTAGCATAGGCATTCAATAAAACTTTATGCAACTTGCTGAAGAAAGTGTTGTCAAAATCAAAAAGAGATTGGCATGAGAAAATTGGGGCTGTGTCGTGTTCACTGGTTTATAGAGTTGAAGCTATTATACCTTTTGAAAGTCAAATACCCTCATTTCATATGGCATTCAAGAAGGACTCACTGCTGAAGGCAATGTTCGCCTTTGACTTGAGGAAGAGGAAGCATAAGATAAGAAAAGACTTGAAGCACAACGACAACTTGAATGTTATAAAGCACGTATGACAAGGTTATTTAATAAGAAAGTTCGTCCAGGATCTTTTCAAGTTGAAGATTTGGTATTGGTAATAAGAAGGCCCATTACCATCACCCAGCAAATGGAAAGTAAATTCATGTCAAAATGGGATAGTCCATATGTGGTAAAAGAAGTCTACATCAATAGTGCTTACAAGTTGGTTTACAAAGATGGATTGCGCATAGGCCCCCATAAATAGCAAGTTTTTGAAGTGATATTATCCATGAGGAATGTTGCTCCTTAGTGTACGAGCCTAAACTACATGTTGCTCCTTGGAGCACGAGCCTAAACTGTTGTTACTCCTGGCCTGCATGAGTATAAGCTTGTATGGTACCCACCAAAGGTAATACATGTGGTTAAACTACTAACTTAGCCCACTAAAGGTATTTCATGTGGATAAAATGTTAAATGCCTCACCTAGTCCAAGGTGATTAAGCAAT
The DNA here is from genome assembly GCA_018894105.1 of Jacaranda mimosifolia. NCBI lineage: Eukaryota > Viridiplantae > Streptophyta > Magnoliopsida > Lamiales > Bignoniaceae > Jacaranda > Jacaranda mimosifolia. The sequence continues at coordinate 16,368,864 of CM032128.1, read as the reverse complement.
GGATACTCCTGGCCCGTATGAGTATAAAATGTGTGAAGGAACAATCGGCATTAGGATGCACAATAATTCAAAATTAAAACACCAAATACAATGCTAATCGGTCATCCCAGGGTCATAACATGCAGTATATTTAGAACTAGAAGAAGATACATACCTTTAGAAGCAAGATCCAAGGAAGAAAACCAAATCTCCAAGTGTTGGCAGATTCGCGACTGGATCTGGCGCAGCGGATTCAGATCCGAATTTTACCAACCAAAACTCAGAATAAATTAGAAAAAAATATATGGGAGATACCTAACACCTTATTCTATCTTCAGTAGAAAATTTGGATCAAAAATCTCATCACATATTCCATAAAAAATTGGAAAAGTCAGACAATCTGCAGGAAACTGTGAAACAGCAATCTCGCACGAAATCGCCTCCAACGTTGATCCACACACCAAAGATGAGATCCTAGATCTTCAGATCCTAAGTTGGATTAGATCTGAAGATGGAGATGGAGTATGATCGGTTTTTTGGAGAGTTTTGGTAGGGAAGAAAAGGAAGAATTCAACACATGAATATCTTGCCTAGAAAGGTTTTTGGAGGGAAAGCATTTAGAATTTGATTTTCTAATGCTGAAAAATTACACTAAAATTCATCCAGCTCTATATCTATATATAGAGTGTGTGAGGTGTGATTCCAAGGTGGCATCACACCTACTGGGGACTGAAAATTAGTTGTGTGCAAGTTGGCAATTTGAATTTCATCTTGCCAATTTGCTAACTTGGAATCTTATTCTAAATTAATTCAAATCCAATTTGAATTTTCCCTCTTAAAATCCTTTTTCTTCCATTAATTAAATTAATCTAATTAATTTAATTAATTAACCTTGACTTAACAATCAAGTGAAGCAAACTTAACTCTTTAAGTTTACTTTAGTCAAGTTAACCCCTTAAGTTAACTTTGATCAATTGATGATCAATGTGGCACCAAATAATTAACTATTTAATTATTTATCTAATTTAACTCCTCAAATTAATTGATTAATTTAACACTTAAATTAATCAAGACAAAATTGATTTTCAAAAGTCTCCCAAAAATCGGCCATGGAAAAAGGCTATCTTTCTAACACTTAGTAAAATTTCTCCATCAATTAGGAAGGTCTTTTGGCTTTTGTGTGTGACCCATTGGGTTCTACCATTCATTGGACATAGGCTCACAGCCCGTTGTGACTTTTGAATATTTAATATTCATTCTAGTTTAAAAGTCTTTTTAAACTAGTCAACTCGATTCAATCGATCTCATCAATTGAAGAGTACTTAATCTCCATGGTCGATGTCCAACCTCAAGCCCATGGATCCCAATTAATTGGTCGAAATGAATGTCTATATGAGAACCATTTAAAGCTCTATGCGTTCCATGCAAATACGGTCATTCCGCTTCCTATCACTCGAAAGAGGCCTAGGGCAAGATATTTGTTGGTTCCCCAATAGCCTCGATCCTATGCTTCTATTCTAAATGTCCGATTCCTTTGTATGACCTCAACTTTGGAAAAATCCTTTCCCAAATTGTCATATCACCTTGCGCAAGGATTTCTTGAAATCGATCATTATAGAATGCATAGGAGATGTACTCGTCCTTCACAAAAGCGAGAAGTCGGATTCCCTCTTGGATCTCACAAACCTCCATGCTAAGTAGCTCATACCAAATATCACCTCAAATGGCCTGCTAAGTGACCAAGGATAAGTCAAAGCATGAGGACCGGACACAAGGTTACCATGGATCCTTAGGTCAGAGGACTAATAATATGCACTAGCATAGGCAGGAGAACTAACCACTACCGACTTGCCACTACGGCTACCTGGTAGAGTCTCCGGTGGGTCTTCAATGCCTTGTTCTCTAACAAACACCTACTAACACCACCTGTATCACATACGGTTGCTCATGGAATGGAGCAATATCCAACCCCTTGGATTTATGCATCGTTAGTACAAGTCTATCCGGATCTTAGATGTCCTATCTCTGAAGACCCTATGACTTGGAATGTTTTAAGATCACGACCGTGTAAGACTTATTCCATGATCACCACCTAGTGCGTGACCAAGTTCCGTAGTCTTAAGTGATCTAAGGACTTCATCCAAATGCCAGTGAAGTAATACGGTGCATGAGATGAATGTGGCTATATACAAGATATCATTCAATCAAGATTGTTTTTACAAGAATATAGCTTTACAAGGCTAAATCTATTAGCTTGCCGGGCACTATTTCCAACAATCTCCTACTTGCCCTAAAGCCAATGCCCTATGGCCTTGAGACCCATCTCCTCAAGATGTCCTTCAAAGACCTTTTGTCCTAGGGGCTTAAGCAGTGGATCTACTATATTCTCTTTTGGGGCAACTCTCTCCACTTGGACGTCGCCTCTATCAAGGATCTCTCGGATCAAATGATATCGCCTCAATATGTGCTTGGATCGCTGATGAGATCTAGGCTCCTTAGCTTGTGCTACCGCCCTAGTGTTGTCATAAAAGATAACAACTGGCTCAGCTTTGCTAGGCACTACATTCAACTCTTGAATGAGCTTTTTCATCCAAACACCTTCCTTTACAACTTCAAAAGCTGCAATATATTATACCTCTGTGGTCGAGTCGGTCGTGGTGTCTTGTTTGGAACTTTTCCAACTTACCGCGCCGCTATTGAGGCAAAATGTGAATCCAGAAGTAGATTTGAGATCATCTACATTGGATTGAAAACTTGAATCCGAAAACCCTTCGAGTTTCAATTCTCCATTATCGTACACTAAAAACAAATCCTTTGTTCTTCTCAAGCACTTGAGGATTATCTTTACGGCCAACTAGTGACTTTCACCGGGATTGGATTGGAACCTATTCGTAACACTTAGCGAGTGTGCCACATCCGGTCTTATACATTGAACTGCATACATTATCCTCCCTATGGCAGAGGCATAGGATGTTTGGGACATCTTTCGTTTCTCTTGCTCAGTCTTAGGGGCCGTAGACTTTGAGAGACGAATGCCATGCCCCATATGAAGGAATCCTTTCTTGGATTCTTCCATACTAAACCTTTTTGGTATTTTGTCAATTACTGGGTTTGGGATAGCCCTAGCATCCTTTTTGATCTATCTCTATAGATTCGTATTCCCAATACGTAGGACGCTTCTCCCAAATCCTTCGTAGAGAATTGTGTACCTAGCCATGCTTTAGTGTACTCTAACATTCCAATCTCATTCCCAATGAGAATGATGCCATCGACATAAAGCACAACAAATTGTACAGAACTCCCACTTGCCTTTTGATATACACAGGGTTCATATACGTTTTTGACAAAGCTAAAAGATTTGACTGTTTTGTCAAAACGCAAATTCCAACTTCGAGACGCTTGTTTAAGCCCGTAGATGGACCGTTCGAGTTTGGAAACCATTTGCTCACTCCCTTTGGGTGTGAAACCTTGCTGGTTGCTCCATGTAAATTTCCTCTTCAATGTTGCCGTTGAGAAAGGCGATTTTCACATCCATTTGCCATATCTCATAGTCATAATATGCAGCTATGGCAAGTAGAATCCAAATGGACTTAGGCATTGTGACTGGTGAAAAGATTTCCTCGAAGTCAATACCAAGTCTCTGAGTATAACCTTTATCCACTAGTCACACCTTAAAAGTTGTTATTTCTCCATGTACTCCAAGCTTTCGCTTATAGATCTACTTGCAACCCATGGGAACCATTCCCTTTGGTGGATCTACCAAAGTCCATACTTTGTATGAGTACATGGAGTCCATTTTGGATCTCATGGCTTCAAGCCAGCGTCCCGAATCTATATCCAATATAGCTTCCTCATAGGTCCTCAGATCACTATCCAACTGTCCCATTTCATGGAGAAATCCGAACCTTTCGGGTTGCTTCTTGACCCGGTTTGACCTTCTCAGAGTTTGTGCATCAGGCTTTTGTGATTCAATTATTTCCACCGCCTGTGGGATTTTTTGATCATTTTCAACTTCATCAGGTTCTATAACAACACCATTTCTATCCAGTAGAAATTACTTTTCTAGAAAGTAGGCGTTCCTCGAGACAAACACCTTTTGTTCTGAGGGATCATAAAAGTAATAACCCATGGACTCTCTTGGGTATCCCACAAACTTGCACAAGATGGATCTACTATCCAACTTATCTCCCACTGTCCGTCTTACGTAGGCGGGAGATCCCCAAACCTTTAAATAATGGTAAGGGGGTGCTTTGCCATGCCATATCTCATATGGTGTTTTTGGCACCGACTTTGAAGGTACTAGGTTTAGTAACTTCGCTGCCGTTTCTAAGGCATATCCCCAAAAGGATATTGGTACATCGAAGAAGCTCATTATGGAACGCACCAGGTCTAACAATGTGCGGTTTCTCCTATCGGCTACTCCATTGAGTTGGGGTGTGCTAGGTGGAGTCCATTGTGAGAGAATCCCATTCTCCTTTAGATAATTCAAGAATTCGGTGCTTAAGTATTCTCCTCCTTGATCCGATCGTAGAGTTTTAATACTTAGCCCTAATTGCTTCTCTACTTCATTCCTATACTCTTTGAACTTTTCAAAGGCTCCGGATTTGTACTTCATAAGATACAAGTGTCCAAATCGACTATGATCGTCTGTAAAGGTAATGAAGTAAGAATAGCCTCATCTCCCACTAACTCTTAGCAGTCCACAAACATTTGTATGGATCAAATCCAAAAGATTTGTGGAGCGCTCCGATTGTCCTACAAACGGAGCTTTGGTTATTTTTCCTTTTAAACAAGATTCACAAGTTGGAAGTTCCTCAATGCCACTAACATTTAGTGCTTTGAGAGCTTCTAACTTGTTCATCCTATTTTTGGATTATGGCCAAGTCTTGCATGCCAAAGCATGGCATTTTCTTGGATATCTTGCTTCCTTTTGTTTGTTTGAATGTGCATTAGTGAAGGTTGGGAATCAAGTATGTACAATCCGTTAGTCAATGTACCTTGTGCAACAAAAGAACTATTCTTTGATGCCAACAATTTCCTATTCGATATTGAAAAATCAAAGCCTTCATTATCTAGAACGGGAATTGAAATAATGTTTTTGACAAGATTCGATGCATAGAAAATAGGATTAAGTACAATACTTTTATTCCCTAAATCTAGCTTGATTATTCCTTGGAATGTGGCAGCAACAGTTGCTCCATTTCCTAGGCGGAGGATCATATGACCTTCACACAGACTCCTTCTTCTTTCCATCCCCTGAAATGAGTTACAGAGGTGAGAACCGCATGCGGTATCGAATACCCATGTGGAAGAATTTGTCGTTAAATGCACTTCAATGAAAAACATACCCTTCTCAAGAGTAGCAAGGTAAGCTTTACAATTTCTCCTCCAATGACCCTTCTCACCACAGTGGAAACAATTTGCATTTAGCCTTTTTCTTGGCTCTCCCGGAACCCTTCTCGGGTTGCATCCCTTTAGAGGAAGACCTTTTCTTCTTTTTTTCCTCCCTTCTCAGGGCCTTTAGGGACCTTCGACCTAGAGGTGGAAGCAAGCATAAGAGGTTTCTCCTTTTTCAGCGTGGCCACTATGGTCACAAGTATGTTCACCAGTTCGTTATTCGTAACTTCTTGCTTGGACATGTTGAAGTTCATAACAAACTGGTCGAATGATGGTGGCAATAACTGTAAGATCAAATCTATGTAAAGGTCATTGTCCATGATCACATCGAGTCATCCAAGCTTCTCAATAAGACTAATCATTTTGAGACTGTGATCATGGACATTGGAGCCTTCACTCATCCGTGATCTAAAGAGTTCCTTAGAGAGTGTGAACCTTTTGTGCCTTGTTTGCACATCATACAACTCTTGCAGTTGCTTATAGATTTCACAAGCATGCTTCATATGCTCATGAGTCTTTTAGAGCTCATTAGTCATGGATGGCATCATGAGGTATTGAACTTGTAGATCATCATCTACAAATCGCGCGAATCGTTCGCGGTCCTCATTAGATGCGTCATCGCCCAATGTGTCCACAGGACGTTGATTTAGGACATAAGTCCTCTTATCAGAGTCAAGAATTATTTTGAGGTTCCTAAGCCAGTCTTGGAAGTTAAGCCCAGTTAGTTTATTGGTTTCCAAAATGCTTGAGAGTGGATTTTTGGCCATTTGAGTTGAAGATTTCGAAAATCTACAAGAGGTGAAAAAAAAGAGCGTATAAGCATGTGATTGAATTTGATACAAAAAACATGTTTTATGGTCTTTCAAGCTTGTTTTTCTCCTACTATTCTATCAAATACTTTACCCCCAAAAAGCATTCGGGAAATCATATTTCCTAGTGAGAATCAAGATCCCAAGGACTTGCTAATAGACCCCTGTGATTGGATGTATATCTACTAGCAATCCAAAGGTACGCAATTTTTGCTAATTGCATCTTATACAATTTTTGATATATTTTGCCTCACCATTACATGTAGATCCCCATAATAGGACGACCTCTACATTACTTGGCGTTAAGTCAAACCTACCAATCATTCTTTGATTCAAGACAGGCACCACATCATCCCCCGTGACCCTCGTGATCGGATGTATATCACACAAAAATGGTAGCGTCATCATGCCATATACTATTGGTAGAAGGCTTGGATTAATTAAAACTCCTTTTAATTTGAAATCCATTTTGACTTAATATTTGAAAAGTTAGACTTTCCAAGTGGGGGGATTTTAGCTTGTAAAGATCTCATCACTTTATCTTCTTATTTAGGTTCTCTATAACCTAGTCTTGCATCGCATACAATAATAGGATATGGAAAGCATAAATAAGTAAATGCGCCTAGCATACATCTAGAGTGGGATGACCATGAGCCTTAACCAAGTAATGCACTTAGAGCCATAGGTGCATCACTTAGTTGATTTTAAGTGGGTTGATTAAATCTAGCCATTACATGATTGTATCCCATACATTCATGGGCCTTCAAAAAGTCTTCATGCCTCCAATGGACTCCTTTGCTCCTTGTAACATTTACATGATAAAAAAATCCTTACTCCCAGTGATTCTACTCTCATAACAATTACAAGATGAATTTAAGAGGCATGCAAGCCACAATTTAATACAACCGTTTTTCAACAACTTGAAAATAAATAAAATTAATATTAAAGGCTCATGATCATCCCCATTCATTCATCATCCAGTCAACAATTAAATGAAAAATAAATAAACTAGAATTAACAATTAATTCTATCAATTAAATGCTCATCCCATAAACAAATAATTGGTTATGCATAACAATAATGCAACTAACTTGGAGGTTAACTTTAACTAATTTTAAGAAGCACTTAAAAATGTCAAACATAAACTTGAGACCTTGCACAACACTTGTACATGAGTCATGTGTGATGCAAAAGACTTTTGAGCAACAAAGGAACATTTTGTGAGCTCAAAAATCACCCCCAAGGCAACGCCATGCAACTGCTAGCTAGGCTGGGTGCACGCCCGGGCAGCGTGTGATCACTGCCTGTGCACGCTGGCTAGGCAGCGCCCGGCCACGGCCGGCTGCTGCTGGCCGTTCGCTTCTAAGGGGCAATTCAAGCCCCAAAAGTTCAACTTTTATGCACCAATAAATCTAGCATATGTTCCTAATATATTAACACACATTTCTGTCCATTTTTCAGATTCAAAACTACTTCTAAAACTGAAAAATAAGGTGCTTAATCGTGCTTAAAAAACTAGTCCAAGTAAGAATCATATTCTTCAAAAAACTCCAAACAAACTCCAATCCAATTGGATCCAAAAATGACCAAAACACTTTCAGTCATTCATAAACATGCTATATCAACATATAACATCAATTAATTCCAAATCAAAATTCAACATTAACAAGTATGAATTAAAACATGCTAGTTATATGAATCAACAATTAAATCACATAATAACATGCTTTCAACTCATCAAGGATAAGAACCACAAGCATCTTCAATCCACACACTCCAATTCATAAATGAATCAAGTATGTGGTGAATTCAATCAGATCATCACATGATCCAATTGTCCAATAAATTCCAAATAAGTGCATGATATAGGCTCCGATACCACTTGAAGGAACAATCGGCATTAGGATGCACAATAATTCAAAATTACAACACCAAATCCAATGCCAATCGGTCATCCCAGGGTCATACCATGCAGTATATTCAGAATTAGAATAAGATAGTTACCTTTAGAAGCAAGATCCAAGGAAGAAAACCAAATCTCCAAGTGTTGGCAGATTCGCGACTGGATCTGGCGCAGCAGATTCAGATCCGAATTTGACCAATCAAAACTCTCAATAAATTCAAAAACAAAAATCTGGGAGATACCTAACACCTTATTCTATCTTAATTAGAAATTTTGGATCAAAAATCTCATCACAGCTTCCCGAAAAAAATTCGTAAACTCAGACGATCTGCAGGAAACTGTGAAATAGCGATCTCACGCGAAATTGCCTCCAACATTGATCCACACACCAAAGATGAGATCCTAAATCTCTAGATACTAATTTGGATTAGATCTGAAGATGGAGATGGATTGTGATCGATTTTTGGAGAGTTTTGGTAGGGATGAAAGGAAGAATTCAACACATGAATATCTTGCCTAGAAAGGTTTTTGAAGGGAAAGCATTTAGAATTTGATTTTCTAATACTAAAAATTTCACTAAATTTCGTCCAGCTCTATATCTATATATAGAGTGTGAGATTGGCATCACACCTCCCATGAGGATGTGGGGACCGAAAATTAGTTGTGTGCAAGTTGGCAATTTGAATTTCATCTTGCCAACTTGCCAACTTGGAATCTTATTCTAAATTAATTCAAATCCAATTTGAATTTTCCCTCTTAAAATCCTTATTCTTCCACTAATTAAATTAATCTAATTAATTTAATTAATTAACCTTGACTTAACAATTAAGTGAAATAAACTTAACTCTTTAAGTTTACTTTAGTCAACTTAACCCCTTAAGTTAACTTTGATCAATTGATGATCAATGTGGCACCAAATAATTAAATCTTTAATTATTTGACTAATTTAACTCCTTAAATTAATTGATTAATTTAACACTTAAATTAATCAAGCCAAAATTGATCTTCAAAAGTCTCCCAAAAATCGGCCATGGAAGAAGGTTATCTTTCTAACACTTAGAAAAATTTCTCCATCAATTAGGAAGGTCTTTTGGCTTTTGTGTGTGACCCATTGGGTTCTACCATTCATTGGACATAGGCTCACAACCCGTTGTGACTTTTGAATAATTAATATTCATTCTAGTTTAAAACTCCTTTTAAACTAGTCGACTCGATTCAATCGATCTCATCAATTGAAGACTACCTAATCTCCATGGTCGATGTCCAACCTCAAGCCCATGGAGCCCAATTAATTGGTCAAAATGAATGTCTATATGAGAACCGTTTAAAGCTCTACGCATTCCATGCAAATACGGTTCTTCCGTCTCCTATCTCCCGAAAGAGGCCTAGGGCAAGATATTTATCGGCTCTCTAATAGCCTCGATGCCATGCTTCTATTCTAAATGTCCGATTCCTTTGTATGACCTCAACTTTGGAAAACTCATTTCCCAAATTGTCATACCACCTTGAGCAAGGATTTCTTGGAATCGATCATTATAGAATGCATAGGAGATGTACTCGCTCTTCACAAAAGCGAGGAGTCAGATTCCCTCTTGGATCTCACAAACCTCCATGCCAAGTAGCTCATACCCAATCTCACCTCGAACAGCCTGCTAAGTAACCGAGGATGAGTCAAAGCATGAGGACCGAATACAAGGATACCATGGATCCTCAGGTCAGAGGACTAATAATATGCACTAGCGTAAGTAGGAGAACTAACCACTACCGACTTGCCACTACGGCTACCTAGTGGAGTCTCCGGTAGGTCTTCAATGCCTTCTTCTGTAACAAGCACCCACTAACACGCACCCGTATCACATACGGTTGCTCATGGAAGGGAGCAATATCCAACCCCTTAGATTTACGTATCGTTAGTGCAAGTCTATCCAGATCTTAGATGTCCTGTCTCTGAAGATCTTATGACTTGGAATGTTTTAAGATCACGACCATGTAAGACTTATTCCATGATCACCACCTAGTGCGTGACCAAGTCCCGTAGTCTTAAGTGATCTAAGGACTTCATCCAAATGCCAGTGAAGTAATATGGTGCATGAGATGAATGTGTCCATATACAAAATATCATTCATTCAAGATTGTTTTTACAAGAAAATAGCTTTACAAGGCCAAATCTATTAGCTTGCCGGGCACTATTTCCAACAATGTGAACAGTGCACCCCTAAAAAAATATTTACTTTGAGCTACGTAATGACTTGATCCCCCTGATGGGGTACGTCGGTAGCTTGGGAGTTATTTCCCAAGTTCAGTCACATCACTAAAAAATAAAAAGAAAAAAAGAGAGAGAGTTTGAATGGCTTACAAAGTTCAATTAGTTCAATCATGTCATTTGAACAAGTTTAGATTGCTTACCATGTTCAATCACATTATTGGAATAAGTTTGGATGGCTTACCAAGATCAATCACATCGTTGGAATAAGTTTTAATGGCTTCCCGAGTTCAATCTGTGATTGGAGCAGATTTAGATGACTTACTTCCCAAGTTCAGTCAAATCATTGGAGCAATTTTGGATGATTTATCAAGTTCAAGCACATCATTAGAAGAAGTTTTGGTTGTTTTTAAGTTCAATAATAATAATTTAGGTCTATTCATTAGATAGCCAATTTTACTCATAAACTTAAGTAAGTTTATTTTATTTTCAACTCAATTAATAGGGGCATGTAATGTAATTTTTCTTTGAAGTTGGCATCAATTCAAATAAATACTAGATAAACAACAACAAAAAAAGAATGCACAAGGAGAATTTATGGAAAGAACAACTTTGTTATTACATATGTAGTAATCAAGTGTTCTTTTACATAAATGATGCTAAAAAAATTGATAAGTAGCTAAGTGCTCGTGCAAGTTTATCAAAAGCTACTAGTTCCTTGCAAGATTCTTCAAATAATGCCTCAATCCTCTTTAAAGCCTCAACCTCTTGGTCAGTCAGAAATGGAATGTCTTCAAACTTTCAAATTTTATCTCGCTTGGTGGCCATTTCTTTCTTAATAATGGACAAGTTTTCTTCAGTCTTGTAGAGCGATGAGTTTCCAAGTTCTTCCTTACTACTTAACTCGACAAGTCATGACCTCAATTCCTCTTGCTGCTTGGTGATTTAAATAAGTTCATCCTTGAGACCATTCACCTCCTCAATTCCTTCAAGTTCTATTGCCTCAGCCCCAAACAAATCCTGTTGTGCCAAAAAATGTGCTTTCTAATGGGCTTCTTGTGTTTCTTTTTGAATTGAATTTGACTTAACCTTTATGTAGTTGGAAGCACACTCAAAGAAAGATCTTAAGTGGTTCTCCAAAGATGATGCGATTTTTATGCATAATCTCATTTCTACGATCAAATCATCAATTGTTGGTTTATCTCTGAGAGTTGCTCAAATGAAGTTTTCATGATTTTCTAACATATTAGTTCCTAATAGAATTTGAGTAATATCTACTCAGCTTTAGTTTTTATAACTCGAGGACAAAATTCAAAAACTTCAACAGCTGGAGTGCCCAAGATGAAGCTTCAAATGTCTTTTTAGGCTTGTTTTACTCAACAAAAGCCTATTTGCAAACTCTACCTTTGATTGCTTATTGGAATTAGCAATATCGTATGAAGTTTGCTCCCATTATTAAGAGGTTGAAGAATAGTTGTTCCAAGCAAGTTAAAAGGATTAGCCCCATTTATCGAACCAACACTACCTTCAAAAGTAATTGGGACTGGTATTTCGAAATCTGCATGCTATAAAAAAAAGGGAAGAAGAAAAGAAGAAGGGATTAGTGCAAAGAATTCATGCAAAGGTAAAGAAGAACTTAGGACATTTGCAAAGAAATTTGAATTAATACTGATGTTATCTAAATCCAAAACCTTTGGTTTCTTCTTGAGAATGCATTGGTTGCTGAGTAGTCATTTGAGCAAAAAAGTGCAGAAATTATTTCATTTCCTTCCATTGGAACATCAGGGGGGAATGAAACCTTGAGTAAGATACAACGCCTTTTAGAAAACACTTTCGTATGGTTAGCAATTTTATACTCCTTAGGCTCCAAATTACCTTCTTTAACTTGTCTTGAAACAATAGGATTTTGAAAAGGTGCAGCTGCTGGGTTATTTTAGGGATCTTTCATTAAGGCTTGTTTAAGATGATATAGATTCTTTCTAGGATACCCAGGCTCATATGTATGCTGTTCAACTATTTCTCCAAGTTGATTGGATTGACTAGAATTTGATTCCATATCTCTTTGATTGATTTTGAGAACAATTTTAGTACTTTTAGCTTGTGAAGCCTTCCAATGTTTGTCCCACCAGTCCGTATATTCTTTGTGGCCAATAGAAAGGAAGAACTATTGCCATGAATGATAAGTTTGTATGATGTGTTCAGTAAAGTACATGACTGCCAACGTTGAACAAGCTTGTGCAAATCACAAATAAGGATCTCTTTCTTTAAATTGCCCAGGAAGTGTTGACAAAATGCACATTGTCAACTGAATCAATGAGGGCTATAAACTTCATTGATATACTTTTTTCTGCATCAAAATGTCAAATAGCTATAACATAAAGCTACAAAAAGGTCTTTATAAGTATTTGATATGCATGGGCCATCTATTACTATGAACTGCTTGCATGGAAATAAGTGTAGATTTTGAATTGCTGAAGGGTTGATACTGAGGAACAAATCTCATGCCTTTGAAAGATCAAAATATTTAGCCATGTTCTCCCTTGCATATTTGACCATCTCAGCTCCTCCTACATCAATTTTGGATAACAAAATGAGTGCCAAGGCAGTACCCTATCAAACTATGAATATAATGAATGAGAAAGATAGAAGTAGATTCGTGAAAACTTGGTGGAGTTAGTATATTCCTCAAACCGCAGTAGATGCATGCTAATACAGGATGCAAGAGAAAAGTAATCACCGTTTGCCATTCTATTGATAACCTTAAAAACAGTGGCACGAATTAGATTTGCTTTGCGATATGGTACAACAAAGCTACATAACCAGCATGAAAGGAAGGTAGCCAAGTAGGTCTCCCCTCTAACATCTTCTTCAACTTCCAATATCTTAAATGGCTCACCATATTCCTTGGTGTGAGGGAAATGTGATGCATCGATTCTTCCACATGGACTGTGAGAGATCTTTGGCTCAATTGACCTTGTTCGGGAAGATCTCAAAGGGGGATCCACGTACCTTGTTGGTCCTTTAAACTAAAAGCTAATCCAATTAGAAATAAGAATGTCATCAAAGTCCTTTGGGAGCATATGATAAACCACGAATAGATACTTGCAGTTTCATGGTAGAGAAAGGGCATGTCTATTATTACCAACTAGCTCCGTCACAGTGGGGATAAGTTCATTATAGAAACCTCTACAAATAGGCAATCGACCAAGTACGTGAAGATCCCAAAAGAAACAAAAAATTCACCAATAGCAATGTGCAAGGTGTTCGTGGAAGGGCACCGTAGCTCAAGGAAGGCTTGGAGGATGTTCTTATGGTGGACATATGTGAAAAGCTAGGCATGCACTACTGCATATATTCTAGCTTGATAAAGAACATCTACATGATGGCCAAGCACACCATCTATCCATTCTCAATAACCTGCATGAAAAGATACATCGCCAAACCTTGATGCGGGAATTCTAAGTGAGCGTCCATTACTATTGGGGTGATAACTTGCAAATGAAAATTCTATGCTAGTGGCTTCGGCATCATGAAGAAAGGACTTCAAGAGAATTATTCTAGAACGAGATGTAATGCCAAAACGTGGATCAATTACTTCCTTGGTTGCCTCTTCGGACCACTCTTGGATATGCATAGAGTTACTAGGTCGAGGTATAGAACGAAGAACATCATTGGCTAATTTATGGATGAACAATATGGTACTTTTAACTTTGAGGCTGTCTTTGTCATTTCCAATGATGATACATGGAGATGTTCTTTGTAATCCTCAATATACATCTTCACAAATTGATATGGATAGAATTTTCAGGAATGAGCTATGTTTTCTGATCTGCAACAAAAGAAAAAGAAGAAGAATAAGAAAGAGAAACAAAAAAGAATGAGAAAACTCAAATATGTAAAAAGAGTAAAAGTCTTCTACTGATTACCAGTTATTTTGGGAAGGACTAGAATGATACAAAGATTTGTTTTGATTGTTTTGCTAACCTATAATAAGATTTTTTATTAGAAAGCTAGAAAAATTAAGAATGGTTCAAGGAACTACCAATGAGGCAATAATGCAAACACCTCTTGATCATGAATGAAGAAGGTAGGTTTTGTTTTCTTTTAAGTTGAAGGCTACACAAAAAATAGATACCACAACAACTCTCAATTAGGAAAAGTTTTCAAATTTTTCTTATGGAGTTAATTCCCCATGAGAGGTTTCTTTTTATAGTATTTATTTTTTATTCCTGATAAAACTAGGAATCAAATCCTTGCTAATAATCATCAATGTTATCATTTGAAGTAGATAGAGTTGGAATGTATTGGAGTAGAACTCAAACTCAGTCAGGATTTCTAGAAGAACTCGGGTTTTGTTGTTTAGTTTATTGAATTGTGCCAAAGTATATGAGCTCTGCTATGGGATTGCTTCTTCATCTGTTAAGGATAGTATATCATGAGATTCTCAATTCTAATGGGTCTCTTGACCTTTATGTTTTGGACTATAGCATCATATAAATCTCAATTTGGTGGTTTCGTAAAGTTGTTTTCTCTGAAGTAGTGGGCTATATATGAGGATATATATATGCCATATGTATATATGTATATAAGATAACATGAAAAGAAATGAAAATATTGGGGGCTAATTGAATTAAGAAAATGAAAATTGGGACCCAAGATGTGCAATATGAACTTTGTTGCTAGGCTATGGGTAGCGTGATGCTGGAGCTTTCTTTTCTATTTTCAAGAATTGGAAACTGTATGTGTTTCCCAAGTGGCTCATATATATATATATAAGCATTTAAATATATATGTATATATTTCAAAGGCTCATATGTTATATATATATGTGCATTTAAATATATATGTGCATATATACATAAAGATGGAGAATGGGATTATATATGAGCTATGAACAATTCGCTTCATTTTAATGCTCAAAGGTGAAGGCTATAGTAGCATTAGGATCCATAAATCAACATTCATAAACATGAAATAAACTAAGCTGCTCGAGCTCCCAAGGATCTAGACATGCTATAGATTAGGATTAGGATGAAGAATTACCTCTTGTAGCTCAAAATCAAGGAGAAGATCAACTATCTGTCACAAGACCAGAAACTGTTTGAATCTGGCACAGCAGAAGGATGACAACAATTGTCCAGGCTAAACTGCTCCAAAATTTACGAAATTAAATATGGAACACCTCCACACAAAGAAAAAGATACAATGAAAAATTGGAGCTAAAAATCCTTCTGTATCTCTCCATAAAAATTCTCCAATCGGAAGCTACTACAGGTGGATCTCTAAAAATGAGCTAGTCAATCGCCTTGCCTCTATTGAAATGATCCACACACCAAACAATCTTCCAATTTCCCCTAACTAGAAGCTGGATTTAGAGAGGAGCAAATAAGGTAGAGGAGGCCAATTTTCATGTTGGGAAGAAGAAGGAATGCAAAGCTTCAACTCATGATGCAATGCATGGAGAGATAGATTTTGGAGGGAATGGAAAAATCTAATTCTCACACTTTTCAGCAGCTTATTTTTTCGAATTTTGCATGCTCTCTATATCTATATATAGAGGGTGGAAGGTGTGATTCTAGTTGGCATCACACCTTCCTCAAGGTGACTACCCAAGTGGCATGCGAAGTTGGCAAAATTCAAATTCAAGTCTTACTTGAATTTCAAGTGCATTTCAATTTCATTTGGAATCTAATTCCAAATTAATTATGATGCTAATTTAAATGAACAGTTCATTTAAATTTTTCCTCCAAAAGTTATTCTTCCCATTAATTAAATTAAACACTTTAATTTAATTAATTAACATTTGATTTAACTCTTAAATCAAACAAGCTTAACTCTTAAACTTAAATTAGTCAACTTAACTCTTTAAGTCAACTTGTCCAATTGATGGTCAATCATGGTACCAAATAATTAACTCCTTAATTATTCATCTAATTTAACTCTTAAATTAGTTCATTAATTTAACACTTAAATTAATCAAACTAAAATTGACCGTTGGATTAGACCTTTGAAAATCGGTCTCCCAAGGGTGATTTTTCCAACACTTGGAAAATTGCTCAATCAATTTTGGAAGCTATTTAGCTTTTTTGTGTGACCCAATAGGTTCTACCATTCATTGGATATGGGCTCACAACTCTTTGTGACTTTTGAATATCTCATATTCATTATAGTTTAAAACTCCTTTTAAACTAATCGACTCAATTTAATTGATCTCATTAATTGAAGAGTACACGATCTCCATGATCGATGTCCAACCTCAAGCCCATGGAGCCCAACTAATTGGCTGAAATGAATATTCTAGAGAACCATCATAGCTCTACGCGTACCATACAAATACGGTCCTTCCGTCTCCTATCTCTTGAAAGAGGCCTAGGGCAAGATATTTGTCGGCTCCCTAATAGCCTCAATAATATGTCTCTACTCTCAATGTTTGATTCCCTTGTGTGACCTCACCTTTGGAAAACTCCTTTTCCGAATTGTCACACCACCTTACGCAAGGATTTCTTGGAATCAATCATTATAGAATATGTAGGAGATGCACTTGCCCTTCACAAAAGCGAGGAGTTGGATTCCATCTTGGATCTCACAAACCTCCATGCCAAGTAGCTCATACCCAACCTCAACCCAAAAGACCCGCTAAGTGGTCAAGGAAGAGTCAAAGCATGAGGACCGGACACAAGGTTACCATGGATCCTTAGGTTAGAGGACTAATAAAATACACTAGCGTAAGCAGGAGAACTAACCACTACCGACTTGCCACTACGGTTATCTAGTGGATTCTCCAAAGGGTCTTTAGTGCCTTATTCTCTAACAAGCACCCACTAACATGCACCCGTATCTTGTATAGATTGCTCATGGAATGGAGCAATATCTAACTCTTGGATTTATGCGTCGTTAGTGCAAGTCTATCTGGATCTTAGATGTCCCATCTCGTAAGATCCTATGACTTGGAAGATTTGAGATCACGACCGTGTAAGACTTATTCCATGGTCATCAAATCAAGTCCCATAGTTATGTGTGATCTAAGGGCTTCATCCAAATGCAAGTGAAGTAATATGAAGTATATGTTGAAGATGGCCATATAAAGAATATCATTCAATCGAGATTGTTTTACAAGGAAATAGCTTTTACAAGGCCAATCCAATTGGCTTGCTGGGTACTATTCCAATAATCTCTCACTTGCCCTAAAGCCAATGTCCCATGGCCTTGAGACCCATCTTCTCAAGGTGTTCTTCAAATACCTTTTGCGTTAGGGGTTTGGTTAGTGGATCTGCTATATTCTCTTCCGAGGTAACTCTTTCCACTCGGATGTCGCCTCTATCAATGATCTCTCGGATCAAATGATATCATCTCAAAATATGCTTGGATTCTGATGAGATCTTGGCTCTTCAGCTTGTGCTACCACTTCGGTGTTGTCACAGAAGACAACAACTGGCTCAGCTATGCTAGGCACTACATTCAACTCTTAAATGAAGTTTTTCATCAGAACACCTTCCTTTGTAGCTTTTGAAGCCATAATATATTATATTTCAGTGGTGGAATCGGCCGTGGTGTCTTGTTTGGAACTCTTCCAACTCACCGTGCCGCCATTAAGGCAAAATATGAATCCAGAAGTAGATTTGAGGTCATCTACATCGGATTGGAAACTTGAATTCGAAAACCCCTCTAGTTTTAATTCTCCACTGTCGTATACTAAAAACAAGTCTTTAGTCCTTCTCAAGTACTTAAGGATTGCTTTCACGGCTATCCATTGACTCTCACCGGGATTGGATTGGAACCTACTCATAACACTTAGCGAGTGTGCCACATCCGGTCTTGTACATTGAACTGCATACATTATGCTACCAACAGCGGAGGCATAAGGTATGTGAGATATCCTTCGTTTCTCTTTCTCAGTTTGGGGGGCCATAGACTTTGAGAGATGAATGGCATGTCCTATAGGAAGGAATCCCTTCTTGGATTCTTCCATACTAAACCTCTTTAGTATCTTGTCAACGTACGACATTTGGGATAGCCCCAACATCCTCTCAGACTTATCTCTACAGATATGTATTCCCAATACGTAGGATGTTTCTCCCAAATCCTTCATGGAGAATTATGTAGATAACCATGCTTTAGTACACTCTAACATTCCTACCTCATTCCCAATGAGAAGGATGTCATCGACATAAAGCACAATAAACTGTACTGAATTCCCACTAGCCTTCTTGTACACACATGGTTCATACATTTTTTTGACAAAGCCAAACAATTTGACCATTTTGTCAAAGCGTATGTTCCAACTTCGGGATGCTTGTTTGAGTCCATAAATGGATCTCTAGAGTTTGCAAACCTTTTGCTCACTCCATTTGGATATAAAACCTTGTGGTTGCTGCATATATATTTCTTTTTCAATATCACCATTAAGTAAAGCAATTTTCACATCAATTTGCCATATCTCATAGTCATAATATGCGGCTATAGCAAGTAGAAACCGAATGGACTTAGGCATAGCGATTGGTGAAAAGGTTTCCTCGAAATTGATACTGGGTCTTTGAGTATAACCCTTCGCCACTAGTCGCACCTTAAAAGTCACTACTTCTCCATCTACTCCAAGCTTTCGCTTATAGATCCACTTGCGACCAATGAGAACTATTTCCTTTGGTGGATCTACCAAAGTTCATACTTTGTTTGAGCATGTGGAGTCCATTTCAGATCTCATAGCTTCAAGCGAACGTCCGAAATCTATGTCCAACATAGCTTCCTCATAGGTCTTCGGATCATCATTCGATTAGCCCATCTCATGAAGGAATCCGAACATTTCGGGTTGTTTCTTGATTTAGTCCAACCTACGTAGAGGTTGTGTACAAATCTTTACTTGCTCGTTTTTTTCCACTGCTTGTGGGATTTCATGATCATCTTGAACTTCATCAAGTTCAACAACAACTCCATTTCTATCTAATAGAAATTGCTTTTCCAAAAAGTAGGCGTTCCTCGAGATAAACACCTTTTGTTCGGAGGGATCATAAAAGTAGTAACCTATAGACACTCTAAGGTATCCCACAAACTTGCACAAGGTGGATCTACTATCCAACTTATCTCCCACTGTCCATCTCACATATGTGGGAGATCCCCAAACCTTAAGATACTGGTAAGAGGGTGCTTTACCATGCCATATCTCATATGGTGTTTTGGGCACCGAATTTGAAGGTACTATATTCAGTAGCTTCACTTTCGTATGTAAGGCGTATCCCTAAAATGATATTGGCACAATGGAAAAACTCATCATGAAGCGTACTATTAGAAATAGTGCCCGGCAAGCCAATAATTTTGGCTTTGTAAAACTATTTTCTAAAGAGACAATCTTGATTGAATGATATCTTACATATGGCCACATTCATCTTATGCATTATATTACTTCACTGGCATTTGGATGAAGTCCTTAGATCACACATGACTACGGGACTTGGTCAGTTCACTGGGTGGTGATCATGGAATAAGTCTTACACAGTCATGATCTTAAATATTCCAAGTCATAGGATCTTACGAGATGGGACATCTAAGATCTAGACAAACTTGCACTAACGATGCATAAATCCAAAGAGTTGGATATTGCATCGTTCCATGAGCAACTGTATATGATACGGGTACATGTTAGTGGGTGCTTGTTAGAGAACAAGGCACTGAAGACCCACCGGAGACTCCACTAGGTAGCCGTAGTGGCAAGTCGGTAGTGGCAAGCTCTCCTGCTTACGCTAGTGCATATAAATTAGTCATTTGACCTGAGGATCCATTGTAACCTTGTGTCTGATCCTCATGCTTTGACTTATCCCTGGTCACCCAGCGAGCCGTTCGGGGTATGATTGGGTATGAGCTACTTGGCATGGAGGTTTATGAGATCTAAGATGGAATCTGACTCCTCACTTTTGTGAAGGGCGAGTACATCTCCTATGCATTCTATAATGATCATATTCCTGAAATCCTTGCGCAATGTGGTATGACAGTTTGGGAAAAGAGTTTTCCAAAAGATAAGGTCATACATCGGAATTGAACATTTAGAATAGAAGCATAGAATCGAGGCTATTAGGGAGCCGACAAATATCTTGCCCTAGGCCTCTTTCATGGAGATAGGAGACGGAAGGACCGTATTTGCATGGAACGCATAGAGCTTTAAAAGGTTCATACAGAGACATTCATTTCGACCAATTAGTTGGGCTCCATGGGCTTGAGGTTGGACATCGACCATGGAGATTATGTACTCTTCAATTGATAGAGATCGATTGAATCGAGTCGACTAGTTTAAAATGAGTTTTAAACTAGAATGAATATTTGATATTCAAAAGTCACAAGGAGTTGTTAGCATATGTCCGATGAATGGTTGAACCTAATGGGTCACACACAAAAGCCTTGAACTTTTCTAAGTGGTGAAAGAAGAATTTCTAAGTGTTAGAAAATACGTCCCTCTTAAGGGACCAATTTTGAGAGAGAGATTTCAAGATCAATTATGGCTTGATTGATTTAAGTGTTAAATTGATCAACTAATTTAACAAGTTAAATTAGGCAAATAATTAAGGAGTTGATTATCTGAGCCACATTGATAGTTGAATAATTGAAGTTGCTTAAAGAGTTAAGTTAACTAAAGAAAACTTAAAGAGTTAAGTTTGCTTGATTTAATTGTTAAATCAAGTTGAATTAATTAAATTAATTGGATTAATTTAATTAATAGGAGAATATATTTTTGGAGTGAAGAATTCAAATATGATTTGAATTGATTGGAATTGGATTCCAATTAAGCAAGTTGGTAAGACCACATGATAGTGGAATTACCAACTTACAATTATGCCCTTGGAATTTTCGGTCCCCCCCTGAGCATGGGAGGTGGCATCACACCTCTCACACCTCTATATAAGGAGAGGTGGAGTGGCCGAAAATCAGTCCAGATTCATTAGCCAAAATTCTGAATTTTGCAAGCTAAATTCTTCCTCCAAAATTCTCTCCAGAGTTAGTAGAGATCTAACTTCCATCCATTCTCTCTCTCACTCAAAAACCTCCTTCTTCACCAAACAACTCCAGATCTGCTCCAGCTAAAGATCTGGACGTTCTAGGATTGCTTTAAGGTGTGTGGACTTGCATTGGAGGTGACCACAAGTGAGGCTCAATTCCAGAAAAGGTTTCTGCAGAACAGTTCACTTCACGATTTTCTCCTGGAGCGATCCGATGGAGATTTGAGCCAATTTTTTCACATAAGATCTGAATTTGAGTTAGCTTTCTGGATAATTTTTTCTCATTTCATTTGGAGATCTGAATTGGAAGATATTCTCTTTTTTCTCTGCTGTGCCAGAAACTGCCGGAAATCTGTGATAGGAAGAATCATCCATCATCTCCTTGGATTTTGAGCGATTCAGGTTGGTATCCTCTGATTAATCCATTTATGTTGTTGATATATGCCTGGGGATGTTGCTTTGGTTCGAGATTTGCTATTTAATTTTGAATTTGTTTGGCTTATCTCGACCATAGCACTTTCACGTACCATGTCCAACAAGGTACAATTTCTCCTTTCGGCTACTCCATTGAGTTAGGGTGTGCTGGGTGGAGTCCACTGAGAGAGAATCTCATTCTCTTTTAGATAATCCAAGAATTCGATGCTCAAGTATTCTCTCCCTTGATCTGATCAAAGAGCTTTAATACTTAGCCCTAATTGCTTTTCTACTTCATTCGTATACTCTTTGAACTTTTCAAAGGCTTAAGACTTGTTCTTCATAAGAAACATGTGTCCATACCGACTAAAGTTATCGATGAAGGTGATGAAGTAGAAATAGCCTCCTCTCCCATTAACTCTTAGTGGTCCACAAAAATCCGTATGGATCAAACCCAAAAGACTTGCGGAGCGCTCCATTTGTGCTACAAAAGGAGCTTTGGTTATTTTTTCCTTTAAACAAGATTCACAGGTTGGAAGGTCATCAATGCCAGTAACATTTAGTGCTTTGAGAGCTTCTAACTTGTTCATCCTATTCTTAGAGATATGACCAAGTCTTGCATGCCAAAGATTGGCATCTTCTTAGCTATCTAATTTTGTTTTACTTGATTGAATGTGCATCAGTGAAGGTTGAGAATCAAGTATATACAATTCATTTATTAGTGTACCTTGAGCAATTAAAGAACTATTCTTTAATGCCATCAATTTCCCATTCGATATAGAAAAATCAAATCCTTCATTATCAAGAATGAAAATTGAAACAATGTTCTCAACAAGGTGGGGTACATAATAAACTAGATCAAGTATAGTGCAAGCATTCCCTAAGTCTAACTTGATAACACCTTGGAAAGGGCTGCAACTCTTGTTCCATTTCCTAGGCGGAGGATCATATCCCCTTCATGAAGACTCTTTCTTTTTTCCATCCCCTGTAATGAATTACAAAGGTGAAAACCGCATGCAGTGTCAAATACCCATGTGAAAGAATTAGTCGTCATGTGCACTTCAATAAAGTACATACCTTTCTCAAGGGTTGCGAGGAAGGCTTTGCAATTTCTTTTCCAATGCCCTTTTTTGCCACAGAGGACACAATTAGCTTCAGTTTTAACCTTCTTCTTAACTCTCCCGAAACTTTTCTTGGGTTGCTTCCCTTTCAAGGAAAAACTCTTCTTCCTCTTACCTCCATTCTAGGATCCCTAGGGCCTTTTGACTTGGAGAAGGATGCAAGCATAAGGGGTTTTTCCTTTCTCATAGTTACCTTCGCGATTACAAGCATATTGATCAATTCGTTAATCGTAACATCTTTCTTAGACATATTGAAGTTCATAATAAATTGATCATATGACGATAGTAATGACTGTAGGATCAAATCCATGTAAAGGTCGTTGTCCATGACCACATCAAACTGTCTTAGCTTCTCAATGAGTCTAATCATCTTGAGGCTATGATCATGGACATTAGAACCTCCACTCATCCTTGCCCTAAAGAGCTCTTTAGACAAGGTGAACCTTTTGTGTCTACTTTGTACACCATACAACTCTTGTGAGTGCACATAGATCTCTTGAGTGTGTTTCATGTGCTCATGAGTCTTTTGGAGGTCATTGGATATGGATGCAATCATGAAACACCTTATTTGTAGATCAACATCTACAAATTTAGTGAACATTTCATGTTATGCGTCGGTGGCATCATCACCAACTATGTCCACAGGACTTTGATCAACGATGTAAGTCCGCTTTTCAGAGTCAAGAATGATCTTAAGGTTCCTTAACCAATCTTGGAAGTTTGGCCCGATTAGTTTATTGGTTTCTGAAATGCTTGCGCATGGATTTTTAGCCATTTTTTATTGAAGATTTCAAAAATCTACAAGAAGCGAAAAAAGAGTATAAGCATATGATTGATTTGATATTTAAAAACATGTTTATGGTCTTCCAAGCATGTTTTCCTCCCACTATTTTATCAAATCCTTCACCCTCTAGAAGAATTCGGGAAATCATATTTCCTAGCGAAAATAATACCCTAAAGACTTGCAAGTGGACCCGCGTGACCGGATGTATATCCATGAGCAATCTAAACGTAAGAAACTTTTGCTAATTGCATCTCATGCAACTCTTCATATATATTTTGCCTCACCATTTCATATAGATCCACTAATGGACAACCTCTACATTACTTAGTGTTAAGTCAAACCTACCAATCAATCTTCGATTCAAGACGGGCACCACAACATCCCCCGTGACCGAGTGTATAATGTGTGGGCATTCCCAAGTCAAATGTGTATCTCATGCAAAGTGTATGGTCACAGCTTTCCACCTAAGTATGACCCTCGTGACCAGATGTATACCATACAAAGGTGGTAGCATCGTCATGCCATATACTATTAGTAGAAGGCTTGGGTTAATTAAAACTCTTTTAATTTGTATATATTTTAACTTAATATTTGAAAAAACACGTAGCCATTCTAAGTTGAGGGTTTTTGCTTGCAAAGATCTCATCATTTTATCTTCTTATTTAGGTTTTCTATATCCTAACTATGCATCTCATACATCAATAGGATATGAAAAGCATAAATAAGTAAATACGCCTAGCATGCTCCTAGAGTGGGATGACCATAGGCCAAACCAAGTGGTGCACTTAGAGCCATAGGTGCACCACCTAGTTGATTTTAGGTGGGTTGATTAAATCTAACTATTATATGAGTGTATCCCATACATTCATGGGCCTTCAAAGGTCTCCATGCCTCCATTGGCCTCTATTTCTCCATGTAACTTTTACATGAATAGGAAATCCTCACTCCTAGTGATTCTATTATCATAACAATTACAAGGTAGAAAATAAGAGGCATGCAAGCCTCAATTTAATACAACCTATTTCAACAACTTGAAACAATTAAAATCAATATTAAAGGCTCATGATCATCCCCATTCATTCATCATCCATTCAACAATTAAATTAATAATAAACAAATCTAGAATTAACAATTAATTCCATCAATTAAATGCTTATCTGATAAACAAATAATTGAACAAGCATAACATTTTTGCCATTATTAGAAGATGAACTTTAACCAATTTTCAAGGGCATTCAAAAATGTTAAACATAATTTTGAGAACTTGCACAATGATTATGCATATATCATGTGTGGTGCACAAATATTTTAAGCACAAAAGGAATTGGAAAAATTACTCAAAATTCACCAAAACCACAAAACAAAGGCTGCCGCTTAGCCTGGGCGCGCGGCGCTCAAAGAGTGCGCCTGTGCCCGGCCAGTGCCTGGCTGCTGCTCGGCAGCCCCTTATTTTGGGGCTTCCAAGTGAATCCAGTGCTTTTCCACTCAACTTTCATGCAACAATAGTTTTAGCATATGTTCTCAACATTTAAACACACATTATAGATGAATTTTCAGTTTTAAAACCTATATTAAAAAAGGAAATTCAAGTGCTCAATCATGCCTTCAAAAATTAGAGAAAGCTAGAATCAAATTCTTCAAAAACTTTCAATACAAAACTCCAATCAAATTGGATCCAGAAATGACCAAAACTCTTTTGATCAAATATCAACATGAATTGAAACATACTAAAACATGAATCAACACTTAAATCACATAATAGCATGCTATCAATTCATCAAGCAATCGAGCCAAAAGCATCATCATCCAAACACTCCAATCCATGGCTTGAATCAAGTGTTTGGTGATATTGATCAATTCATCACATGAATCAATCAAACAAAAATAAAAAACATAGCATGAAAATGGCTCCGATACCACTTGAAGGCTAGAGTAGCATTGGGATCCATAAATCAACATTCATAAGCATGAAATAAACTAAGCTAATCGAGATCCCAAGGATCTACACATGCTGTAGATCTGGATTAGGATGAAGAATTACCTCTTGTAGCTCAAAATCAAGGAGAAGATCAACTATCTCTCATGAGTCCAGAAGCTGTCTAGATCTGGCATAGTGGAAGGATGACAACAATTGTCTAGGATAAATTGCTCCAAAATTCACAAAATTAAATCTGGAACACCTCCACACATATATGAAGCCATTATGAAACATTGGAGCCAAAAATACTTCTGGATCACTCCATAAAAATTCTCCAACTGGAAGCTACTGCAGGTGGATCTCCAAAACTGAGCAAGTCAATCGCCTTGCCTCTATTGAAACGATCCACACACCAAACAATCTTCAAATTTCCCCTCACTAGAATACAGAGTTAGATAGGAGAAAATGAGTTAGAGGAGGCTGATTTTCAGGTTAGGAATAAGAAGGAATGCAAAGCTTCAATTCAAGATGCAATGTATGGAGAGAGATATTTTAGAGTGAATGCAAGAATCTAAATCTCACACTTTTCAGCAGCTTATTTTTTCGAATTTTTCATGCTCTCTATATCTATATATAGAGGGTGGAAGGTGTGATTCTAGTTGGCATAACACCTTTCTCAAGGTTACCACCCAAGTGGCATACCTGAATTTCAAGTGCATTTCAATTTCATGTGGAATCTAATTCCAAATTAATTAAGATGTTAATTGAAATGAACACTTCATTTAAATTTTCCCTCCAAAAATCGTTCTTCACATTAATTAAATTAAACACTTTAATTTAATAAATTAACCTTTGATTTAGCTCTTAAATCAAACAAGCTTAACTCTTAAGCTTAAGTTAGTCAACTTGTCCAATTGATGGTCAATCATGGTACCGAATAATTAACTCCTTATTTATTGGTCTAATTTAACTCTTAAATTAGTTCATTAATTTAACACTTAAATTAATCAAACCAAAATTGACTGTTGGATTAGACCGTTGAAAATTGGTTTCCCAAGGGTGATTTTTCCAACACTTGAAAAATTGCTCTACCAATTTTGGAAGTTATTTGGCTTTTGTGTATGACCCAATAGGTTCCACCATTCATTGGACATGGGCTCACAACTCTTTGTGACTTTTGAAGATGTCATATTCATTTTAGTTTAAAACTCCTGTTAAACTAATCGACTCAATTCAATTAATCTTATTAACTAAAGAGTACCTAATCTCCATGGTCGATGTCCAACCTCAAGCCCATGAAGCCCAACTAATTGGTTGAAATGAATATTCTGGAGAACCATCATAGCTCTACATGTGCCATGCAAATACGGTCTTTCTGTCTCCTATCTCCCAAAAGAGGCCTAGGGCAAGATATTTGCCGGCTCTCTAATAGCCTCAATACTATGTCTCTATTCTCAATATTCGATTTCCTTGTGTGACCTCATCTTTGGAAAATTCCTTTTCAAAATTGTCACACCACCTTGCACAAGGATTTCTTGGAATTGATCATTATAGAATATATGGGAGATGCACTCACCCTTCACAAAAACGAGGAGTCGAATTCCATCTTGGGTCTCACAAACCTCCATGCCAAGTAGCTCATACCCAAACTCAACCCAAAAGACCCACTAAATGGTCAAGGAAGAGTCAAGCATGAGGACCGGACACAAGGTTACCATGGATCCTCAGGTCAGTGGACTAAAAATATGCACTAGCGTAAGTAGGAGAACTAACCACTACCGACTTGCCACTATGGCTATCTAATGGATTCTCCGGAGGGTCTTTAGTGCCTTGTTTTCTAACAAGCACCCACAACATGCACCTATATCTCATACAGATTGCTCATGGAACGGAGCAATATCCAACTCTTAGATTTATGCATCGTTAATGCAAGTCTATCCAAATCTTAGATGCCCGTCTCGTAAGGTCCTATGACTTGGAAGATTTGAGATCATGACCGTGTAAGACTTATTCCATGGTAATCAAATCAAGTCCCATAGTCATGTGTGATCTAAGGGCGTCATCCAAATGCAAGTGAAGTAATATGAAGCATAAGATGCAGATGGCCATATGAACAATATCACTCAATCAAGATTGTTTTACAAGGAAATAGCTTCTACAAGGCCAATCCAATTGGTTTGCCGAGCACTATTCCAACAAAAGGCCCACTAACCAAGGATGATAAAATAATTATCATCATTTATTCACTAAGAAATGTATTAGAAGACATTGTTCGTGAGCAAGTCTCGAGGACGCATTTGTTGGCAAATTATTTTTTTGGCTAGTTAAAAAATGACACGTGTAAAATAATATATTCGTTATTAATTTAAAATTTTCTATTTATTGGAATTTATTAAATTTGATTCCAAAAGATAAATAGTTTATTTTAATTAATACTCTAATATTATTTTATGCACAAATCAAATATCGGCAAGTGTTAAAATGATGTATCACGCCATTCAAATCAAGTCTAGTGGCCCAGCAATCTCAGGAAAACTAAATTGTGACACGTGGCGTATCTATGTGCATGCACCAGTGCTGTCAAAATATTTGATGTTATCTCTTAACATGCATATTGAAGAGATAACTATTTAAGAAGTTCAAGTCATTTGGGGGTCTTCTACTAGACACCTATATAAAAGAGTGTTCAGAGACATAATCTCATATTCACATACGCGTATTCTCAAATTCAAGTTCTACGTCTTCAAGGCTCAAGTCCAAGACTCAAGTCTTCAAGCTTTAAGTTTTTGCTGCGACGAAGTATAGCTACCGCGAAAATCCTATGCCTCTTCAAAGCATCAAGTCATTTGATCTCAGAGTCAAGGTTCGAGTTCAAAAAAATTTCGTAGTGTTCTTTTATCAAGTCAAAGGATATTATACTTTATATCCAAGAACAAGCTTCAAGCCCTTGGATCATATATTGGGAGAAAAATCAGGGGATTAGTTTTCTTAAGGAATTTATTTTTATCTCTGATAAATTATAATTTTATTTTATTCTTTAATGTAAATTCAACTTGTCCATTATTTTGCCTTGTGATTTAATTTTGCAGACAACGAAATTTGTGTGAACAATATCATCTTTCATCTTTAAAGTACATTGTTTTTTCATCCAACTATTTGACAAATATGCTAACGAGAAGAGGTCAACTTTGTGGTTAACTACAAAAGGTTATGAAGTATATTTTTTTTCACATACTTCACGTTAATTATCAATACCCTCATTTTAACTATCAATTAACTTCACTATTTTAATTGCAGGACTGATCCATCATTTTTTGCAAAATGTAAGTGATCTCCATTAATTTGCCCTCATCTGAGTCTCCTCATATTTTGATAACTTTTGATGTTATATTAATATTTTTATTTTATTTTTTTAATGTAGGAAGAAAATGTGTATGTATTGGTGGGAGAAGTTGAATGACTCAATCAAGAAGGTGTAATGCGCATGCTTGATCAAATCTCCTCCCTCCAAAAACCCTATTGGAATAAGCCAAAAGCCGACACAAAAAGAGCTTGATCTTGAAAAGAACTTCCTTCATAACTACCATGATTGTCCCCCTGAAGAAGGAATTACTGTTTTATGTTATACATGTGTATCAAATAAATGGAAATTTAGTTTCATTTACTTGATTTTGCTTATCAGCAAATAATTTTGGTTTTCATCTTAGTAAAGAATTAAATGTCCCTTTATGAATAATAAGGGAAAACATTAAGCAATTTCCTCTTATTTGCATGAATTTTTAACATTTTTCTTGATTTTGCTTCTTTCCCCTTATTATATATTCTCTTAAAATTATCAATCAAAATTTCACTTCCAATTATTTTTGTTTCTTTAATTCAAATTCTCAAATAATTTTCAATACATTAATAACAAATTTATTTTATTCATTATGCTCTTTAAATATATGTCAAAGACAAATCATATTTGAGTATGAAAACATGACAAAGGACTATATTATGTCTAGAAAGACTTCAATATTTATATACTATATAAAATGAGAAGTATTCTTATACTTACAAAGCCATTATTTTAAAAAAAAATAATTATCAGGCAAAATATTAGATAAATTATATTATAGTAAATGAGAAATTTACCTAAAAATATATTATTTTTGTGCTCGGGGACTGTGTGCAAAGGTCGCTAGTAATAGTATAGCTGGAAGTATATGTAGATAACTACTTTGATAAAAAATATATAGGGAATATTTGGTTATATTTTTTGTATGATTTTATTATATGTTTATATGTGTTTTGGGAGGGGATTTTTCCAAATAACCCCTTTGTGTTAAGAAAAATAGGCAAATTACGCCCCTGTAAAAAAAATTCAAAGAACACCCTTTTATTTTAAAAAACCATCGAACGAACCCCCCGAGAGCGTGCATCTAGGTTTAAAATTTTATATATAAAATGATAATTATGCGCTAATTCATTAACCGTCAGATCTTCTTTTAAAAAATCAACGGTTTAGATTAAATCATATTATATTTTTAAAAACATATATAAAAAAAATATATATATACAATATAATATATTATCATATATATAATGTGTATATATATTGTATATGTGTATATATATACAATTTTATATATAAACGACTACCCACCCCACCAAGCAACCAGCAGCCATGCCGCCGATAGCCCCCACCGGC
This sequence comes from Jacaranda mimosifolia, assembly GCA_018894105.1. Taxonomy (NCBI): domain Eukaryota; kingdom Viridiplantae; phylum Streptophyta; class Magnoliopsida; order Lamiales; family Bignoniaceae; genus Jacaranda; species Jacaranda mimosifolia. The sequence goes on along the minus strand of CM032128.1, from coordinate 16,338,664 downwards.
TGCTGGCCATCATTGTTAGTACTAACAATAATAAAGAAAAAAAAATAAAAACAGATGGTGGCCTTGATCCAGCCACAATGCTGCCATGGCTGTCATGGCAGCCCATAAGGGTAGGGGTTGGGAAGACGGGGTGCGGGGGTAGGGGTTTGGGGGTAGAATTTTGTATTATATATATTATTAAATAATTATATATATATATATTATCATATATATGATAATAAATATAGGATATATTATCATATATCCGATAAAAAATAAATATAACTAAATAAATATATAATATCATATATGTATATAAATATATTATCATATATACATGATAATAAATATATAAATATAACTATCTTATAATATATATATATGGATATAAATATATTATATATTTTCATAAATTTATATAATATTTAATTTGAAATAAATAATTAGAAAGAAAATAGATATACATAAATTTATATAAACATGATGCTATTAAATAATTATATATATTATCATGTATAGGATAATAACATCATATATACTAATATATATCTCTTATCAACAAAAATATATATGCATATAAATATATTATATATTTTAATAAATATATATAATATTTAATTTAAAATGAATAATTAAAAAGAAAAAATATATAAATAAAAGTTATTTAAATTTTATAGATAAATTTATATATATGTATATATATGCTATACATGTATTTAAGTATAAGTAAAAAATATATTATATATTTTATGAAATTTAAATTTTATTTACTTTTGAATGAATTAATAGAAAGAAAGATGAATATAATTGATAAGATAAAAATAAAAGTGATTTTAATTTTATAAATATATTTATATATGTATAAAATGAGAATATATGAAATAATGGAGAAAGAGAGAAATGAGAAATAAAAAGAAAAGAAAAGAATGAAAGAAAGGGGAAAAACTAATAATAAAATGTTATTTAAATTGAATTGAAAATATATTAAATGATTAAGGGTAAATTAGTCTTTTCATAATAAAATTATGTTAAATAGGCAGCAAATGAGAAGGGGGAGGTGGTGTGCATGGGCTTTTAAAATAGAGGGAGGTATTTTAAAATTTTATTTTTCATAAGGGAGTATATTGCCTATTTTTTAAAACACAGGGAGGGTAAATTGCTATTAGCCCATTTTGGGAGAATGAATTATTGAAGAATGTAAAAGTTGTATTTTGGTATGTTTGTTTATGATTTGAGAGAGGCATTTTTTATTGTAGTAGTCAAATCAATATTTTTGTGTTTGATTTTTGGGATAAAAATGGAATTGAGTGATTTTTTAATATTAGAATAATAATATATATATATATATAATATATGTATGTACATATTGGAAAATTGAAGTTTTAGAGGGAAAATGAGGATATGTTTGGTTATGTTTCCCTAAAACAATTTTGTTCCGGGAAACATAACCAAATATTCCCATAACTCACTTTAATTTTAAAATATTGAATAATCAACTTCTTTGACTTGATTGATTAAATTATGAAATTGACATTTTATAAGTTTAACAATATAATTTTCTTAAATTTTTATTTTTTTTAAAAATACCTCAAAATTTTAGAAATATTTTAAATAAATTTAATTAAAATATTAATGTAAATTACAAAAATCTATTTTTATCTCATAAGAACTTGATAAGGATGAAGATTTTCTCACCCTGCTCCCCCTCTCACCCTTTAACAATTGTTTCCTCCCCCAAAACTGCTCCTTTCATTGATATCTTAGAACCCAAACCTTCTTCAATTTCAAATGCTTTCTTTCTCTTTCTCCACAAAATTGTAGATTCTCTCCCCCCCTTTCCCCCAAGAAAATGGCTCTTCCTCCTGTTCATTTCTCAAGACCCAAATAAATGCTTTGCCTCTGAAGAGAGTTGTGTGATCTGGAAAGATGGAAAGGTAGTTCAAGATACGTGCTTTTGATTGAAAAATGTTGAATGTGGTGAAGTGGAAATTCAACCCTAGTGAATTGATCTTCCTGAATCTAGATGTTTGTAAAAACTCTCTCTAATCTGTATGCACATTCAGAGAATTGAAGATAAGATCACCTATATGTGAGTAAATGTATTGATAATAGCGGTGGCAAGTGTTTGGGTGTGGTCGCCGACGCATCAAAATCGATAATTGTGAAAATGGTGAAAGGACAGAAGGTGTGTAACTAAGGTTGGGAGTGCAAAGGGTTTAAGGTTGTCCAAATACTGTTGCAACTAGCCGATATCATATTTCTTCTAGACTTTTCTGTGCCAAGAGGAACACTCTTGCGGCCCGCACTGTCGGCTTTTGGGATACAAGTCTTTTATCACTGTCGCTGGGGTTTGGGACAATTTTCGGTTAGCCTTTCCAGATGAAGGAAGTCGCAGCTTTTCTTGGTCACATCGGTACCCAGACTTCTTGTGAATATTTTTTCATTTTTTTGTCCTTTTTTCTTTATTTTTTTCATTCATTCTTTTTCATTCCTTTTTGATTGTGTTCTCATTGTTTTTGAATAGGTTTGTGTGTTATCATCCACAAAACTGGTTTCTTGATTTTTCCTATTCAGAGACCTCAATGAAATATTTGATATTAGTTATTGGATGCTTCATTCCTTTAGATGCTTTTGGGAAAGTTGGAAATAGATGAAAATATTCGTTGATGACTTAATTTTTTCCCCCTTCTTTAGTGGCTGACTATTTGCAAGTGTTAGATATTATCACTTTTGCCTTTTAATTACTAAAAAGTTTCTAAAAAGAATAAAAGAGAACTAATGATATTATTGTCAGTGACTACAACTTGGTTTGTGGTTTCTTATTTTCCTTTTTCTTTTTCATTTTTTGTTTGAAAAGTTTAAACTGTTCAACATTTTGGATGCTAAATTTGTTTTTGCTCAAAGTTATTTGCCTGAGGTACTGTTTGCAAGTCTTAGATATGATAACTTTTCTCCTCTTGTTAACTAAAAGGTTCTAAATATAACAGAAGCAAATTGGTGATATATTACTGGCAGTGACCACAACTATGTGATTCTTTAGAATTTTTTCAACTTTTCAATTATATGGATGTAAAAAACTGTGGTCTTCTAGACTTATTTTGGCTTAGGTGCATATTAATAGTTGGATATTGTTGGCAACATTTCAATGATACGATTCACTATTGTACCATATATATCCGCCCAGGATTCTAATATTCTTTTTGACCCTGTTTTGGATGTTGAATACATCTGCAATTCTGTTATTGATTTTCTATTCATGTGCAAAAATTGTATTTTTTTCCCTTTCTTGTGATATCCAACATTTTCTTTTTTGTAGTCATCCTTGATATAATTATGAGTTTTAAAGCTAGATAGGTCGTGTCCTTTGATGCTTGCCAAGATAAGATACATTCTAAAGTTTGTATATGTCGTTGTTTGGTCGGTCATCTTTCCTATTACTTATGCTTATACATGGAAGAATCCTTCTGGGTTTGCTTAAACTATCAAAAGTTGGGCTGGCAATAACTCAAAGTCCCCTTAGTTATTTATCTTGGTTGTCGTTATCTATGTATCACCAAATTTGCTTGCTGCCATGCTATTTCTTTTCCCCTTCATTCATTAGTTCCTTTGAGGTCTAGATAAAAAATTGTGATGCTAATGATGTGGTGGTTACAAGTGTGCAATATGTTTTGTATATAACCATGTCTCTTGATCAATGAGAAATTCATATAGTAATTTTGTGTTTCCATTTTGTCTTACAGCTTCAGCTTTATGTTGGAAAGGGGGAATGCATGAAAGTCCCTTTTCTTTGTTCAAATAAGACATCAAGGACTAAACCTATGGTGTGCAAGATCATTTTATGTGATATATAATTCCCTTTTTGGATTATTAGGTATACATTATTCTAAGTGCTCCTTATCATTACAAAGTTGGCTTTTAGTTTGTATATTGAGGTTCCCACCCTTTCCCATTTTTTTGATCGTTTCCTTTTTTTCCATTTTTTGATTTTGTATACCAACATATTTATCAAATGATGACTTACTATTTTCCAAAATTTCTGATGCCAATCAATTGCATTTACAACTTAAATTTTCTCAGTACAGGTTGTATTTCATTTTTCATTAGGCTTTGAGCATGTCTCATTAAAGAAAAAATGGAATGCTCACACTTTGGGCAATAGAAGCAGACTAATTTCTCTTTTTGTTAGTTAAATTATGTGCAGTTCATGGCATGTGGTAGTTGATTATGGTAGCAATGGCTTGAACTTCACAATGAGGCATTTACATATAAATTGAGGCTATGCACAAAGTAATAATTAATGCCTTTTATGCATGCCCAAAGATTATGGTTTTTCTATTCTGTGTTTGACCTTTATCCTTATTTTGTGTCAGATTCGGATATTGGGAATGCTTAAATCCTAATTTCAATCATGACCTCGTGCTTTGAGTGCATGCTTAATCCCAGTTATAGTTATTACAGGCGAGAGGCAGACAGAGGTACTTTTTTAAGGAGAGAAGCGGGTGACCAAAATGTGAACGACATTGAAGAAACAAATGTATGTAAAGCACATTGGAAAAAATAAATATCAATAGAAATAGAAGGAAAAGAAAGAGAAGAAAATAGGAAAATAGGGGGAAAAAAAGGAAACAAGAAAATATAAAAAAAATGGAAAAATAGGAAAGAAAAATGTAAAAAAAAGGAAATAGAAAAAGAATTAAAGAAAAAGAGAAAAAGAAAAAAAGAAAAAAAGAAATAAGACAACAAAAATAACTAAAAGGAACAAGAAGCAGAAAAAAATGAAGAAATAAGAGTAAAAAATACGAAACATAGAAGAGAAACGAAAGAGAGGAGGAAGAAATGAAGAAGAGAAGAAAAAAGGGTTCTCTTTTCAATAATTTTTCAAGGTTTTTCCGAATATACAGAGTAATACTTTTCTCCAACTTGTTTGATTCTAATTGTACGTATTCTCAATATCATTTCTTTCTTTTTCTCAATAGTTTTGATTTTCAGGATTCTCTTTATTCTTGTAGATATGGCTTTTTCTTTAGGGATAACAGCATTTTTATTGCTTTTGAACTAGTTCAACACTGTTTTGGTAAATATTGAATTCAGTTCTTGATGAGTTCCCAAACATTGAGAAAAAGGTTCTAGTATGGAGACGTTGATGGAGTAAGATATAATCAATACAAAACTTAGAGATTCGATTCGTTGAATGAGCTATTGCTTGGAATAGAGATTACACTCTGAGGTATTTTACTTTTCATAAATACAAAAATTTGAATAAAAAATTAACAACTTTGCATTGAAGGAATTGGAGGATATGTTAATATTGTGTGAATATCTTGGTGTAAATTTTTTATGTGAAAGGGCTGAGAACTAGCGAATACTTTGGATGATAAATGGAGTAAAGAGCAGCTGCATTGAACACCACTCTTTTCAAATGTAATTGCATAGTGGGTATAGAAGTTAGGTAAGCATTTATCCAATTTTTAGTTTTTATTTTTCTTTAAAGAAGAAAGAAAGCATTTATTAGCTTTGAAAATGAGGTTGATTTTCCTTCAGAAGGTGAATTAACTCCACTGCTGCCTATTCATTTCCTGACTGTGGAATATGACTAAAATTTCAAGAGAAATATAAATATGCATAGTATATGTAATTATTTTAGAATGCTCTTGTACATTATTGGTTGGCTCATGATAGACTCTTGATAGTTCTTACAAATATAAACAAGTTAATGAATCATTTTATCTTTTCCTTCTCTAGCAAATACTCTCCTCGGGCACTCAAAGTAGGGCAAACAGAAACCTTCCCCCTGTTTTACTTAGTCCCTTGCAGATATCTTCCATCAACTTCTTTGAGCATTTTCTAGGTGTATGAGTTGCTGCTTTTTCATTTTCCTTTCTGCTTTGTTCTAGGATATAAGTATTTAGCTTGAACCCTCCCCAAGATGTAATTTTCATTCGCATGGTAAGAGGATGATTAATAGAACAGATTTGATTGATATGTTATGGGACATAGCTATTTTAGTGATATGGTAGTTCTTGTCCCAATTGTGAAATGAAAAATGTTGCCATCAACTTACACATACAATTTGTGATGATGCTTCTTAAGAACCGATCACTTTCATCATTATCTAGTGGTGAGTTAACATAAGTTCAATATTATGCCTGTGAGCCTTCAAAAGAGTTCTAATTGGAGTGATACAGGGATAACATATAAAGCTAAAGTTATTGTTACGTTCATATGAATATTGTCAGGAAGTGTGCTATATATATATTGTAGTTTGAATTTGAACCTATCTGCCAGTCATTAATAGTGAAGGCTAACTTGTAACCTAGTGAAATACTAAGGTAGAATGCGAAAAACTCTTTTCTGATAGGTTGAATGATTATATTGGTGGTGGTTATTAACTTTCACATATGAACTAATTAGTTTTGTATGGTAATTTTGCTCTTTTTACTCGCTATATATTCTTACTACTTTTCTATATTCTTCCATAGTTGGGCATATATGCCAATCTTTGATTCTTGAGTTAGCTTGATAATAGAAAACAAGGTTGAAGTTTCTAAAATAAGGCTATAAGTTCCTCTTGATGGCACATTTTCAGAGCATCAAGTATGTATTTTTCTCCATTTTTTCAAAATGTAACCTTTACATGTACCATTTTAAGATTTAGCGATTTGAATTTCCTACCTTTTAAGACAATTGTGCTTTTGGCATTAACATAACACATTTTCAAAATCTCTTTCTTTTCCTTTTCTTTTTTCAAAATAAAGAGAAACCATATTTGGAAGTTGATCAAAATGCATATCCTAGTGAAAGATTGTTAAGATTTCTTGTACAAAAGTATTGATCACTATGTGGTTATTGGTTTTCCTAGAAAATAAATGTTTTATACAATTTGTTAGTACTTGATTATGGTTGTAAGTGCTTGAACTATATAATGAGGCATCTGCACAGAAATTGAGGCTATGCACAAAGTAATATTAATGACTTTTATGTATGCCCAAAGATTATGCTTTTTCTATTCTGGGCTTGACCTTTATCCTTATTTTATGTTAGATTCGAACACTAGGAATGCTTACATCCTAATTTCAATTATTGCCTGGTGCTTTTAATGCGTGCTTAATCCAAGCCATAGTCATCAAAGGAGAGAAGCGAGAGGCAGATGAAGATACTCTTTTAAGGCGAGAGGCGGGTGACCAAAAGATGAACCACATAGAAGAGATAAATGTATGTAAATTGCATTGGAAAAAAACAAATATCAATATAAATTGGAAAAAAAAATAGGAAAACATGCAAAAAAATAAAAAGCAAAAAAAAAAAAAAAAATGGAAAAGCAAGAAAGGAAAATTTTGAAAAATAAAAGGAAATATAAAAAGAGTTGAAGGAAAATAGAAAAATACAAAAAGAAAAAAAGAAAATAAAGAAAATAAGTATACTAAAAAAAAAGGTAAACTAAAACAAACAAGAAGTAGAAAAAAAAAATGAAGATATAAGAGTCAAGAGTAAACATACAAAAATAGGAAAGAGAAATGAAAGAGAGGAGAGGAAGAAGAAATAAAGAAGAGGAGAAATCCTTCAAGGTTTTTTCTAAATATGCAGAGGAGTACTTTTCTCCAAATTGTTTAATCTAATAGTATGTATTCTCAATATCATTTCTTTCCCTTTTTTTTTTCAATAGCTTTGATTTTTAGGATTCTCATTATTTTTGTAGATTTGGGCTTTCTCTTTAGGGATCATCACATTTTTCTTGGTTTTGAATAAGTTCAACAACATTTTGGTAAATCTTGAATTCAGTTCTTGATGAGTTCCCGAACATTGAGAGGAAGGTTCTAGCATGGAGATGTTGTGGAGGAAGCTATGATCATTATATGACTTGAAGATTTGATTCGTTGAAAGAGCTATTGCCTGAAATAGAAATTACGATTATACTAAGCACTTTGAGGTATTTTACTTTTGGTAAATGCAAAATTTTGAATAAAAAATTGACAACTTTGCATTGAAGGAATTGGAGTATATGTTAATTGCGTGTGTACATATTGGTGTAAATTTTTTATGTGACAGGGCCAATCACTAGCGAATATTTTGGATGACAAATGGAGTAAGGAGTGGCTGCATCGAACGCTTTCTTTTCAAATGTAATCGCGTGGTGGGTACGATGGTTAGGTAAGCATTCATTGAATGTTTACTTTTTGACCTTTTTTAAAGAAAAAGAAAGCATTTATTAACTTTGAAGATGTTGTTGATTTTCCTTGAGAAGTTGAATTAACTCTGTTGTTGCCTATTCATTTTCTAATTGTGAAATATGACTAAAATTTCTTGAAAAATATAATACGCATAGGTTATGTATTAATTTTAGAATGCTCTTTGTACATTATTGGTTTGGTTCATGATAGACTCTTGATGGTTGTTGTAAACATAAACAAGTTAATAAATCATTTTATCTTTTCCTTCTGCAGCAAATATTTTCCTTGGGTTTGGCTCTCTGTTTGGACAAAATTTACTATTTATCTTCGACACTAAAAGTGGGACAAACAGAAACCTTCCCCTTGTTTTGCTTAGTCCCTTGTGGGTATCTTCCAACAACTTCTTTGAGCATTTTCTAGGTGTATGAGTTGCTGCTTTTTCATTTTCCTTTTTGCTTTGTTCTAGGAGATGAGTATTTAGTGTGAACCCTCCGCAATATGTAATTTTCATTTGCATGGAAAGAGGATGATTAAAAGAACAAAGTTGATTGATATATTATGGGACATAGCTGTTTTAGTGATATAGTAGTTTTGGTCCCAATTGTGTAATGAAAAATGTTGCCATCAGCTCAAACACACAATTTGTGATGATGCTTCTTAAGAACATATCACTTTCATCATTATCAAGCGGTGAGTCAACATAAGTTCAATATTGTGCTTGTGAGCCTTCAAAAGAGTTCTAATTGGAGTGATGCAGGGATAACTTATAAAGCTGAAGTTATTGTCAGGTTCATATGAATATTGTAAGAATGTGTGCTAAATATATGCTGCAGTTTGAATTTTGAACCTGTCTGCTAGTCATTAATAGTGAAGTGTAACTTGTAACCTAGTAAAATACTGAGGTAGAATATGAAAATTCCTTTTCTAATAGGTTGAATGATTATCTTGGTGGTTGTTGTTAACTTTCACGTATGAATTAGTTAGTCTGGTATGGTAATTTTGCTCTTTTTACTCACTACATATTCTTTCTACTTTTCTATATATGCCAACACTTATCTTTGATTCTTGAGTTAGGTTGATAATAGAAAACAAGGTTGAAGTTTCAAAAATAGGGGCTATAAGTTCCTCTTGATGGCTCATTTTTAGAGCATCAAGTATGTATTTCTCTCCATTTTTTCAAAATGTAACCTTTATTTGTACCGTTTGAAGATTTAGCGATTTGAATTTCCCACCTTTTAAGATAATTGTGCTTTTGGCATTAACAAAACACATTTTCAAAATCTTTTTCTTTTTATTTTCTTTTTTCAAAGTAAAGAGAAACCATATTTAGAAGTTGATCAAAATGCATATGCCAGTGAAAGATTGTTAAGATTTCTTCTACAAAATTATTGATCACAACGTGGTTATTGGTTTTCTTGGAAAATAAATGCTTTCTACAATTTGTTGGTACCTGATTATGGTTGTATCTACTTGAACTTGATAATGGGGCATCTGTTGCAAACTAATATTTAATGACTTTTATGCATGCCCAAAGATTATGGTTTTTCTATTATGGGCTTGACCTTTATCCTTATTTTATGTTAGATTCGGACACTAGGAATGCTTAGATCCTAATTTCAATCATTGCCTAGTGCTTTTAATGCATGCTTAATCCCAGCCATAGTTATCAAAGGAGAGAAGCGAGAGGCAGATGAACATATTCTTTTAAGGTTAGAGTTGGGTGACCAAAAGATGAACGACATAGAAGAGATAAATGTATGTAAAGTGCACTAGAAAAAAACAAATATCAATAGAAATAGGAAAAAAAGAAAAAAATTATGAAAATTGAAAAAAAAAACAAAAAAAATATAAAAAACGGAAAAGCAAGAAAAGAAAAATGTCAAAAAAAGGAAATAGAAAAAGAACTAAAGAAAAAGAGAAAAATACAAAAAGAAAAAAAGAAAACTAAAACGAACAAGAAGCAGAAAAAAAGATGAAGGAATAAGAGTCAAAAGAAAATATGCGAAAGCAGAGAAGAGAAACGAAAAAAAGGAGAGGAGGAAGAAATAAATAAGAGGAGAAATCCTTTACGATTTTTTTCTAAATGTGCAAAGGAATACTTTTCTCGAACTTGTTTCATTCTAATAGTATGTATTCTCAATATCATTTCTTTCCTTTTTTTTTTCAATAACTTTGATTTTTAGGATTCTCTTTATTTTTGTAGATATGGGTTTTTTCTTTAGGAATAATCACATTTTTTTTTGGTTTTGAACTGGTTCAATGCCATTTTGGTAAATCTTGAATTTAGTTCTTGATGAGTTTTTGAACATTGAGAAGAAGGTTCTAGCATGGAGATGTTGATGGAGGAAGATATGATTGTTACAAGACTTCGAGATTTGATTCGTTAAACGAGCCATTGCTTGGAATAGAGATTACGATTATACTAAACACTCTGAGGTATTTTACTTTTGGTAAATGCAAAAATTGGAATAAAAAATTGAAAACTTTGCATTGAAGGAATTGGAGTATATGTTAATTGTGTGTGTATATATTGGTGTGAAATTTTTTATGCGACAGGGCAAATCACTAGTGAATATTTTGGATGATAAATGGAATAACAAACGGCTGCATTGAATGCTCTCTTTTCAAATATAATCGCATAGTGGGTACAATGGTGTGGTAAGCATTTATTCAGCTTTTAGTTTTTGACTTTTTTTTTGAAGAAAAAGAAAGCATTTATTAACTTTGAAAATGCAGTTGATTTTCCTTTAGAAGGTGAATTAACTCTGTTGCAGCCTCTTCATTTCCTGATTGTGAAATATGATTAAAATTTCTTGAGAAATATAATATGCATAGGATATGTATTAATTTTAGAATGCTCTTGTACATTATTGGTTTGGTTCAGATAGACTCTTGATAGTTGTTTTAAATATGAACAAGTTTATAATGTCATTTTATCTTTTCCTCAGCAAATATTTTCCTTTGGTTGGCGCTCTGTTTGGACAAATTTTATTGTTTATCTTGGGCACTCAAAGTGGGGCAAATGGATACCTTTCCCCTATTTTACTTTGTCCTTTGCCGGTATGTTTCAGCAACTTCTTTGAGCATTTTCCAAGTGTCTGAGTTGCCACTTTTCCATTTTCCTTTCTGCTTTGTTCTAGGAGATGAGTATTTAGCGTGCTACCTCCCAAGATGTAATTTTCATTTGCATGGTAATAGGATGATTAACAGAACAGAGTTGATTAATGTCTTATGGTGGACAACTGTTTTAGTGATAATGTAGTTCTTCTCTACTAAATTGTGAATGGAAATGTTGCTATCAACTCGAAGGCACATTTTGTGATGATGCTTCTTTAGAATTGATCAATTTCACCACAATCAATTGATTAGCCCACATATGTTCAATAGTACATGTTCTTCCTTTTCAGGGGTGGAAGATTCATATCGTTGGAGAATGTAATCTTCTTTGCCAAGACACATCCGGTTTGTATTTCATTTTTTCCTACATTGACATGACTTTTTATTAGATTTTTCCCTTTTGTTGTTTCTTTGTACTAATAACATTGTTGTTTCTTTTCCACCTTTCTGCTTATGTTGCTCACCTAAGATAATCCTGCAAACTGAAAAAGCATAGAACCATATGTGAGGAAGCAATTTAAAGTCGAATACCTTGTAGGAACTGAATAAAAGGGGAAAAATTATGAATTTTTATGGTATTTTGGTAGTATCTTGGGAAAAACAATTTAGGAAAATGTGTATAAGGGAAATATATGAGGGAATTGGTAAATAACAAAAGTATTTTTGGTTCAAGTTGTAAGGTAACATTTTCTAGTAGAAATGTCTTTTCATTTAAGGTTTTCTGTAATTAGTGGTGTCACATCAAGGTTTTGTTATTATTATATGTTGTTATATTTGTACAATAATTGGAAAATATATGTTTATATTAAAATAATAATTTGGAAGATATAACTCTCTATATATATTTTCTATTTATATATTAATTTGAAAGGATTACAATTTTTTTTAGATATTTTAGAGAAACAAAAATATTTGTTGGAAAGTGTTTGATTCCCCATGAGGTGAGGTTGTGTATTCTTCCCAAGTGCTATGCAGTTATGATGAAGGGGAAATTTGATAGACCATAGCATTTTAGGGCAAGAGTAGGAGAATAGGGAGTTACAGAAGAGCTTTTGCAATGATGCTTTCAAATGTAGTCCATACGAATTCACATAGACAAATAGGAGTTTGATTTATGCTTTCCGGCTTTTCCCTATGTTTGGCGTACTTCTATTATACTCCTAGAATAATGGTGTACCTTTATTCTTTTTTGCCAATATTTCCTTAGTAATGAGAGCTGGTGTAGTACTTCCACAATTAGTATTAAGAAGTTGTATTGCTGAATGTCAGGCTTGTTTACCTATTTCTTGTAATTATTTGGATCATGATTTAATATTGTCAAGGTGGATTTTAAATTTGACTGATTTTGACTCATGTTTCTCATGGTTTAGCTTATCATCTGCTAGCTTTTGTGAAGTTTTAAGAAGCGAAAATAATTTGCATATGTAAGATTTTAAGCTTTTTTTCTTTGACATGTGCTTCTTTTCTTGACTTTTATATGTACTTATTCTTCACTTTTTTCCTACTCCCCACATTGACAGGAAGCATTTCAAAATTTGTTGCATAAGAGAGATGGAAATAGATCTGAATTTGGAGAATGTCTTACATGAAAATGTGCCAAGCATGTTAGTAAGTTTATTATTATCCATAATTCATTGGTCTCATTCATGATTTTGGTAGACCCTTAGTATTGTCATCTTGTTCACAAAGTTACATCTTTTGTGGCTTTATACACTTAGAGAACTCCCATTAAAGTTACTTTATTTCCTTTTGTAGCATCTTCCCAAATGTAATTATCTTTAACAAAATTATTTTCTCAGCTAAAAAAGAAAATTCTCTCAGTTATAGTGATGATGCAACGCTACTAATTTTCAACCATTGTATTTTAGTTTAAATTGCAAAGATGCTCAAAGCTTTCACTTGGTTTACTCTTGTCTACCGCCCCATGCCAAGTCAAATACTGTTTTGCTAACTGATTTGTGTTGTCATGTATGGCCAATATTACAGATCATAGTCCAGGCTTCTCCATCTATCCTATGAGGTGCAATATTTGTTGCTGAAAGCCTGAAATAAAGTGATCATTTTTCTAAGAATGTCAATATTGATTTTAGCCATCTTCAAAGCCATTCCATTGAATTATATGGACAATAGCAAATTCTTTCAACTTAAAGAGCATTATTTCAATCAAGTTTGGCAGAAAAATGTACCCGAATTTTCATAGAGATTTTAGTCTCATGCAGGTATGTCTACAAAAAGTGCATTTTGATGGACTAGTCATTTTAATTTAAGCTATGGCCATCTAACAGATTCAGTATCTAGATAAAAGTACACATTATCTTTTTCTTGAATTAGCTAGAGGTCTTAAAATCATTTCATTCTCATTGTTGTATGGGTTGCAGGAGCAAGTGTGTACTCTGTTGCATCATTATGTTTCTTCCCCCTCAAAGATATTACTTGGTAACGCACTTCCCCCATGTCAAGATTCACTTTTACTTTTGATAGAAATGCCATTTCTGAAATTTGTTTTCTATGTAGTAGTGTAAGAACTTTAGTGTTTCCTTCTTCTTAAAATATTTGAAACTTTCAGTTTCTAGACTAAATTAAATTAGATTAAATACATGCAACATTTTATTTATCATTTAGATTGATATGATAGATCTATTGTCATGGATGTAGGTCAAAAGGTCAGGTTCTTATATTTATCATCTAACAGAGATACAAGAACAACAATGAGATGTCGCCTATAATTTTGTGAGTAAACTCAAGTTCTCGAGACACTGTATATGACCTTGTCAAACTTGTTCTCGAGCTCCATCAACTCTGACAGAGAAGCTTGTAATGGTACCTCACTAGTTTATCAAGAACCAATATGCCACTTTCAAATGCATTTGGCAACAAAAGGTACTTTCTACCTATAAATAATATGAAATGCCTTAGCTAATGCTCGTGTACTTCAAAATTCTAACCTCACATGCTGCAATTTCTGCAGCACCTCTTTGATGGTCTCTACAATTTGCTGCATTAAGAGCTTTTGTTGTTCAAATAGTTTAGAACAACTATTTGAATTCTTGGAGCCAAAAAGATTTGCGTTTTATTTAGAAATCTATTCCGACTTTTGAAAATCTAAGATGCATGAGCATTCATTTTTCTATCCTATCCTAATCAATTTAACTTGGAACTAATTTAGCTTACTCTATTGGATGTGATTTTTGGTTGGAGCAAATCCACAAGGCCCAAATAAGTGGGGTTGTATTTGTTAGTCGATTTAGGAAGAAGACAAAGAAAGGGATCTTTTGTTAATATGATTATAAAATTGAGTCTGGTTTGGGACAAAGTTACTTTTTCTTAATTCCCTTTGGCTTTGGCTTTTCTACTTTTTGCATGCATTTGTCCTTGCAGAATAAATCAATAAGTTATGCAATCGTGGAGAACTCTTGGTCTTTTTGATTCTATGTGGCTTCATGATGAAGAACTGAAGAATTCATGATGACAGGAAGTCAAGGGTGGTTATAACTGCTGTAAAACAACAAACCAAGTATTCATGCTACCATCTTTCAAATGCATGTGGCAACAAAAGGTATTTTCTACCTGTATTGAATACAAAATACTTTAGCTAATGCTCGTGTACTTCAAAATTCTAACATCACATTTTGCATTTTTTGTGGAAACTCTTTGATGGTCTTTGCAATTTGTGATATAAAGAGCTTTTATCTTCCAACTTTTAGAAATCTAAGGTGCATGAGCAGTCATTTTTCTATCTTACGCAGATTAATTGAACTTGGAACTACTTGAGCTTACTCTTTAGCATATGGTTTTTGGTTGGAGCAAATCCATAAGACCTAAACAAGTGCGCCTATATTTGTTGGTTTAGGAAGAAGACAAACAAGGGGATCTTTTGTTAATCTGATTGTAAAATTGAGTCTGGGTTAGGACAAAGTTACTTTTTCTTAATTCCTTTTGGCTTTAGCTTCTAGTATTCCTGATTTAATATCTAGCATATTTTAGGATAAATATGTCCATAGTTTGGGAAACAAAGTTCTATTTTGTTCTTTAAGAAGGATACGGCATCTTGTTTGCATACTAGTTTTCCAAAAATAAATTTGTATCTCTCAGCTATTGCTTTTCTATTTTTTGCATACATTTGTCCTTGTAGAATAAATTGTTAATTTATGCTATCATGGAGAATTCATGTTCTTTTTAATCTATGTGGCTTCATGATGAAGAACTGAGAATTCATTATGACAGGACGCAATGGGCGATATTGACTATTGCAAAACATCAAACCATGTATTCATGCTGCTATTTCTGAAATTGGAAAAGCTTATCAGTAAATGCGAACATTATTGCCACTTCCTCATAATTACTTCTAGTTTCGCATTTATATGATGTTTAGTTCTACACTTGTGATCTTACACCTACATTGGTTAAACAAAAATCATAATAAACTACACTATTTGCTAGAAATATAGTGACCACTTTCTTTTATTCTTATTGAATGTTGTGATTATCTTTCGTATTTTGTTTCCCATTTTTCTTCCTTCTTAGTTCTTGAGTTGATCCCAGAAATCTTTCATATTGATCTAGTAAATATTCAGCTTTGTCATACACATTTTCCAGTGTTCTACCAATAAATATCTGGAGCACGTACTATGCACCATTTGATCTGTTCTTGCATAATCCTTAATGGCTTTTATTATTCTGCAATATATTTCTCAGTATTCAATATAGCTACCCTTAATACAGTTTACTTTTGTAGATAGGTAGAAGGGAAGTGTTTCTTATAGCAGGTTAGGTGGCAGAAAAGGACACTTAGAAGACTGATGCATTAGTGAAATTAGCAAGGCACTTTCCAAGAACTGAGGAGCCAGGTACATAACCTTTCTTGCTCTCAAATAAATCTATTTTTTGTAACATGATTTTTTATTCGGACTATTTCATTTTGTTGATTGACACGATGTTCAGTAGTAGAGAGTAGATGTTCCTCATAAAAGTTCCAGTCTGTTGTAAATTTGTTCTTTATCAAACTTTGATTTGATTATAAATGATAGTGTTGTAACTTAGGAGGATCTATTGTGGAAACAACGAAATAACAGTAAAGTAATTTGATGGAATATGACAACAAGTTTTAACGTGGTTCGGTGATGTGCCTAATCCAACCAACAAAGAAAACAAATTTTATTGATCTCAAATCAAAGTGCAAGTACAAACTTGAATCCCACAAATCTCACGAAAACACCTAAACCCTCGTTCTAAACTCTGTCTTGAGAGAATTACTCAAAAGCCGTAAAGAAGCCCTTTGTTATGTTCGTGATACTTTTCCCATAAGAAAAAATTGATATTCATAGTCAAAATCGAAGCTCAAGGCCCATGGGCTTGCGTTGAATGCCGTAGCACACAAAACTAGCGCCCTGGTGTGCACAAAACTGCTTGTACCAAGAGAAAACCGAACATGGGCAGTAACTTTGAGCCAGGGTGCAAAAAACTTGAGACCTAGTGCAAAGTTATTGTTCACTACGCGCCGGAGAACACGACGTGTGTTTTTATGCCTTTTTTGCCCATGTACACGCCTTGGCGCACCTTGCCTTGTGCCCCGACGCATGACGTCCTTCCAACATGCACCAGGGTGTGTTCTCGAGCCTATTTTGACCACTTTGCTCTGTTTCGTTCCATTTCTTCTGTTCCTTGTCAATTTTACCTTAAATTTCAAGGCAAAATCAACAATTCTTCGCCTTGACTTGAAATTCCCATTCATCTTCTTTGTCCCTACCCCCAATAGGGCCTGTTATCTAAGTCTGCAAACATTAACCAAATCCATGCAATGCTCGAATTTGATTCCTGGAACAGCCTTAGTCAACATGTTTGCAGGATTATCCTTAGTCCCAACTTTGTCAACCAACATGACTCCTTGAGACACCATATCCTGAATAAAGTGATATCTCACATCTATGTGCTTTGTTCTCTCATGAATGCTCGATTCTATGACAAGTGTATGGCACTCTGACTATCACAAATACCTTAGTGATCTCAAAAGTCTTGCCCATATCATCGATCAGCCCCTTTAGCCAAATACCTTCCTTGATGCCTTCAGCCAAAGCCATGTACTCAGCTTCTGTTGTGGACAATGCAACCGATGACTGCAAAGTCGCCTTCCAGCTAACCATAAAACTTGATACACAAAACACATAGCCCGTCATGGACCTTCTGTTGTCCAAATCTCATACATAATCCGCATCCACATAGCCAATAATTCTTATAGTAGAATTCGATTGAATATACCTCAAACATCTGTTTGCAGAGCCTCTCAGATACCTCATGATCCATTTCGCAGCCTGCCAATGAGTCTTTCCTAGCTTGTGCATATACTTACTCACAACACTTACTGCATGTAAAATGTCTGGCCTAGTGCACACCATAACGTGCATCAAGCTACCTACTGCACTAGCATATAGCACATTTGACATGTGCTCTACCTCATCTTCAGTACTCGATGATAGGTCTGATGAGAGCCTAAAACGAGCTACAGGTGGCGTACTAACTAGCTTGGACTTATCCATCCCAAATCGTTCAAGTACTTTCCCAATATAATGCTGTTGAGATAAGTACAACAATCCTGCGTATCTGTCCCGGATGATCTCCATGCCCAATATCTTCTTTGCGTCGCTTGAATCCTTCATCTCAAATTCTTCACTTAACTGAGCTTTTAATTGGTTGATCTCAGATATGTTTCGAGTGGCAATCAACATATCATCAACGTACAACAGCAAATCTACGAGAAGGCTATTACTACAAATTTTGTAATATACACAACAATCAAACTTGCTTCTAGTATATCCTATCTTGGTAATAAAAGCATCAAATCTTTTATACCACTGCCTGGGAGACTGCTTTAGGCCATATAATGACTTCTTCAAAAGACATGCTTGATTTTGTTTCTCGGGAACAATGAATCTATTTGGTTGACTCATGTAGATTTGTTCATCTAACTCACCATGCAGAAACATTATTTTCACATCTATCTGCTCCAGCTCCATATCAAACAAAGTAACCATGGCAAGTAAAACAAGAATGGAAGTATGTTTTACAACTAGGGATAATACTTCATGAAAGTCAACTCTCTCTCTCTCTGAGTAAAACCCTTAGCAACCAATCGCGCTTTGTATCTACCATCTTCAACACCGGGAATCCCGTCCTTCTACTTGTAGATCCATTTGAAACCTAAAATCTTCTACCCTTTGGGTACTTTAACTAGCTCCTATGTGCTATTCTTGTGTAGAGACTCCATTTCTTCACTCATAGATGTAACTCATTTATCAGAATTTGGCCTGAAAATTGCCTCTTTGTATGAGACTGGGTCATCTCCTACAAACTCCTTAGCTAAACTCAAAGCAAAAGCTACAAGATCTGAGTAACAAAATCGATGTGGTGGTTTGATCTGCCTCCTCTCCCTATCATGAGCCAAGTGATAATTTTGTAGTGGTTCATTTTTCTGCTGTTTATTAGGCGGTGATGTGCTCTCACCAGCTTTATCTACCACCTTCTGTTTCCTTTTTGAAACTTGTGGAAGATCAATATGAATCTCCACCTTCTCCGTAACACCCTGTTGACTGCTTTCCTGCTACTCCACCTTCTTCATCATTACAACTCATTGAATATCACGTCCTTGCTGATAATCATCTTGGAGCCCTTGTTATCATTACACCACAAACGATAACCTTTGACTCCATTTGCATAGCCTAGAAATATGCACTTCCTAGCCCTTGGCTCAAGCTTCCCATCCTGGACATGAGCATAGGTTGGACACCCAAATACTCTCAAATTTGAGTAATCAGCAGGAGACCTGAACCAAACTTCCATTGGTGTCTTGCAGTCCAAAGTAGTTGATGGTGACCTATTCACGAAATAACATGCAGTGTTAATTGCTTCTGCCCAAAAATCCTTGGACAATCGGCATTAAAAAGCACGTATCTAGCTCTTTCGAAGATAGTCATGTTCATCCATTCTGCAACTCCATTCTACTGTGGTGTATGTTCAATGCCTTACAACTCCTTCCTTGTCGCAAAATTCCTGAAATTCTTTACTGCAGAACTCCAATCCGTTGTCAGTCCTCAAGCACTTGATCTCATATCCTGTTTGCTTCTCAATTCAGGTCTTCCATTACTTGAAGTTGACAAACACCTCATCCTTATACTTCAGCATATACACCCATACTCTCCATGAGAAATCATCTATGAATGTCAGCATGTACCTTGCACCTCCCTTTGAAGGAACGTGAGAAGGTCCCCAATGATTTGAGTGAAAGCAATCCAAGATGCCTTTGGTCCTGTGAATTGCAATGCCGAGTTTCACCCTGTGTTGCTTGCCCAGCACACACTGCTTGCAGAAATCCAATTCTCCAGTCTTCTTTCCACAAAGCAAACCTCGTTTACTTAGTTCTGACATTCCTCTCTCACTCAAGCTGCATATGCCATAGTCTCTTAGTATCATTGACTGATGAAGAAACTGCTGCAGTACCAAAAACCGTGTTTCCCTGTAATATGTAAAGGTTGTTCCGCTTGTCTCCCTTCATGATAAGCAATGCACCTTTGGAGACTCTCAGAACTCCATCTCAAGCTCGGTATTCACAACCATTCTTGTCCAGAATACCCAGCAATATCATATTTTTTTTCATATCTAGAACATGACGCACATTTATTAAGGTCCTTACTATGCCATCATGCATTCTGATACAAACTGAGCTAACTCCTACAACCCTGCAAGAAGCATCATTTCCTATAAGCACTTTATCACCATCGTATTTATGGTATGTGGTAAACCAATCTTCTCTTAGGCACATATGGTAGGAACAACCACTATCCAAAATCCATTCGCAGCTTAGTAAAGTTTTGGCAACGTTGAGAACAAGCCCACCACTAGACTCTTCCTCAATAATTTCTGCGAGATCATCCCATTTCTAATCAGAAGTTTCACATGCTTCCTTCGCATTTCCTCGTTCCGGATAATTCTGTTTCCAATGCCCCTTTCCATCACACCTAAAACATTTGTCACCATTTCTAGGCTTGGTTCGGGACTTCGATCGGCCTCTACTCTTTCCCCTTTCTCTTGGTCTCCCTTTAGCCACCAATCCTTCCCCACTTTCACCATTGTTGCTGCCCAGAACATGTTTTCTCAACTCGTTAGAATTCAATGAGGCCTTCACATCCTCCATTGAAATCGTATCTCTCCCGCACAACAAAGTAGTAACCAAGTGCTGAAAAGATTTTGGCAGAGAAAACAAAAGAATTAAGACTTGATCCTCATCATCAATTTTGATATTTATATTAGCGAGATCCAGAATCACCTTATTGAAAAAATCAATATGTTGAGTGATAGATGTACCTTCCTTCATCCTCAATGCATATAATTGATGTTTATAATACATTTGATTTTTCAGCGACTTCATCATATATAGACTCGTCAATTTCTTCCATAAATCACTGGCGTACTTTCTGTGGTGACCTCTCTCAGTACGTTATTCGCCAATGATAACACCAAAGTACCATAAGCCTTCACCATGAACTCATCCTTCTCCTCGTCCTTTAGCATTTTCGGCAAGGAATCTCTATCGTTTAACACTCTCTGTAAACCTTATTAATACAGTAGAGCGTGAACCTTCATTTTCCATAGCCCAAAGTCATTCTTCCTATCAAATATCTCTACCTCGTACTTCATTCCTGACATTTGATCCAACCTGCTCCAATACTAATTTGTTGTAACCCAAGAGGATCTAATGCAGAAATAATAAAATAACAATAACGTAATTCGATGGAATGTGACAACAAGTTTTAACGTGGTTCAGCGATGTTCTTGATCCACCCAACAAAGAAAAGAAATTTTATGGATCTCAAATCAAAGTGAAAATACAAACTTGAATCCCACAAATCTCATGAAAACACCTAACAACCTCATTCTAAACTCCATCTTGAGAGAATTACTCAAAAGCGGTAAAGAAGTCCTTATGTTATGTTCGTGATACTTTTCTCGAAAGAAAATATTGATATTTATAGTTGAAAATTGAAGCCAAATGCCCATGGGGTTGCGTCGCACGCCGGGCGCACAAAACTACTTGTGCCAAGAAAAAACCGAACATGGGCAAAAACTTTGTGCCTCGGTGTAAAGATAGTATTCACTATGTGTCGGGGTGCAAAAGTCATGCGTCGGGGAGCACGATGCATATTTTTATGCCTTTTTTGCCTATGTACACGCATTGGTGTGCCTTGCCTTGCACCCCGACAAGCGACATCCTTCCAACATGCGCTGGGGTGTGTTCTTTCAACCACTTTACTCCGTTTCGCTCTATTTCTTCTGTTCCATGTCAATTTTACCTCAAATTTCATGGCAAAATCAACAAATAATGTGAAAGAGATAACTCATATGGGTGATGATGCAAGATTAAATGATGTTAGTGATCAAATAAATAATGACAATTAGCTCCATGAGACCTTTGGAAAGGTATGTAATTTTATGTTTAGATCTTTCAATTAGAATAGTTTCCCAAAACACAATCCTACATTTGTTGTGTATTTTTGAACACAAATGAAGAGAGTGATTCCATATCTAACATGCCAAGTAAATAGGAAAAAAGAATAGAGGTGGAACAGGACTTCATTGCTGAGGCATTTGGTGTCGATGAGGATTCTAAAGATAATGAAAATGAAAATGATTAGGAAGAACAACTAGAGTCTTCCATGGGTGAGGTTGGTGCTAATGGTGACATAATTTAATTGTTGCCTTGGGCAGATTCATCATAGCTGTACAAAGTAACTTATATGAGCAGGCCAAAAAACTTTGTTAGTTGTGAATATTAGGGTTTATTTCATTTTGTTTTAGTTTCCTCTTTCCACCTTAGCGTAAAGGATGGTTGTGACCATTGTGGAATATCAACCAAGTGAATATGCTACTATTCTCACATTGGAAAAGCAAGAAATGGTTTATTTGCTATTTTTGGTGTACAATAGATGATTGATTGATGAGCGTTTGATTACGTGTGAAACGTTTATGGATCACAGCCTACAAAAGAGAAACAAAGGCTTTTCAAACTAATGAGGAATCTCAACTTTAATCATGAAACTATTTCTGAGCCTTGTACCACAAGACCCTAAGTTCTATAGCATTTGCTGCATGAGCGAGACGGATCTACACTCTATAGATGATGCAGTGCTCTTATCAGATGTATGTTGTACCTATTATTGACTTGGGAATATTATTGCCTTTTTTTTCTCTTGAAACTAGGATAGATCTAATCTAATAATGATTGAATGCATTTAATTTTTTTTCCTCAGCATGTTATTTTAGAGCCATTTGAGCAATAACATTTGATACCTACTCTGACCGAAGCCACTAAAAGTGACTTCAAATGGAATAGTCAATAGGCTACAGACAGAGGAAATAGAGAAACTCCTGCTAGGTTATCCGCAAATGTAAAAGAAAACTTCACAAGGCCAAACAATGGAGCTAAGATCAAAGTTGTGGTATGATGAGAAGCTTTGGAAAGTGTTTGTATTACTGTAGATTCTGGATTACCTAAAATGCCCTTTTATATTGGTGTGGTGGCTAGTAACAATGTAAAGTTAAATGTACATTGTTCTTTTGAATCCAGATGTGTAAGAAGCCTTTGAACATGGAAGAAATCATTCAAAAAGAGGATGACATTGTGCGGTGTACAACGATGCTTATTTAACTGTCTATGAACCCAAATTAAAGGTCTGGAAACATTTTACCACCATGAAATACCTTTTTTTACCTACAACATTATAAAGGTTGGTTAGTTATGAAGTTGAATAAATTATTTTTCTGTTACTTCTTTGACATGAGAAACTAACATTGAGAATCACATTGAAGGTGGATCTCACTGAATAATTGGAAAAACATAAGCTCTGTTTTGATGCAATTCTAGATGAGCATGTACCGAATGATGAGGCAATACCCTCATCAATTAGAAGTTTATGAGATATGATAATTGTTATTTTTCTTAACATTATAACTCGAGTTTTAAAGATTTACTGTCATGCCTACTTCTCTCACTCCCTCTATGTTCCACTCCTGCTTTATTAATGGCTTATTTAGGGATTAGTGATATAGTTGGGATTTATAACAATTTATCATTTTTGTATTTATCTTCTCAACAAAATTATTTTACTTTTTCTCTAATCAAGTATAAATACTGTGGAGCCAATTATACCCATCATTTTACAACTTACCAAACCTACATGTTACGCATATAGCAAATCATGTATGCGTCTCTTTTTTGTTTTGTTTTCATTTTTTGTTCTTTTTTTCTTGATCATATGTCATTGGTTTATAATGTCACAGAGCTTATCTGCTAATTTCAGTTGACATATTTTAAGAGCCTAGTTGCCACTTCAGTAGTAGACTATAAATGATTAAGGTTCACTATGAAACTTTTTAATTATTCTTGGCCATTAGTACCATCCTATCTATTTCTCTTGGTGACCAATTTGTTTTCTTCACTCAAGTGGTGCAAATTTTTTTGTGGTGTTACTATACATTTATTATTGGCTATTAATTAAATCCTATAAGTTCTATAAGATCACTAAATTGCTTGTCCTTTTTCCTAGGGAATGGTAAGGTATACATCATGTAGTTGTTACTGCTTAAAACAGCAAAAGATGTAGTTAGATACTTGGACCAACCAGTTTATCATAATCAATTGATTGCTACACCAGCCTATTTATCATAATTAAAGATTGAGGCTGTGGTCTAGCTATTACGAGAGATATGGTGGAAAGCTTTTTTATCTTCATAGTGATAGGAAGTTAATATTTTGGCTTGCTTTCCTTTAAGTTGCTTTGACCTTTTAGTTGTTTGAATTTGCCTAACAATGATATTTGATTTTCTCATTCTTAAAGCCACTTAATTTATAAAATGCATCTTCCACATAGTAAGTGCAATAATGATACTTCGTGATTGGTTCCTTATATCCTGGTTTCATCATCATTTATGTGCAAGCTATGATAGCTAGTGTGTTATTTTCAAACATTGTCTATGTTAATTTCTTTTGTTTTCTTATGTAGGAAACTTTGTATGTGAGAAGGTGACAGAGTCTGCATTATTGGACTGTAGGAATTTGAAGTCTCAGATATGGAGGTTGTGAAAGAATAGTTGAGAGGGAAATGCAGCAAGAAGTACCTTGTTCATTGGTGCTAATGAAAAGTCATAAAGGTGTGCAATGTTGCAATTGACTATGAAGAAGCACCATGAGGTGAAATAGTCTATGCGAATTAATAATGCAAATGAATCCGAAAGCATGAATGTTGCTGGCAAGATTTCTTTTATTGACTTTGCTTGCAGGGAGAAAGGTGCACGACGGATAATGATTGTATATTTCTATTCTGAAGGTCAAACATTTAGCTGGTATTGTTTAAACTTTTAAAAGTAATACCTCGTGTGTGCAAGTTTTCGGTAAAGGTCTTTTTGAGTATTACCGTCCCATGATCTATTGGTGGTAGTCAAGAATTCTTTGTTGGCTTTCTTCCTGTTTAAAATGAGTGTGATCCAATGATGAAGTTTGAGACGAAATACTTGTTCTTATTTTAGGATTTGCATACACTTGAACACCAATATTTTTATCAAAGCTAAGGACTTGGCTGGTGTTGTTTAAATAGTTATTAGTTATAGGTCTTTAGTAAAGGTCATTTAGAGTAGCTCCTGAAGAAAAATTTCTTTTTATCACTGGTAGTCATAGTCTTCATTTTCATATATGGCAATATTATTCTGTCATTTTCCTCATTTTCTTATTAAACATTGAATGTGTTTTTCTGTCCCTGGTGCCATTCGCTTTATTAATGGTTTATTCTGCTGTTAGCACATGGTCTTTGGATTAAAATAGCAGAATTCAACAAGTGCCTTCTGATGCTCAAGGAGTGTATTCAAGCTCTTAACAATTGACCAGATTCACATCCTATTTTGTGGAAGGAAACTTACTGAGGTGCTTCATGACACCTTTGTTTGCAATTTTAGGATTGTTATGATCTGTTGCATTTCTCCAAATAATTGTTTGTGTGGGCATATTCACACTATTTTGAGTTATGTTGATCAGTAAGATTGTTTTCTTTTTGAGTTTGATTCCTTTTCTAAATAGTAGAAATGATCTATAACTACTTTACCAAGGATGGTTACACTACTTGAACTGAGAAATGCTTATTATTTGACAGGGTTAAATGTTTTCCAACTAGTTTTTAGATTCATTAAAAGAGGAATTGCAACATTATATTTGGTCAGGATATTTTAGTTACACAGTGCACTTATGTTTCTTAAGTGCAATAGAAAGATTCCACGACTCTTTCTATGCTCTCTATGGAATCGATTGATGTATGTATGCTTGTTGGTGTGTTGAACTCTTATCAAATACATAAAATAAACTCGATGAAGTTTTTAGCGTATAAAGGAAAAAAATGCATTTTAAATCCATTTTGAGTTCTTTACGAAGGGTGGAGGAAAAAGTTGCTTGTCAAGTCACCTTTTCTTGATGTGCTTTTTAGGCCATATAGATACCTCTTTGATCATCCTATACTCTTGCGCAACAATATCATTTCTTCTATATTGAATGCCAGTTGATCTATTGGTGAACCTACAAGGAGTTTGCCCAGTAGAAGTATAACATTTTTTGCAAGAACTATTTCAAGCAAGTTATTGTGTCAAACTTACTTCCCCTTTGATTTCTATTTTTCCTTTTTCATTCCTTTCTTAGCATTATTGCTTTTCTCATAGGATTTGTTTTATAGGCTTAGTGTTTCTATATGTTCTTTGTGTAGATTGAGATGAAAAAATTGGATGATATCTCATCTTTGTGTTTGAATTTAAGAAAACCCTTACTGTGGACACATGGTACGATATCTAACTTTGCCTTCATTTACTGAATAGTGCCAACATTCAAAGCCCCAAGATTTTTATGCCTTTTATTACTCCTACAGTCTTGATCTCTCAAAGATCTGCACCTATTTCCCTTACATTGGGGATGACAATAGAAAATACAATATCCAGAAGTAAGATGACAAGATATTGCAATAGCCGACATCCTAAAAGCATTAGTTCTCTCATGGCTGGGCTGGAGGTCTCTTGCTTGAATTTACTTGAAAATGACAATTTCTTTGAGTGGCAGGAACTTCTTTCTAAAGAAATAGATGATAAGGTAACAACATTCCCACCCCGCCCAACAGTCATAGAAACAACTGTAGTGATATATTTTTCATATGATGTACATGTGTGGGTGTATATGTATTGCAGCGATATAGACAAACAAAAGGTCTATCAAGCAATAGCTAAAAATACTTTGAGGTGATCAATTTCAATGTAATCTTATATGAAAATATCAAATACTTTGATTATTCTGTATACTAGATTTTTGATATCCTATCATTTCTTTAATTGAAATGTATATTTTCCTCTAGTTTTGATCCTAAGATTGCACCATAACATTTAATTTGCCTCTCTTTAGTTATGACGAGTTCATTCTTTCTCATAAATCAACTTCTGCGTACAATTTTTACCAAGTACATTCTTTTCTCCTTTCAAGAAATTTATCTTCTTTTACATCACAGTAATCCTGTAATTGTCACTTATTTTTATTTTATGCCCTGTTTGGTTCCTATAAGGCCTTGTTTGCTTCGTTGAATAAAGTTTGATAGATCATTTTCAATCTTTATCTCATGTTTGCTTCACAATTTTATGGCCCATGATACCTTTGAGGCCAACATGGTATAATGGGCCAAGTTGGTTTATAGATCAAGCCATCATGGCCTGATCCATTTTTCATTCTTTCAAATTTTATCTGATAAAGAATGAAAATGATATTCTTACCCTCATAAAAATCCTATCCTCAATGCTTTATGCCAAATTTTGGAAATTTACCTTCTTAGCAGTTAGGACATTTTGGACATTGCAAAGTGTAATCATGTTGAGCAATTTTGCCAACCAAACATTAGATAGTATTAAGCATGGGATATCACTAATTTCGAAAATCCAAGCAAATAATAAATTACATGATTTTGGATACCATTTCTAGCATGTTTCACTAGCATATTAGTCCATCCTAATCCCATACACCCAAGCAAACAAGCCCTGAGGATTCAAATTCACCCGTTTAGCTAAATTAGTGGAACCAACTGCACTTTTTAAAAAGCAAATTCTTTTCCTCTTCAAGGAAGGGGATGATCATCGTAGTCTTCAGAAAATTTAGAAATTATTCTCATGATTTTGGCTCTACGTCTCGATACTGCTCTTGTTATGGTAGAATATCTTATTCATCAAATGTTATTTGAAAGTCACCTCCTAACAACATTTCTTACAATATCTAAAAAATTAGCCAATGAATTGGTGAGATATTTTTGGTTCCTTGATCTGTTTGAACTCATTATAGTGTTCTCTACACTTGTTTGCAAACTTTAAACCTTGAGTTTGGACTAAAACATTGTTTATTTCTAAAGATAAATGAAGAATGTGATGCCATGGCTGACATGCTAAGTAAAACTGAAAAAGGAATAGAGATGGCAATAGGACTTTATTCCTTCTTGAGGCATTCAGTGTTAGTGAGGATTCTAAACATAATGAAAATAAAGATGATCAGGAATATGAACTAGAGTCCGCCACAGTGAGTTTGGTGCTAACAATGATGTTGTTTAGTTGTTGCCCTGCAAAATTTTCTAGACATATGGTTATACAAATTAACATATTTAAGCAGGTTAGCAAACCTTAGTAATTATGAATATTCACCTTTTGTTTCCTCCATCCACCTTAGCACTTGATGTTATTTTAAGTGGATTTTCTTTCTTCAAAAAGATATATATTTATTGGGTTTCGATTTGCCAGGTGAATGTGATAAAGGAATATAGTTTGCTTGGTCTGATAACATCCTACTTTATAGGTGGGGTAACTTGCTCATTCTTCACCACAAAACTATTATTTTCTCTGCTTCTTCTTCTTCTTCTTCTTCTTCTTCTTCATTTGTTTGTGAAGATTTTGTTAGTTGCTTCAATGCAATTATCTAATGATTAAATCAGTTTCAACTAAAAAAATCAATTGGCTATTAATGTGGCAAGAGAGTTTGTCTTTCATTTGATAGTTTTTTCCCATAAGTTGTTAATCATTTTGCTAGCTTAGAGCATGGGGTTGATGGCTTAACATTAAAAATTAGGGTTTGAATGAAATTTTGGACCATCAAACATATGTTTTCACTCATGAGCTGGGCCATTCTTTCAACTGATCAACATCTTTAAGAGTTTTTTCATGTCAAAATCCTTCCTATTAAGAGGCAACTGGAAAGGCTTTCCTACGTCCTTCCTCAATTGATTCACTAAGGTATACTCCTTTTTCGACTCAACTTTTCTCTTAGCACATGAATTTTGTATTTAAAATACTTAATAATGTTATTTAAATAGTTTGATGTTTATTTTTGTCAGTTATATCTTTTCAATGTCCTATTGATTTAGGTCTATGTTGACAACCTAGTTGGATTATCTTCCCATGTTTAGCTTGCTCAAAGGCCTATTTTTTCAAAGTTGGTTACATTTAATAAAAGTTTACATTAGGAAACTATGTTATATGAAAAATTCTGTCAAGATGTTCCTAATAGGTGTTTAATCTCTGGGATATGATCCATTTTTTCCAAATTATGCAATGCCAGTACTTGTTTTTCAAATGTTGATATATCTTTTGCTTGACTTGCTTATAAATTCTCATTGAATGTTTTCAAATGCCTTTGAGAAATCAAAATCTAATTGTTTCCTCCGTTCCATTTACCTGTGAAGAATGTGTAGGGCAGCTAATCGGGTAGAAGTTATGAAATAGTAAGAATAAGCCATTCGTAATTCCACACCCTATATAGTAAAGCTCAGTCCCAATTCATTGGTTGTTGGAAACATATCTACTGAAAGTTATCTGTGTCAGTCATATGTGATGTCGAGCAATAATACGTTTAAGATTTTGTCTTTTCTTACATCATTGCTTAGATGTTGTGGAACATTATGTATAACATCAGTGGTTGTGCATATTAGTTGGTCCTCTGTATCTAGGAAGACCTCAAATAAGATTATTGGTTGAGCTAACTGGATATGTAATAAATGAAATCAATATTTCATCTGCAATTGATATATCTGAACCACTTGGTTGTTTTGAGTAACATAATGCCCCCTTCACTATCGTTTAAGTTGAAAGATATATGAATTAGTTCTGCAATTTGTTGTTTGGAGTCTTCCCCAGTGGCATTTATTCAAAGGAATGATCTTAGTACTCGACGGCTTGCATTCCTATATGGCATAATAGTTGGCCAACCTTCATAAATAATCCAATGATAAGAGATTTCATTTCGTAGTTGAAATTATTGAGCATCTAAAACTTGAAGTTGACCATGATTAGGGACTTGGAAGAGAATCATCAGAAAGGGCATGACTTTGTGAAGTTTTAAAGGGTAACTTGGATTACTGATCAATGCCATGGAAATTGAAAATGGATTGTTCTAAAAAATGCTGACTTGTGTAGTACAACAGTTTGTATATTCTATTTCAGCTTTTCTCATTTCATGTTTGTCCATTTTGCCTACTTGGATCTTTAGGATGTGTGTATTATCAGTATGTTAGGAGTTTATGTAGCTCCCATTTTGTAAATCTTCATGTTTCTCTGCCTCTATTAATATCAAAATATACCTTTTGGGTATCTTATTGAAAGATAGTAATTATCCAACTATTGGAGGTTTAAGTTCTTAAAGAAAGTCCTGCTGCTCTGTACATATTTCTTCCCGATGTACTTAATGCAACCCCATGTTACCCTAAGAAAGAAACGAGATATATGATACTCATTTGTGATATGTCCTATTCCATTTCTTAAATTGATTAGCTAGAAAATGTCATTTTCTAACTGTGTAGCTTCAATTTTAATGAACTGTATAACTTCAATGAACTAAATAAAGTGTGTTATTTCTTAATACAGGAGTATAATCTAGGTTTTGATACCTCAAGTCTTGATGGACTAGAGTCGATTGGTTGGGCTAACTGTCAAAGTTTGTGAAGGTAAGTGAGGCACTAGGATCTAATAATTAAAACTTCAAAAGCTAAAATTATCTAATACTTTACAAGCAAACAATAATCTAAACATGTTTATGATTCAGATTTGGATGGAGAGTTACCTTGATTAGCAAAAATTCAAAGGAAAGATGAACAACACTTCTTCAATCCAAAAACTGTCAAATAGCAACGTAGCGGATTTGGAGCAACTTTTGCCTGATCCAAAGTCCCTATAAAAATTATGAAAAAATTCCAGTAGCTTTCTAATTCATTGATGAACCTACTGTGAAAATTTCAGATAAAAAATCCTTCTGAATTTCCTGAAATAAAATTTCCAAGTTACTTGCCAGATTGGTGGATCTCTAAAGGCTAGCAATCCTATTGTCTTGCCTCTATCAATATGATCCACACACCAATGCTATTTCCTATTTCTCCTCAATATTAGATGGAGATAGAGAGGAGAAATGAGAGGTCTATAGCCGATTTAGGGGTTGGAGAAGAAGAGAGAAATGAAGCTTCAACTCATGAGGCAACATTTGAAGGAGGGAAAAATGTGAGAATCTAATTCTTCACATGGAAAATTATTGTGCTGCTCACTCTCACCTCTATATCTATATATAAAAGGAGGATGCTATGATTCCAAGGTTGTATCACACCTTCCTCAAGGTGGGGGACCGCCCACTTACTTGTGAGTTGGTAAATTCAAATAAAATTTAAATTTTGTGTGCATTTCAATTACATTTGGAATCTAATTTCAAAATAATTAAATGCCACACCAAATAAACCTTTCATTTGAATTTTTCCTCCAAAATTTATTCTTCTCATTAATTAAATTAAAAACTTTAATTTAATTAATTTAATCATTGACTTAACTCTTAAGTCAATTAGCTTAACTCTTTAAGCTAAGAATTGTTAATTTAACTCTTTAAGTTAATTTGATCTATTGAAGGTCATGTGGCATGACATAATTAATTCCTTAACCATTGGTCTCTTTAACTCTTTAAATTATTTGATCAATTTAACAATTAAATTAATCAAGGCAAAATATTCCTTTTCGGTCACTCCAAAATCGATCACTTGGAGTGAGTTTCTAACACTTAGAAAAATTTCTCCATTATTTAGGAAATTAAATTAGCTTTTGTGTGTGACCTAATAGGTTCGACCATTCATTGGACGTGGGCTCACACTCCTTGTGACTTTTGAATATCATATATTCATTTTAGTTTAAACTCCTTTAAACTAATCGACTCAATTCAATTAATCTAAATTAATTGAAGAGTGCTCAATCTCTATGGTCGATGTCCAACCTCAAGCCCATGGAGCCCAACTAATTGACCGAAATGAATGCTTTTGGAGAACTATTATAGTTTTACTTGTACCATGCAAATACAGTCCTTTCATCTCCTATCTCTCGAAGGAGGCCAAGGGCAAGATATTTGTCGGCTCCCTAATAGCCTCGATGTCTCTATTCTCAATGTTCGATTCCATTTTATGACCTAAATTTTGGAAAATTCATTTTCCAAATTGTCATACTACCTTGCATAAGGATTTCTTGGAATCGATCATTATGGAATACATAGGAGATGCACCCGCTCTTCACAAAGATGAAGAATCGAATTCCATCTGAAATATCATAAACCTCCGTATTTAAGTAGCTCATACCCAATCACCGCCTAAACAGCTCGCTAAGTGACCATGGAAGAGTCTAAGCATAAAGACATAAACACAAGATTACCATAGATCCTCAGGTCGAAGGACTAATTATATGCACTAGCGTAAGTTAGAGAATTTGCCATTACCGACTTTCTACTTTGGTTATCTAGTGGATTCTCCAGGCGGGCCTTTAGTGTGTTGTTCTCTAACAAGCACCTACAAGCATGCATCCATATCTCATATGGAATTGCTCATGGAATGGAGCAACATCCAGTCCTTGGATTTATGCATCGTTAATGCAAGTCTGTCTGGATCTCAGATGCCCAGTCTCATAGGACCCTATGATTTGGAAGATTAAAGATCACGACCATGTAAGACTTATTCCATAATCACCAGCCAGTGCATGACTAAGTCCCGCAGTCTTGTATGATCAAAGGGCTTCAACCAAATGCTAGTGAAGTAATAATGATCATAAGATGAAGATGGTCATATAATGAATATCATTCAATTAAGATTATCTTACAAGAAAATAGTTTACAAGACCAATCTAATTGGCTTGCAGGGCACTAGTCCAATATTTTTTTTTCCTTTTTAAAGCATAAAAATTCTGTATAGGTACAGTTGTTGTTGTTGTTGTTATGTAATCCACCTTGAGTTTATATTTTGTTCTATTTCCTTTTTGGATCAACGTCACTGTTTGAAGTTCAAAACTTCTTTCCTTTTACTTTCCTTGAAAAAACTATTGCTTTATTTCCTTTTGGAATATCTTCTTCAATGTAATTATCTTTAACAAAATTATTCTTTCAGCTAAAAAAGAAAATTCTCTTAGTTAGAGTGATGATGTGATGCTACTAATTTTCAACCACTGTATTTTAGTTTAAATTGCTAAGATGCTCAAAGCTTTCACTTTGTTAGTTTACTTTTGTCTGCAACTCCATGCCAAGTCAAATATTGTTTTGCTGACTGATTTGTGCTATCATATGGGACCAATATCACACATCATAGTCTAAGCTTCTCCATCCATCCTATGAGGTTCAATATTTGTTGCTGAAAGCCTGAAAAAAAGTGATCATTCTTCTAAGAACGTCAATGTTGATTTTAGCCACCTTCAGAGCCATTCCATTGAAGTAAATGGACAACAGTGAATACTTTCAACTTAAAGAGCATTACTTCAATCAAGTTCTACTGAAAAATGCACCTGAATTTTCATAGAAATTTTAGTCTCATGTAGGTATGTTCACAAAAAGTGCATTTTGATGGACTAGTCGTTTTAATTTAAGCCACAACCATATAATAGATTTAGCATCTATGTGAAGTGTATATTATCTTTTTCTTGAATTGGCTAGAGGTCTTAAAATCTTTTCATTTTGATTGTCGTATGAGTTGTAGAAGCAAGTGTGTACTTTGTTACATTATTGTGTTTACCCTCTCTCAAAGATATTACGTGGGAATGCACTTTCCCCATGTCAAAATTTAATTCTACTTTTGAAAGAAATGCCATTTCTGAAATTTGCTATCCATGTAGTAGTGTAAGAACTTTGGTGTCTCATTCTTCTTAAAATATTTGAAACTTTCAGTTTCTAGCTAAATTACATTAGATTTAATACATGCATCGTTCTATTTATCATTCATGATTGATATGATAGATCTATTGTCACTTATGTAGGTCAAAAGGTCAGGTTCTTATGTTTATCATCTAATCGAGATACAAGAAAAATAATGAGTTGTTGCCTATAATTTTGCAAGTAAACTCAAGTTCTCGAGACACTGTATATGACCTTCGTCAAACTTGTTCTCGAGCTCCATCAACTCTAACAGCGAAGCCGATAGTGGTAGCTCACTGCTTTATCAAGAATCAACATGCTACTGTTGCCTATAACGCTTATGTACTCAAAATTCTAATCTCACATTCTGCAATTTCTGCATCAACTCTTTGATGGTCTCTACAATTTGCCGCATAACGAAATTTTGTTGTTACAAATAGTTTAGAACAACCATATGAATACTTGGAACTAAAAAGATTTGTCTATTTATTTAGAAATCTATTCTGACTTTCAGAAATCTAAGGTGCATAAGCAGTCATTTTTCTATCCTATCCTGATTAATTAAACTTGGAACTACTTTAGCTTACTCTATTGGATATGGTTTTTGGTTGGAGCAAATCCATAAGGCCTAAATAACTGGGGTTGTATTTGTTAGTTGATTTAGGAAGAAGACAAAAAAGAGGATCTTTTGTTAATCTGATTATAAAATTGAGTCTGCTTTGGGACAAAGTTACTTTATCTTAATTCTCTTTGGCTTTGGCTTTTCTATTTTTTGCATGCATTTTGTCCTTGCAAAATAAATCAATAAGTTATGCAATCGTGGAGGATTCTTGGTCTCTTTGATTCTATGTGGCTTTATGATGAAGAACTGAATAATCCATGATGATAGGAACTCAAGAGTGGTTATGGCTGTTGTAAAATAACAAACCAAGTATTCATGTTGTTGTCTCTCAAATTGAAAAAGCTTATAAATAAATGGCTACATTATTGCCACTTCCTCATAATACTTATAGTTTTGCATTTACTTGATGTCTAGTTCTACACTTGTGATTTAGTGCTCTTACACTAGCATTGCTTAAACGAAAATCATAATACACTATACTACTTTCTAGAAATACAAGGACGACCTTGTTTTATTTTTATTGAAAGTTGTGATCATCTTTCGTATTCTATTTCCATTTTTCTTTTCAACTTTTAGGTTGATCCTAGAAATCTTTCATATTAACCTAGTAAATATCTGGCTTCATCTTGCACATTTTCCAGTGTTCTAGCAATAAAGATATGGAGCACGTACTATGCGCTATTTGATCTGTTCTTGCATAATCGTTAATAGCTTTTGTTATTCTGCAAAATACTTCCAGTATTCAATAGAGCCATCCTTAATGCAGTTTGCTTTTGTAGATCGGTCAGAGGAAAGTGTTTCTAATGGCATGTCAGATGCCAGAGATGGCAGTTTGGAAGACTGATGCATTAGGAAGATTAGCAAGCACTTTCCAAGAATTGAGGAGCCAGGAACATAATCTTATCTGATCTTTGTGACCTGATTTTTTGATTTGGATTCTTTTATTTTCTTGATTGACTAGATGTTTAATAATAGAGACTAGATGCTCATCATAAAAGTTTCAGTATGTTGTAAGTTTGTTATTTATTTTGACTTCATTTTGCAATAAATTTGGTTGACTTGCATATATATATATATAGTTCTACTAGAGAACATCACATCTATTTTAGAGATGATAATCTAGGGACAAGTTCTTCTTTTGCCCTAGTAGATATGAAACAATATTTAAGGCAATCTTCTGCAGGATTTTCTGGTCATCTATAGTATGTTGCAGTTTTTTACTAACTTCACCTTGTACCAGATAACTTTTCTTATCTCTATTAAGTAGATTCTATGCATGAAGAACATTAAAAGCTATAGGCAGAACCTTTTGAAGAGTAAATGAAAAAAAGAACTGATTGTTGAGCCAGGTCTTTTTCTCTTTTATGTAGGTATCTAAATTGATTTATGCACTTGCAAACTTTTGCTTCACTATTTGCCAAAGGATTTGGTATCGTAGAGGACTAAGAAAATGATAGTGTGAAAGAGGTAACTCAAAGATACAAATGGTGGAACTTGTAAGGGTGAGGGTGTAATATTAAATGATGTAGTTATCAAATAAATAATGAAGATCAGCTTCTTAGGACCTCCAAAAAGGTATGCGATTTCATGCTTCGATCTTTTAATTAGAATAGTTTCTCAAAACACAAACTTAGGTTTGTTGTGTGTTTTTGAATACAAATGAAGAAGGTGATGCCATATCTAACATGCCAAGTAAATATGAAAAAGAAATAGAGATGGAACAAGACTTCATTGTTGAGGCATTTGGTGTTAATGAGGATTATAAAGATGGTGAAAATGAAAATGATCAGGAAGGGCAACTAGAGTCTTCCATGGGTGAGGTTGGTGCTAAGAGGTGGCAACTTTGGTTTAGAATCATGGTTTCAGCCTAACCTACTTAGTTTTTGTTGGGTTGGGTTTAAAATAATATGAGCAAGTTTGGGTTGGGTTGGATTCTAATAGTTTTAATGTAGGTTGGGCTCAAGTGGGTTCAATTGGTTATAAGTTCAAATGGATGTGAAAATAGGTTGAAGATAGGTTGAAAATGGGTTGTAAATTGTTCAAGCCAATTTCAACCAAAATTTGAGGGAAAAAAAAGTCCATCCAAAATTAACATACTCATTCATTATTTATATTCTTACTTAATTATTAAATTCACAATAAGAATATCTGTAAGTAACTATAATTTTTATATATAATTTGAGTTAGAATTATTTCAATTACACGTCATAGTTTATAGTATAGATACATATATCAATGAGGTCACAATTTTCATCTTAAGGAAATAAAGTTGGAGGTTTATTATGAAATTTTAAAAATTTGTATTTAGATTACCTTTCTTTCATTTATGAAATTTAATTGAAATGAGAGTTAGATTATAATAGAGTAAAATTTTAATTGAAATGGAAGTTAGATTATAATAGAGTAAATGAGAATTACTAAATAGTTAATAAGAATTAAGGATTCTTTTTTACTTATTCTAAAGTTTTAATATATATATAAAAAACATACCAAATGAATGTTGCGTTTGCATTTGGTAATTTCAACTAAAGAGTTTTAAGTCACTACAATTTCCACTTTATTAATTATCTTCTTTTTGTTAATAATAATTAATTAACATATGTAAAATAAAGATAAAACATCATAATTTAACAAAATAATGTAGTAATATTTTTAGTAAAAAAATTATGATTTTTTTTTGGACTCGCCCAAACCCAACCTCAAATGGCCGAACCCAACCTAACCCATTTTGAACTCAACCCATACCCAACCCAACCCACCCATTTGCCACCCCTTGCTAATGGTAATATAATTTAATTGTTGCCTTAGGAAGATTTTTCACAACTGTACGAAATAACTTATATGAGCAGGTTGGCAAACCTTGTTGGTTGTCAATATCCAGGGTTTATTTCCTTTTGTTTTAGTTTTCTCCATCCACCTTAGCACTTGCAATTTTATCTTATTTTAACTAGATTTTCTTTCTTTAGACAGACAATAAATTTCTTGGGGTTAAATTTCCCAATTGATAGTGATGAAGGAATACACTTTGCTGAGATTGAGGGTCATCCTACTTCAGGTGGGGAAACTTGCTCATTCTTCACTATTTTTTCCTATAGTTTTTAGTACTGAAATGTATTGTACTATTATACCATGCTCTAAAAATGGGATCATGGGTTCTACTGGATGAACTTAATATTGCACCACTGTCTATCTTGCAGATATTACTTTGTAATTGTTGGTAGTTGTGATCTCCCTTCCTACTTTGATCCCTACCTTTCGCTTGTTTACTTATAACACCTTCCCCTATTGATGGTAGCTCTTGCTCTCTCTTCTTCTTTCTTTTTCTTATATATATACTTTTTCTTCGAGAGAACCTTGCAACTATTTTAGAGATAATTAGGCTGAAGTTTCCATACCTGATGAGGGCATTCGAGCATCTTCTTTCTTTCAAGATCTTGTTAGTTGTTTCAAAGTAGTTATCTAATGATTAAATCTATTTCAACTAATAGATTGTTAATGTGTTAAGAGCATTTGTCTTTCATTTGGTAATGTTTTTTTTGTAAGTTGTTAATGAGTTTACTGGTATGAGGCATGGAGTTGATGATCTACTTTAGAAATTAAGGCTTGAATGTAATTATGGACAATCAGGCTAAAGTTTTTGTACCTGAGTATGTCATTCTTTCAAGTGCCAAGCATCCTTCAGTGGCCTTGTGTGTCAAAATCCTTTCTATCAAGGAGGGGGCCGAAAAAGCCTTCATGAGTCCTCTCTCAGTAGGTTCAAATTGCGCAAGAAACTGTGGCCAATTTTCTTCTCTATAGTAAGCAACAAACTTTCTGTTGTATATGGTTGGCTTTCCAGTGCAATATAACAGTCTCAATCTTTGTCACTTACTATGATTGTACTCTTCGATCAAATGGAACCTATTTTCGCTGTGGTGTCCTAATAGCACAAGTGGAGTTTGAATCTTGGCCTGCATTACTTGATGCAGTTCAATCTCAGTTAGAAATGCTGACAAAGTGAGTTTGTATTTTTGCCATTTAATTGGTTTCTAGTCGAAGAAAAACCCTTTATTAAACTTTCTTACAGAAAATACATTGTTGAGGAACTAAATAATCTTAAACCATAAAAAGTAACACTTCGTACTATGAAATCATGCTTTCACTCAATTGCATTTGACAGTTAATTGTGCTAGGTGCTTCCCTGGCATAGTCATTTGGTAACAATAATTTTCTTGCAAAGCTACCTTTTTTTTTTTTTAGTGAATTCAAAAGTTGCAATGTGTATTGAATTAGGCTTAGATAATTGACATTTGATGATAAGCTTTTACAGGTACAATTTGAGTTATTTTGAAAATTTTCAGTTTCATTGTATTAGGGGCTCTTTTATAGGTTTCTGCATAGGTCCTTTTTTCTTAAACTTTAAGATTCTGCTTATGTGATCAAGGACTCTTTATTAATTTTCTTTTGTGCCCTTCCATAGTTATAGTTTCCTTTGTATTCTGTTCTCCAATGAAGCCATACTGTCGATATTGATCAATCAATAACCAACAATCGAAAGGCATGTATCCATTGTTTGTCCTTTTGGTAATCCATTGAAAAGTTTTTAATCTAGTAATCAAATTATTTCAAATGATAAGTGAACTGCAGCCTGGAAGAATTTTTTACACATCCAGCATCGGAGAATTTAGAAAGCAACTTCAGTTGCGTCTTTCCTTCCATGTATAAATTAGCAACAATTTGAATTGGGGACTTT
Source organism: Jacaranda mimosifolia (assembly GCA_018894105.1). Classification (NCBI taxonomy): domain Eukaryota; kingdom Viridiplantae; phylum Streptophyta; class Magnoliopsida; order Lamiales; family Bignoniaceae; genus Jacaranda; species Jacaranda mimosifolia. The sequence goes on along the minus strand of CM032128.1, from coordinate 16,299,818 downwards.
ATACAATGTAAGATTATGATAAGTGAATTTGTAGCCTAGAAGAATTTTTGAGACATCCAGCATCAGAGATTTATGAAAGCAACTTCAGTTGCTTCTTTCATTCCATGTATAGATTAGCAACAATTTGAATTGGGGACCTTGTATAAGGTAAGATTATGATTTAGCTTTAGTACTTTTATATTGAAAAAGTGGTTCAGCATGCCTATTGAGATAGTTAACCATGACTTCTTTATTTTTGCTTTCTACTTTAGTTTTCTTGAAAAATTGACTTGTAAAATGTGGCAAGTCATTTTATACTTTATATAAATATTTTTGTAATGAACCATTCTTTTTTTGCATCGAATTCTGAACATAAAGATGCTACTATATTTTCCATGCCAAGAGGAGAATGTGAAAATACTCTACCGCTCTTTTGACTAATGTATGCAATTGTTACTTGATCTTGGATTAATTTCTCAGATATCCTTACATGTTGGAACAGTCTTGGGTCATTTCCTTTGTCTCTTTTCTTTGGAAAAAGTGATTCCTATTTGAATAGATTCTTCATAAGTATGAACTTTTAACCTTAGATATAATGAGTTAGAACTTGTACCTTAGATGGACAGTAGGAAGGATCAGATTGTGATTTTTCTCTTGTTAATCTTTTTTTAAAAAAAATGGAAAAAAAGAACCACCTTGGTCGGGGGGTGTTGGCATAGACCCCATTTGTGTGCTAAAATTGTAGAACAGTTGCACCTATAGAATTTGTCTTTTACAAGGGTGGATTTGAGGGTTGGATGAAAATCTCACTACTACGTTTTTTCATGGTGTGTTGTATAGATGGTATGAGTATCAAAATTGTGTATCAGTATGTCAACCCTAAGTGCAGTGTTGTATTCAATCTTGTATGTCAACGTTTCTAAGTATTGTAGCTGCAAAAATTGTATATCAAATTTATGTGCTTACAGCTGATAGTGTACTTACTATCTTTATGGTTCTACAAATAATGTTCATGATCATCAGTAACTCATCATCCTTGCATTGTGCTAGCAGTCAATAATTTCTTGCTTTATATATGTTTGAGCTTCCATATAAGTATTTTGTTCAGGAATTCATTATGTATCTTTGTTCAATTTCCATATTAATGGTTGCTACAAGCTTATGTTAATGACTTTGTATCTTCAATCTCACTTCCTTTTGACTTGAAAAATATGTCATTTTCTAGAAAATATCTCTACAGTTATGACCAAAATTGTTTCGACTAGTGTTAAAGGAGGAATGGGAAAATGAAGGAAGAAATGAACATCATCCTAATTCTATTTTTGAGGGAGTTTTCACTTTTCCAAAATTATCTCCCTAACTTGCAAGCAATTTCTCAGCAACGACCGATTTTCATTCGTACAGATCTAAGTCATTCCTAATCCTATCTCTGTCTCTAGTCAAATTTCATCATTTCTAGTCTAATCCTCAAACCTACTCCTGCAATTCCAGTATGAATATATCCACAAACATTATAGATTGATTTATCCATCAAACAGAAATCAGCATCATTATATTTCAATCTATCACTAAATATATTTGTTCAATTTAGTTTTACTTATTTTGTTCTGAAGCTTGGAAATCGAAACCTATCTATCCTCAACAAGTCCAATATCTCACTTTTAAGTTATTCTCTTCGTAGGATACAATTTATTTTCTTTTATTTGTAAGAGGTCAGGCCAGCCACTTTGTAACCTTCTCTATAGATATGTATAAATTTGCTTTGCATGCCTTGGGTAATCATCTTAATTTCCATTATCAAAGGTTTGACCTTCCAATTTAGCATCTCTTCAGCAAGAATGAGCTCATTTTGATATTCTCATAATGCCTTATATGGAGGGCCGTGTTAGTGGTACCGCCTTTAACAGGTTGGTGGTTTTCAAATCTAGTCATAGTAGTTCGTAGTAATTCCTTGCCCCAATTATAAATCATTTGATATGCTCATAGTGCTTTCTAAGGCTAAGATTTTATAAGTTGGAAAAACATCCAAGTCTTTGAAGATATGAAGTTATAATGTAATTTGGAAAAATGTTTACAATTTTCACATGGAACTCATTTTTAAATTAAAATCTCTTATAGTCATATGGTGCATTGCTGAACATAATCAGCTATTGCATGGTGCTTTTTGCTGAGATTACAGTTGAAGCTCTTGTATATGGAGAGGCTGAAGGTGGAGAAAATGATGAAAACTCATTCAAAAGCATCTATGTTCTTCTAAAACCCCCGCTCTCTATTGAACAGGTCTTCCTTTGCTATGAACTGTCCTATTAATGTATGGGTAAGTATAAATTACTATGTTTTTCCTCATATTGGAAATTGAAAATTAATTCTGGTAAGTACTGAAAATTGGCAGTGACACCCATTTCTTAAGGTTTGACTACTTCTCTATTCATCTGTCGGCATATTAGCCTTTGCACTTGTCAATAGTAATATAGGATTACCCTCATGGTAGTCTACATTTGCTAATATTGACAGCGACTGTCGGTATTCAATAGCCATGGGTTGGTCTGCACTTCTGGGTGAGGTCAAGCTGATGCTATAAGTAATAATTAGAGATTAATGCAAGAGTTTGCTGATGGTTATGGGAAGAGATAATGATGCAAACTCTGGCAGCAGCTAGTGATAGTCCACCAGTATAAGTTGCAGCATAGTGAGCGGTGGAGATATTTGGCACAGAAACGAGTAATATTGTTTGTGAGAAGTTAAAACTATTATGTGAACCTAATGATAATGATGGAAAGAAGCAATAAGGATGGATTGGTGGTGACAGCTTGGTAAAACTCAAGAGATTGATTTAGAAAAGGGCATTAGGAATATATATAATATGTGAGTGCATTTTTAAATAAAGACATATGGCAACTAAATACAAAAGAGAGTCTATGTGGTCTTTTAATTGAAGTTGAATGTGATGTGTGATAGAAACTTAGCAATCACAATGTTTGGTTTGAAGTCACCAGAAGGGTTTTCCTAGCAATTTTCAGTACTTGTGGTAGCTTAGTTTCAATTTCTAATAATTAAGTATGTGGAACTGTTGTAATCATATATTGATTTGTAGAACTTGGCATTCAATATTGTATATATAGAAACCAAATTAAGCCTGTTGGTCTGTGTTGAAATCATATAATTTGCTCAAATGGCATAAACATGCATAGGGTAGCAATCAAAGATTTAGAAAATGGAGGCACTCTAAGTGTGGTCATAAGGAGTATCGAAGAAGCCATGTCTTCCAAGAGATGAAACATACGGGATTCTTATTGTTGAATGGACAAAGTAATGGTGTTTGTTGTATCTCTCTGGCTTGTTGCAGTTGGTTACTTGATCTGTTACCTGATGAGAGTAGTATAGAAGCACAGTTTGTTGGCAACTACGTAAAATTGATCCCATATAGTCTTCATAGGGCATTTCCTTAATAATTTCACATACCGTGGCAAAAGGTTTAAAGAATTTATTTTCACCTACCATGTAGGATCATACATGGTAAGAGGATGGAAACTGTATTTGGGTTCTTATAGTTGAACACATTTTTTCACTGCAATAGATGCTTTGAAGCTGATAAATTTGAGCTTGAAATGGTACAATGCTGGACCTCAAGATGAAAAGGCTACCTTTATGATAATTATTCCTCTTAATATGGAGCAGGATATAGGACATTATGAATTTGTTGCATGGACATCTATTATTTTTATTTCTATGTTTACTCTTTTTCATGCTGAGGTTGCTATGTTATATCCTGGTAGTTCCTTCTCCAGTGTGCTAAACAGTTTCCTCATAAGATACCTTTGTATGGAACTCTAGTCCAATAGCTTTACTTGCTGCAACCCCCATCCCCCAATTGAAGTTCTCTCTGTTTACTTTTCTTTTCCCTACATGATGCTTCGAGCATGTATTTGAAAATGGTTGGGTGTGAAACTCAAGTAGAAAAATGTGTAGATGGATAGGTTCAAGCACCTATCACTTTTTCCTTTTCATGAATAAATAATTTGTGTTACAAATTAAGTTCAAACCAAATCTTTGTATGATGAAATTCAAGAGATTTGGATTTTTTCAATAAAAATTTATGGAATTCAGAACATTGCTCATGTTTCAGAATTTCTTTGCAGTTTTAGACAATGCAAAATTCTTGGTATTTATTTCTTGCAATAACACCCCTAAATTAAATAGCACAAATATTGATATGTTGTTAAAGTGTAGAAATGCAAATGCCCTATAAAAGTTTGATTAGATAGGTCCATAACATGTGGGTCAAAGTTATGCTTTTTGGAAGTGGTTTGTTTCTTATGTCCAAGGTCCAATAATATAGTGATTTAGTTTCCTTTGATGTATACCTGGGATACATGTAACTGTTTTACTCATTGCATCATGCTATATAATTAGAAAATAGAAATCCATTTGTTTTTGTTTCAAAATGCCGTCTTAGCATTGAGGTTGATTTTGATACATCATGATATTTTTATGTTTAGTTTCCTACTGATGAGAAGCTTTTCTATATTATCCATTGAGATTCTTCTATTGTTGTAGGTTGGTCTATTGAATTTGGAAGATGAAGGTTTTGTTTGGAGAATTGTAGAGAATACACATGATAATTTGCAGGCAAGGAAACCAAAACTTTGAAGTACGCCTTTTATATGGTAATCTCTCTCTCTTTCTCTCTCTCTCTCTTTCTCTCTCTCTCTTACACACACACAAAAAAGCCATGTATACATGCTCAACTTTCTGTCTCGTTCAAAATATGCCATTTATTTAATTGCTCTGGTGGATCTCACATGATCTGCTACTGCAAATTGTATCAAACTAGTTTTCTTGCTTAAAGTCTGGGTATGTATTTGTTACAAATACGTTGTTGGGGTTGAAAAGAAAAGTCTGTTGATATGTTATTTTGCTTGTTGGGATGAATCATGAATCCGTTGATGGCCTTTTTATTGTTTATTATTAATTTATATTTTATTATTTATCGATAGGTTGCTTTAGACAGCGAAAATTATAATAGGATCCAGATACTTATGCACTTTCTGACTATCTTGGTATATGTTATGCCTCTCTTTATTGTATGATAACTTATCTTTATTTTTGCATGAGTGATTTGATGGAGGAATTGAATGTTGCTTTTACATTTTGTTTATGAATTGAAGTTGTGAATTATACTAAAAAAGCTTCTAATTTGATCGATGACTCCTAATCATATAGGCCAAACTAGTGCTAATTCACATCCATCTTTACACAACTTCATAGCTTTTAGTTGACTATCCAATTATGATTTTCTTTCCCTTAGAGGGGACGGTGTTTCCTTTTCCAACTAGTTGTTAGCGAGGATCATGCCATCTTGGCTGCTGCGCTTGTTACTTGTACTTCTGAATACACATTTGCTCTTTTATCTTTCTCCAAGGTACCTACTCTTAGCTGGGAATCAACCAGCAAATGGCCTCCTTCGGTTATCTTATCTTGAGTTAAAAGAGTTCAAACTTCATGAAGTTGCTTAATGTGATGTCTTAGTAGGCCATTATTTGCACACTTTTATACGGTTAAATTTGAATGTGGAAGATTCACTTCTCTAATTCTATGTATAAATGACCCAAGTCTTAGTATTTCGTTTAGTTATGAATTTAATGTGATTGTGCTTTCTGTTGAAATAGTTACAAAAGTGATTCATTTTAAAATATGGATCCGCCATAATCTTAATTTCCTCTTTTGATGCATGGAATACAGATGTTCAACAAAGTTCTCCAACCAAGTTACTTAGTAGTTTTATTTAAAATATTGCTATTATCTACACCATTGACAGTAGATGAAGAAAAGGGAAATCCATCTTGGCAAGCTTGTGCTGACTTTTATATTACTTGTTTTTTATCATGTCTCTCTCAGGGAGGAGCAGAACTCATTGAGGTAAATCTTTTACTTCTCTTCTATTTGATGAGAATTTGTTTATTGTGTGGATAGCATTTATCAATAGTGGCCAGCTTTGTTTTGATGGAATTTCTTTGAGAGGTTATCCTTCATTTTGTCAAGGCTGCCTTTTTGCTTTGATGAAAGAATTACGCAAGTGATCACAAGCATCTGGATTGCTTCATTTGGTGTTTTTTCTTTCAAAATTAAACTTTTTGAGTCTTGATGGACTTTTGGAGGAATATATTATTCTTCCTTGCATTGTTGCACTAATGTACCCTTGAATATGCTGCCCGATCATGGAGTATTAGTGATGTTCTGGGAGATTGTTTAGATCTTTGATAAGGTAATGTTGGAAGTGGAAAGAAAATTGTGTTGCATAAAGATCAACAGATGATTTGGTAAACCTTACATTGGTTGATTTTTTTCATGGTTGTGGTTTAAAGTTGACTATGAAAGGATCTTAATTATAATTTTTGGAATTAATTCTTGGCTAGCAAACCATGTGTTATACACTCTGGGTGCGACTAGCTTATATGAATAATCTTACAAGATGATGGCCATATTTTTATATTCTCTTTTAATTTTTGCTTTCCTAAATGAAGACGGCAGAAAGGGAGTAACACTCCTTTTTTCTTTCATACTTCCCTAATTTAGGTTGAGAATTTCACTTCACCTCTCTACCATACATGTACATAAATCTTTTATTTTTAGTTTTAACATACAGGTTGGAGTTCAAACCTATTCCTTGTAGTATTGGCAGTGTTTTTGATTGGAAAAAAAAATGAAAGGTTGACCTAAAAACCAATATATAATATGAAATAAAGGATTGCTATTCTAAAATTTAACTTTTGAGCTAATTCGTGTAAGAAAGTTGTCAAGACCAACTTAGAAACAAATTACTTTGTAAATGTTACTCACATAAATCTAAAAGAAAAAAAGAAACGAAAAAAGTTGGAATTTGATGTTGAGATTTTTTATACAATATGGGATGAGATTAGGCTATTTTTTCATTAATTCTCAATCATTGTTTCAGGGCCCCTCATCCATGTTCTTTTTCCATTTGGATATGTAATGCGTGTTATTCTTGTTTAGTTTTTGCTGCTTATTTGTTTGTAGATAATTGTTAACTGACCAACTAAATTATTTTTTAATTTAATATCATAAAAATTTAATTATTTTTTTCATTTTAATTGAAAAACAACATAAGAAATTTGCAATGTTAAAATCATTTCAAAATTAATATGATAAGCTCGTAGAGGCCAACGGTTTTATATTCTTTAATCTTTGCTCATTAAAATTAGAAAGTAGTGTCCAATAATTAATAACATCAAATCATCTCTTGAAGTGTTAGAAATAAAGTGATCTTTAAGTAATAGTAAATAATATAATAGTGTGAAGGGGTTGTTTCAACTTACAATATGAATAAATTATTATGATAGTTGAGAAAATTTTCAGTTAAAATTTTCTTAGAATCAACTGAACACAGCAGGACGAGTTAAATGGAAATGGAAAAAATATTTTTCTCAAATATAAAAAAGAAGAAAATGATTCTTAATATAATTGAGCCCTAGCTATAAATGGTATATATTTTATCTTATGATATTATATTCCACATGAAATAATTATTTGATTTATTTAAATAAAGTGGATAGAGTCATAGTTACATCATGCTAAGGCAAATCAAATTGATTGTGCAATTTTTTTAATTTCTTTTTAATTTTTTTATTTTATGGAAACAATAAACTCTTAAGAAGCACATATAGAACATCCACGAAGCCAATCCACGAAGCTAATCAAGCTAAAGAAGTACATATAGAACATAACGAAAGCGAGATCGGTCAGGATATCTAGCAACTGGTTGGACAAATTTAGCCCTGAATAGAGTCATCACAAGAATGGCAAGCAAAAAGGCTTCATTTCTCTAAAATCTTTAGGAACAAAGTATGTGACCTAGCATTGGCCAAACAAGCAATACACACTACTACTTCTTTCCAAACCTACCTTGGGGGAGGTCTTTTTCCTTTATCTTGTAATACCAACAAAAGCCATCAGTTCCACTTTGTTGGTTAACGACATAGATCACTGTCCAGTATATTATGCCAACAAAATTGATGCAGAATCCCAACGATATATTGATCCCAAGACCTTGAACACACAAATTGATGTTGAACAAACTATAGAATAAAAACCCTCTCCATTTGATCTTAGAAAAGCAAAAAATTGAGAATTAAAAATTAAAAATTGAACAAATACTAAAAGGAATTAGTACCTTGAAATAATCTACTCAATTTCTTACTGCAATAAGCAAAGTAGCGATTTTTCTTAAGAGTAAATGCAGAAGAATAAAATTCAATTCATTAAATTTGGTCATACACATTGGGGAGAGGGTACTTATATTCTCCTTGCAAGCCCTAATTAGAATAAAACATAGACTAGGCCTATGAATAATAATAGTCTAAGCCCAAACCTAATTAGGAATAGGATTTTGACTTGGTCAAAACTTCTTCATTTCTCTACGAGTTCCACATGTTTGGGACTTTTCTTGAGATACTTTTCTTGGGCTTTTTCAAGCTCTACATGCGAAGCACAAAAATGATGTGTTGTCCAAATTTATTCTTTTGATTTCTTGACTTGTTATTCTCTTCGTTAGCCCATTGTTGATGCATCTCTTCTACAAATGGCTTATCTAAATATGCAAAGCCATCGTTCAGCCTTTTTGCTCTTGCTTTTATGATAGATCCTATTTGCATGTTGCAATCTCTATTTTGCCATCCATCATTGAAATGACCGTCTTGCCCTCCAGTGCTCATATAAGCCCTTCCCTCTTTAGAAAGATTTGTCCTCAAATTTGAATCCATATCAAAAAGGAAAAAGATCATAAACATTAAAAATAGTAGAAATATTATACTCACCTAGAATGTCAATCTTGTAAGTGTCATCATTGATCATTTCCAACACTTGGAATGGACTATCTCCTCAAGTGTGAAGCTTGGATTTTTTTTATATTAGAAAATCTTTCCTTTCTCAACCAAACCCAATCACCATGTTCAAAAATATCACCTACTTTCGCCCCTTGCTCGATATTTGGGCAATCAACCTATTCTCTTCTCAATCATCTTGTGTGCCTTCATATGTATAGCTTTAACCTTTCAGCCTTGTTTTCACCATCTAAGCTAGCAATATCATTCAAATGCAAAGATGTCAAATCCAAAACAATTGAAAGTATAATCTAAAAAGGTGAAAACTCTATAAAAGAATGTACTAACCTATTATAAGCAATCATAATATAAGAACAATGAAATTTGTTCATGATTCAGTTGTATCATCATCATATCAAAACCAAAATTAAAAAGAAAAGCAAAGGGAGAAAAGGAAACTTTAATTCTAGACGAATTTGATCTCTATTCTATCCTCCTTCAGACCCCAAATTCTCATGAAATTTCTAGCCTCCAAAATAGAAGATCAAAATAAGAACCCTAACTAAGTGTCTAAGGCTTATTTGTACTGATTAATGGATTCTCCTAATTAGAATAGGATTCAAATGAGTAAAAGACTCTTTTATCTTTCATTAACTAAATCGTGAGGTGTTGTCATGCCAGCAATCCCACCAACTTGTACTAACTTGTCTTTTTTTATAACTCCTCAACCCGTGTTCCTATAATTCCAAATTTTCATCAATTAACAAAGGAGTTATAATCTTTTAAACAAAAAAATTTATTTGTTACAGTCCTAATTATGATATTCAGGTTAATGCTAAGAACTTAATTCCATCATCCATGGAGATAATTGTGAAAGTTAGTCAAATGATTGATCACCCATGCATAGATTATGGTAGTTTTTGGTAAAGTTCTTTTAGTGTTTTTGTCAAGTCGAAAGCCAAGTTTGCTAACTTTCTTGAGCTAGTAAACGTTATCTAGGTTGAATCTATAGCAAAAAATAAAGTACATCAGATTTGCCGAGGTGGCCCTCGACTGACACTTTCTATGTTTAAGTCAAACTAAGCTAAAACTAAGGGGAATTAAAAGTATAGGTAAGGCGTATCTATAACATTTATGAAGATGATGATATTATAGTGTAAGGCAATAGCTTGATAGTGAAATGTCAAAATAACTTTTGATCTTCTATGGCAATGTACAGCTGCAATGGGAACTTAAGGGTATTCTAGGCCTTTTACCAACAATAACTAGCAGTTTATGTAATCATCTTCTAGGTGATGCAATAACTCAACAACATGTAATGCTAATAAGGTGGTAGATGGTTGCATTTATTGCAAATGTGAATAGCAATGGCTTCATTTAATGCACATGGGGATGGCTAGCTCAACTTTTGCAATAAATATAATTTGGTGGCCTGTGGAGGCTTGATGTTACTAGATTGATGATGATGGGCCCCCAATCTTGGGTCTCATAGGAAACCTCAATGGCTATGCTTGTTAGCTCAAATTACATAGGAGGTCAACCTAAAGGTTTTGGCCAGTTTATAGACGACCAAGTCTCTCGATGTTGAGCCTCTGGTTTTCAAAGCTTGGGTATCAATCATATAGTGATTGCTCAATTAAAGTTGGCTCTAGAAAGTGTGGTATGAAGACGACCAACTTGAGAATAGCATCAACCTTATGATGGTCAATGCAATTAGAATGATTAGGGATGAGCTACATCCTACTAGAAAAGGCTAGCATTATGAGCTCTCCTACTTTACAGTCAAACGTATAGGTTTAGAGGAAAGATCCGACCTGTTGATTAGGATAAGAAATAGAAAATTGAAATATCTAAATTCAAAATGCTACTTTAACTCGAAAACTTATCGTCCACTCAACAATCAACTCCAAATAACTTGCCTAGCCTGCAAGCTTTCCATGGTTCAAGGATAGCTCTTCTATTAACTTAACCAATAAGTTCGACAGAGATAAAATAGGTAGTAATATGAAGGTCAAGAGAGAAAGATGAGGGCGAGATTGGGAAAGATATATTGAGAGAGGCCTAGGGTAAGGATCCTTAGGTTAATCGAGTATGTGAGTGCGCCTAATGAACTGTAGTCCAATACACCCTCACATTTTAGTGAAATCCAATCTGATGTGAAAGTAAGTGAGCCACCTTATTTAGATTTTCATACCATATCTCTCTTGGATTCGAACTCATCATTCCTGACCCTAGTGATTCTATGGATTGAACCCAATAAGGCTATTTGACCCTTCACCTATCAGTCCTCCAAAATGAGCTTAGGTTTCAGTTAGTGGCATCAACAGTCAACATAAATGTAATTTAGGTGTGCTCCCAAAATCTTATCTGCTGCTTTATATCTTCATCATCATCATGCATATCTTCGACTAGTCCTCGACCTTTGCTGACTTTATGCAGCCAATTTTACTGTCCCTCTTCAAGGAAATCCTAGAACTATTTAGGTTCCAGATTTTACTACTTTATCTCTCGACCTACCAAAAAGCTTTCCTCATCCTATCGAAAGAATTGGAAGAAACATTACTTTTATGTAAGGGCTCCTTTAGGTCGAGGCTTCAACGACCCCAAATATAGCGCTTTGATCGGGAGATGCTTGATGTGCTACTCAAAACCCTAAATATTTAATTTTTGCAAATGACATCCATCAACGATTTAACTTGTTATCATAATATCATAGATTATACTTAACATTTTCAAACCCTACTTGTGATATCCATATTAATTACTCAATGGACTACAATTTGTGTGTCTATACATTTATTGCTTATCATATCACGTCGCGTGGCTTAATCTATCATTGGCACTTTTTCTTATTTGGAGTAAAGGACAGAAGGAAACAATACAAAACTGTAAGTCCGAATGACTCAGTAAGTTGTTAACGATGGAGCAACACAAGTATATAGAATGATATCAAATCAATAAGTACTGAATCAATAAAGAATAATCACGACTGTAGCAGATATACAAGGCATTACATATGCAAGGGAATACAACTGGTTAAATAAATTAATCGATAATAAATAATAGCACTTTCACAAAACCTGCTGTTGTTGGTTCTCACATCTTATCACCCCACTTTCAAAAACATAAAAATCCTTATCCCTCCAAGTCTTTGAGTAATCGGCTCAATAAAGTAATTGTGTATCAGGCATGGCTAGCCACATGCCTTATCTTGCTTAGATAATTACCTCCAATTGGCTATGAGATAGGATACTAAAAATGGGGTATTGATCGAAGACCAACCACCATCGTTTCATTCCACCCGATGGTCTTTCGATACCGATCACAGGGCTCATCCCCAAGAGTATCAACAGATGATATAATATGCCCTACTAATGCAATAAAAATGTCCAACAATAGTACAATAAATATATCAACTCGCCATGATAAACTAATACTCAATAAGACAATATCGATTCATACTAATAACTTATGGTGATAATAGAAAAATACATTTTGAAATCCCTTTTTCAGTTTCCCCAATACAATCACCAATTTCATGTAAAACAACAAAAATCATGATCAACCAGGAGCTACAGTTAGTGTAAATGGGCAATGTGTGGTAAAATTTCGCAAACAATTTACTTTTCAAACTTGTGTGAACATGAATTAAATTAATCATTTGGTTCAGGAATTTAACATCTCAAGATAGGTTGAGAATTCAAATAATAATAGCTCAAGAATTATGGGCAAAGGATAAGGGAAGTACAAATAGACTATAAGGATTAACACAAGAATCGAAGATCAAAATAGCATGGGCGAACAACAATCTTCAACAAAGAAAGGATTGAACAATAGAGATATGTTTACTAATATAAGTAGAAAATTCATATCGAGGCAGGTTGAGGTTTTAAACAATAATGGCTCAAAAACTACAGGCATGGAAGAACAGTCCAGACAAATTGTCAATTTCAACAAAAGAGTCAAAAAATAGCATAGAACAATCAAACAAAAATTATTGAGTCACAACTTAGGAAGAATCAAGCAACAAGCAACAATGATGTACTAACAAATATATATTTTCTTTCCCCAGTAAAAAAATCTAGTATAAACTCTCCTGATAAATGCTGATGAATCCCTAACTACGGTCTCAAGTCCTTGCTTCCTAGTCAATTCAAAATTTTATTGTAAGATGGCCTGAATCAATATTATTTAAATCATAAGCATGGTTATACCTTTCGTCCTTATTAGGATTTAAGTCTTTGACTCATTTCATCCTGTCATAATTTTTGGTCTTGTTTCTATACCAACATGCCTAAGGTAACTTAGTATAGAATTCTCAATTTGTTGAGTTGCTAGGCACGTTATTGGTACTATTTTCTTTCACTCCCTCAATTATATCAATCTAACTTAATAATTTCAAATGAAAGCTATATTAACCTAAGACTGAAATTTAAATTCATAACAAGGTCTTAATTTATAGTTTATTCCACTTAATTTTAAGTCATGCATCAAATTTCAATCTATTATAACTTAATCATACCAAATTAGGGCTAACTAATTTGATAAAATTGAAGCTTATCCAAATTGGACCAAGTTTAAGTCCAATTCATAGCTTAATTCTTATCCAGATGAGTATGGATCGCAATTTTCTACCCATTGCCCTTCATCTACCACTGTCTATCGTCGAAGATGAGAGCTACAACCACCAGTATGTGTGTCCCACTAAGGTGAGCAAAATGCCTCAGCCAATTTTAGATTTTGTCACCATTTGCCTGGCTAATTTGGCCATCTACTACCGTGAAACCCTAACCCACTGCCGCCAACAGCCCATCTCCAATTACGTTGCCACCATCGGCCTTCTTGTCAAATTGATGCCACCACCATCTTGCCTATGTCACTCCGACTAAAACCCCCAGATCAATTTCACTGATTTTCGCCAGTATCTCCATCAATTGAACCAATATATCACGATGCTGCCATGACACTACCATTCGCCACTAGCCATTGTTTCATCAAATTGACACCACCAGACATTTCCCCATCGAACTCCTTCTAAACCCCTCCAAGCCCACCTACAACCCATCGCCGGAAGTGGTGGAACCATCCCTACCACCATAGTTCAAGGTCATCCTCAGTTTCTATCTAAATCCCCTGGTGTTTTTAATCAAGTTTGGTGTGATTTTGTTTGTTGAGTTGAAAGGAAGCTTTTTATTAGATCAACTTCAAGTTTTCCGACCATTTTTTGGTTACTCAAAGGTGGGGTGGGGTGGGGTTGGGGTCGAGTTTGGAAATTAAATAAAATTTCATCCTCAATATATATAGGTAATTTTTAAGGTTTTCAATCGGACCCATAAGTTTTCACTGCCTTCAATTGGGTCTTTTAGCTTTTCGGCCAACTTCAGTTTAATCCCTGAAGTTTCAATTCTCATCTAGTGACCCACTAATACTTCTAATTCTAGGTAATTATGTCCTAATTTAATTATTTTGCAGTCTTTAAACTTTTAACTTTTCTACATTGGCCTCTAATTTTATAATTTTGGACAGTGAAACCCTTCCCTTATTTACGATTAAATCCCTCAACTTTTAATATCTTCCCATAAGCTTCCATTAAAATTTAACTCAAAATTTATCACAACATATTTTATTGAATTCGTATTTTATTCTGTTGAAACATAACTTAGATTTAGGGACCTAAAACTTGGAGTACTACACCAAAGTCTAAAAAAGTGTGAAAGTTGACCACTCGGACCAAAGTTGACACCTATGGGATAATCTATTCATGACCTATCTGGTCAGAGGGTGGCGAAGTTGATTCCCGAGAGTTTGTCAAAAGGGGTGTTTAGGTTTTTGGTGGGCTTGTCGATCACCTATCATAGGATTAACTCTGGTTTGCGCTTTAGTAGGTACCATCCTATCTCTTGTATTAGTGTATTTGTTCATTATGTTTCCCTCAAATATCTAATCGAATTCTTTCTTCCTTGCAAATCAATCTCTCTTTATGAAAACCTGCTGAAGCTAAGATTAAAAAGCTAGTCACCTCGAGGCTAGCAGTGAGAAAGCTCTTTCCCAACCTACTACTATTGCTCCTTTGCTTGTCTCAAAGTTGGAGCCTATGTGGGTAGCTCTACTATCCCTTCATATCAAAAAAGAGATCTGACAACTTGGTGGCTTTGAAAATGCACCCTTGGCAAGAAGATGTAGTTGAGAAGGACATGGGGCTCACAGTAAGTGACATCTTCTTTTGGAATGAGTTACAGAGATGTCTGATGAGGAGATGTTTGGGCTCCTCAAATTCAAAGAGCTGTAATTTGGCATGATAGGGGTAAGTAATTCCACCAGTATCTTGATCGCGGGGCTTAGGGGGCCAACCTTGGATGACGTTCTTTAACTTGATTGAGGCTACCAAAGCTTATTCCAATCATTTGAATATGGTGAATCGACTTCAATCTAGCATTTTCTTTATTTTGATCGAGTAAAGTACTTGTAATATTCTCTTTGCAATGGTGCAACTAGTACGACCACCACTTTAGGATAGCTACCACCAATCATAACAAAGGACAACAAAAGTCTAATTCCTTGGGTGGGAGAATCTCGACTCCCTGAGATATAGGCAAAGTTGGTCAATTATCAATAATATTGGATCAATGAGCTAGAGAAAATGCTTCAGGGCAGGAAGATACTAAGAAAAACCTAGTGGATAAGGCTAAACAAAAGAGCCTGTTGGAGGAGCATGTGAAGAAGCTTGGGATCGATGGCCATAAGCTCGAGTATTCTTAAGGTCAAAAAGTTGCTCGAACCTTTGCATATGCCAAGTGGAAGCACCAGGTGGCTCACCTTTGTCGTAAAATGATTGAGCATTTTATGCTAGGCTCAGTATCCAATAATGCTTGCACTACCATTGAGTTTAAAAACACCAAAATTGGATTCAATATAAGGCTTTGGCCCAACAAAAGACTCTAAGCTATGAATTTGATGACTCCAAGCTCAACATCTTTATGGATGATAATCTTTAGCCTTATCATGAGAAGGATGAGGAGGAAGATGGGTTGAAAGTTGGCATTGCAACTGTTGAGTTCAGTTGTGCAATTCCTCTAGCCTAGAAGATTTCCAAGGGTGAGATTGGAAAGTCCACCTCAAAAGGCCTGAATTGTGAGGTTGGAAAGATTAAACAAGGAAAGGCCATTTAGGAAAACTTGAGCTCATTGTGGGCATCCTGAACTAATTCAATGAAGTGGTGGTAGAGGCCTTCGCCAAAGTCTTGGCAAAAGAGTGATATGAGCATCAGAGGCACTTGAGGGCAAGATGATAAGAGCAAAAGAAAAGAGATTGAAAGATTGCTTTGCAAATTTGGCTAAGTCATTTGTTGAAGAGATGCATCAAGAATGGGCTAAGGAAGAGAAACCAAAAGAATAAAATTGGATAGCCCATCACTTTTTGCTTGGTGTATAAGGCCTAAAAGGCCTAAGGAAGCCAAAAGATGTCCCAAACGTGTGGGACTCATGAAGAAAAGAAGTTATGACCAAGTCAAACTCTTATTCCTAATTGGATTTGGGCTTGGATTATTATTTGTAGGCTTAGTTCATATCTTATTTTAATTAGGGTTTGCAATGAGAGTATAAATACTCTCTTAAAAAGGTGTATGGCAGATTTTTTATGAATATTAATTTATTTTCTACTTTTTTCTCTCAAGAAGAAGCACGACGTTGCTTGTTGCAATAAGAATTGAATACGTTGTTTCAAGGTATTAATTCCTTCTAGTGTTTATTGAATTTCTAATTCTTATTCTAAATTATTTGTTCTAAGATCAACTATCTTAGGGGTTCAATAGGGAGGGTTTTTATTCTATGGTTTGTTCAGTATCAAAATATGTGTTTAGAGTTTCGAGATCATTATATCCTTGGGGTTCCCACATCATTTGATATCAGAGCCAACTTGAGAATATTTATCTTGTTTTTGTTTCCAGCCAAAAAAATATAAAAAAAGAAATCTGATCGTGAAATGACTGTGGTTTTATGATTCTTTTGCAATATTATTGTATATTCCTATCTTGAAGAATGCCAATTGAATATAGAAAATTGAATTTGCAGAATATACAACCAAGATTACTCTAATTTTGAGAAATTAAACTTAGGGTCCTTTCTCAAATAAACCTAAACCCAGTCACCAGGTTCAAATATCAGCTACTTCTTCCCTTTATTCACTCTTTGTGCAGTTAACCTGTTTCTCTTTTTAATCATCTCACGTGCCTTCATATATAGTCTTAACCTTTTTAGCCTTGCTTTCACTATCTAAGTTAGCAATATTACTTAAAGGCAAAGGCGCCAAATCCAAAACAATCAAAGGATTAAAATCATATACAATTTCAAAAGGTAAAAAAAGCTGTAGAAGAATATACTGACCTATTACAAGCAAATTCAACAAAAGGCAAACAATCCTCCTAAGTTTTTAAATTCTTTCCTACTGCACACAACAAAGCACCCAAAGTTTTATTTACCACTTCAGTTTGTCCATTAGTTTTTGGATGACAAGTAGTAGAATACAAAAGTTTTGTAGCTAACTTACCCCACAAAACCTTCCAAAAATAGCTCAAGAACTTAACATCCCTATCAGAAACAATAGATCTAGGGACACCATGCAGTCTCACAACTTCTCTAAAGAACAAATCAACAATGTAGTGGCATCATTAGTTTTATGACAAGTAATAAAGTGTACCATCTTACTGAATCTATCAACCACAACAAATATACAATCTCTGCCCTTCCTAGTTCTAGGAAAATTAAGCACAAAATCCATAAAAATATCAACCCAAGGTGTAGCAATAGGAATAGGTAAGGGTGTATACAATCCATGAGGCATAGACTTAGAATTAGCCTGTTTACATGCATTACATTTAGAACACACTTTCTCAACATCTTTTCTCAACCAAGCTAATAGAAATGCTCACTCAAAACATCCAAAGTCTTATGCACACCAAAATGACTCATCAATCCACCACAATGTGATTCCCTAACCAGCAACTTACACATAGAACAAGTAAGAACAAATTCTATTACCATGAAATAGAAAACCTTCATATCTATAGAGTTTATTAAATGCACCATGCTCACATGTAATCTACAAGTTAGCAAAGTCAACATTAGTTACATATATATCTTTAAATTGCTCAAATCCTAACAACTTAGATGTAACTGTAGTGATTAAAGCATATCTCCTTGCCAATGTATCAGTAACAATGTTTTCCTTTCCCTGCTTATAGCAAATCACATATGGAAAAGCCTCAATAAATTCTACCCACTTAGCATGCCTTTTATTCAATTTTCCTTGGTCCTTTAAATGCTTCAAAGATTCATGATCAGCACGTATAACAAATTCTTTAGGAAGCGAGTAATGTTGCCAAACATCCAATGCCTGAACTAAGGTATATAATTTTTTATCATAAGTGGATGTCCAAGCTAGGCACCACTCAACTTTTCACTAAAGTATGCAATTAAACATTTTTCTTGTATTAAAACAGCGCCAATTCCAATCCCAAATGCATTACACTCAATCTCAAAAGTCTTATTAAATCAGGCTAGTCAGTTAGAAATTTGAGATCCAAGTATAAAGTCGATTCGATGCTCAATTGCTCTAAACAATGGTAAACCTGTGGGCATCTCATTAGGGAATACATCATCAAACTCCTGCAATAAAGAGACAAAAACATAACGCAAATTAAGGTTAAGGCTAATATCAGATAATAAAACCTCCTTATACCTTTAAGTCTCTCTTTTTTGCATAGAAATATTATTTTTTTCTCAACTTTTTCACTATTCACTAACTCTTTCTTTTCCTCCCTTCACTTTTCTCATTCTTTTCGCTCTTTTCACTAACTAACTTCTTCCTGTACACCCCTCTTTCTTGTCTGCACTCGTGCAGTCACTTACCATTAGGCCTTTATCTTTATTCTTTTCTCTTATGGCCTCTTTTCTATCATTATTCTTTTTAACCTCACTATCCGAACTCTCGCAAGAAGATTATTGAAGTTCAATTTGGTCAAGGTAAACTTCCTTGGGTGATAGAGGAGCAAGAGTGACTTTTTGTCCATTATGCTCAAAGGAATATCTATTCTTGTATCTATCATACATTGCACGTCTATCAAATTACCATAGCCTACCTAACAATATATGGCCAACCTGTATGTGTACTACATCACAAACCACCTCATCATTATATCTCTCAATAGTAAAAGCTACCACAACCTACCTAGTAACTTGTACCTCTCTACTATCATTCAACCATTGTAGCCTATATGGATTAGGTGTTTATCACACTTCAACCCCAACTGCTCAACCTAGCCACATTACCACAACTACCCCCATCAACTATTAAACTACACACCTTACCACCTACTTATCAAGCATTTGATGTGAAATATATTTTCTCTTTTTTCAAAGCTCTTCTCCTTAACATTCAAGTTCAATGCATGCCTAGCAACAAGAGATTCACCTGAATATCATATTCAATATGATCTTCATTACTAGTAACATCCTCTAAAAGTGGCATATTATTATTACTACCATCAGACTTATTGCAAACTCAGATATAATTTCACTACCCATAAGAATCACGTATCTTTTATTTGGACATTCAGATGCATAATGACCTGAAGCTTGACATTTAAAGCACTTAATATCCTTATGTCTAGAAGTAGTAGTAGAAGAAGAAGAATTAGAAGTATTGTTTTGTGGAATGGACTTCTTATCCTTGTTACTTGATGCATCCGGCCCTTCTCCTTGGAACCTTAGCCCCCATCTCTCTTCTCCTCATCATATCCATTTTGAACCCCATTTTGAGTTGGAATTCTAAAATGCCTTGGCTATACCTCTTTGCTTTTGTTGTTTCTCTACCTTCATAGCCATACTTACCAAATCTTCCATCTCCCTATAATGTTGTAGGTACACAATATCAGCAATTTCTCTATTCAAATCACTAATAAATCTAGCAATTGTCACTTCTCTATCCTTCTCTATATTGGCCTTAATCATGAACATCATCTTCTTATAGTAGTCCTTAACGGACTTAGACCCTTGAATGAGTCTTTATAGTTTTTGGGGTATTTCCTTATAATAGTAAGATAGAACAAATATTTTCTTCAGAATGCCCTTCATATCTGCCCAACTCTCAATGGGTCTTTCACTATTCCTCCTCATAGACTGCACTAATTTATCCCACCAAACTAATGTATAGTCAGTGAATTCAACTGCTGCTAGTCTCACTTTCTTCTCTTCAGAGTCGTTATGGCAGTCAAAGATCAACTCCACTTTTTTCTCCTACTCCAAGTTTACTTTAACATCATTTCGATCTTTAAATGGTAGAATTTTTATCTTGATGGCATTTAAATTGCTATCCTCCTTCAAATCTGGCTTCAACCCCTCTATTTTAACTAAACTACTATCACCAAACTCCTCCCTAAACATCTCTTGATTAAACCTATATAGAGGCCTATTTCATCTACTATTCTCAGAAATACTATGTGCCACCTCCTTTCTCCACTCATCCATCTCATCAAGCCTACTATTCAAGTTTTGAAATTAACTAGTAAATGTCATGTACATCACCTTCACATCTGGTGTCATATTGGCTTCCTCATTATAGGGTTCCTTACTCTCACTCCTTGAAAGAATAGTACTCATTTAAAGAAAAAACCCTACAACAAGTGTTAGCAAAACAACATGCATAGTAGGCTTGATGAGATGGATGAGTGGAGAAAGGAAGTGGCACAGAATATTTCTAGGAATGTAGACAAAATAGGCCTCATATAGGTTTAATCAAGAGATGTTTGAGAATGATTTTGATGATAGTACTTCGACTAAGAATAGAGGGTATGAGGCTAGATTCAAAGTTATAAGGGATAGCAATTTAAATGCCATCAAGATGAAAATTCCGCCACTTAAAGATAGAAATGATGCTAAAGCATACTTGAAGTGGAAGAGAAATGTGGAGTTGATCTTTGATTCCCATAATGACTCTGAAGAGAAGAAAGGGAGACTAGCAGCAGTTGAATTCATTGACTATGTATTAGTTTGGTGGAATTGACTAGTTCAATCTAGGAGGAGCAATGGAGAGAGACCTATTGAGATTTGAGTAGATATGAAGGCCATTATGAAGAAAATATTTCCATCTTATTATTACAGGGAGATATACCAAAAACTATAAAGACTCATTTAAGGGTCTAAGTCAGTTGAGAACTACCATAAGAAGATGGAGATATTGATGATTAAAGCCAATATGGAGGAGGATACAAAAGTAACAATGGTTAGATTTATAAATGGTTCGAATAGAGAAATTGTTGATGTTGTGTGAGTATGACTACGAAGGCAGAGAAACAACAAAAGCAAAGAGAGTTGCTAAAGCAATTCTGAATTCCAACTCAAAATGGGGTTCAATATGGCAAGCATGTGATGAAAAAAACAGAGATGGAGGCTTGGGTCCAAGGAGAAGGGACTGAATACATCAAGGAACAAGAATAAGAAAAATCAATACTTTGCTTGTCCCAATTATTTGAATTTCTTAGATCTAGTATCTTAGGGGTTCAATAGGGAGGGTTTTCATTCTAGGATTTGTTCAATATCAAATTGTGTTTTGGGGGTTTCGGGATCAATATATCCTTGGCGTTTCTCATTATACGGAATCACCAATTTTTTAGTTTGAAAAAGAACCACTCACAATTAAGACTGACCAAAAATTATCCAAGTATAATTAATGGAATTACCAATCCAGATGATTAAAACCATATGTAACAAGGAATTAACAATTAGGGGTGCAAATAAGTTGAGCCATCTCACGAGCTTCATGAGCGGAGCTCAAGCTAGCTCGACTTGAGCTTAAACAGTTCGAACTCGAGTCAAGCTGAATCAAGCTAGAGCTCTAATTTGAGTCGATCTCAAGCCATCAGTATCTAGGCTCGAGGCTCGTGAGCCAGTATATAATTAAATATTATTTTTTATTTTATTAATAAATATATATTATATTACTATTTTTTCTTTTGTGTTCGAGCTCAAACTCAAGCTCGAGTTTGCAGTTTTTTATAATTTATTTGTCAATTCGAGCCTTGTCGAGCCAAGCCGAACTAAGCCCGAAATTTTTTCTAGCTGAGCTTGAGCTTTTAAAATTTTACGCTCATCAATATATATTTCAAGCTTGAGCTCGAGCTCAAAAATTTTGCCCAACCTCGACTCGACTCGACTTGGTTGCACCTATATTAATAAGTGAATGTAATTCTAAATTCTTGTGTATAAATATATAAATAAACTATTTTAGAATAGGCAACCTAGTGGATTAAAAGATATCAATGGGAGCACATCCCCATAAGTTAATTGTAGATAGAGACTACATTTCCTCAAACATACGGAAGACCGAAACAAAAAAGAATCAACACATTCAATAGTATATATTCAACTAATGAAACTTCCATTTAACTTCTTCAATATAAGAAGTTCACTATTAATGTGATGCTAGATGCCAGTTTTAATCTAATTTTAACAGTGAAACTTTTTTAAGGCTATAGAACCATTTGTAGTCCAATTTAAAATATAACAATGAAAGGCAAAGGTTTAGGCTAATATTCTAGAAGAAAAAGTGACGTAATAGATTAATTAATTTAGGAAATCCATATCAACTTATCCCAGGGATAAGGTAAGAAGTTCGACTAATGTTTATTCACAAAAGAACATTGTTAATTCTACAGGACTTCTAAATTAACCATACAAATAGTGCACTAGACAACTATCCCAATATACTTTTGCCAATGATGCAAGATGAAAATTTCTACAAGACTCTCAAAAGTCACAATTGATTATTTGATACACTAGTGATTCAAAACTAATAAATGATTTGATGTAAAAGTAAGTATATCACCTTCAATGAGATAACTTTACAGAGATAAACATCTGAATCCTTTATTCCGGGTAAGATTAACATTGAAATTTGAGACCAAAAGTTCTGCAACTTTGAATTTGACCAGCAAAATATCTTGGCATAATATAAAATTAATATAGAAAGACCAACTAAGTAAACTTTTTAGAGAAGATGCCCGTAGCAAAAGATAGATTATAAAATTTGAAGATTCCTTTCAAGGAAGAATGGACAACCTAAGAAGAGAAAAAGGAAAGAAATGCTTAGAATGCCCACGTTGGCACAGTAGGAGAAGAGATCGAGCCTAAGAGCAGATAAAGCAGCTGAGACCCTTCAATCTCCATTCGATTGATTTTATTGAGAAAACCATTTTGTTATCAATCAATTATGTCTCATCTAATGTCTTCTATTTCTGCCCCTTTATGTATGTCCCTATATATAAAGTTTGAATGATAGGCATTAGGGATTTGGAAAGGAAGAATCTAGATCAGATGCATGTGACTTTGAAATCCACAAGATGGTTCTCTAGAAGAGTTAGGTTAGCAATGGTATACTACAACATCGGCTCTGTACCCTCAATTAATCCAACTCTCACATATGCAAAAAGACCACTAAATCCAACTTTATCCAAATATATATAAGATCATAAAGAGCAGTCTCATGAATTCCATATCATCGAGTTTCTTTTAGTAAGAAATCTATGCTTCCCATATTTCCACGATTTAACGCATTCCATAAATCAAACTATCTAAAGAATTGAAGTGAAGCCAAATTTTTATGTTAGGAAAAGAACAATGATTTGTTTAGCTAACGACGGATTGCATACCACACAACAGATCAAAGTTCATATCAATGGTGTAGCAAAGGGGACCATGGCTTAGTAGTGATGGTCTGTTGTGTAATTAGTATCAAGTGTACTAGCTTGTTTTGCTTCGAGAGTGCACATTTGTACTTTTGTGAAAGTAGAATTTTTGGATGTAAAACATAGTTTTGAACTTACCCGATCTTTAGGCTATAGGCAAATTATTTTTTAGGTGGACTCCCCAGTGATGCTCCTAAGTCGGTTACGAGTAGCAAAGATCCACTTCCAGAGTTAGAGTTGGATGATTGATTGTTTTCATACCTAAAGAGAAGGAAATGTTTATGTGCACATATCAACAGGCTCAATTTGGGTTATATTCTTTACTTTTTTAGGTGATATGATGGGTATGGATTTACACAAACTTGTAATTTTCTTGTCTTTTTGGACACCCATATTTAGTCACCAAAAAGGTGGAAAAGGAAGGTAAGAGGCAAACTAATAAACTTTACCACAAAGAAAAGTTCTACTGTTACTATGCCTGTCCAAAGCTGGGACGAAAGACCATTTCACCCCTTCTGTTTTTCCCTAGAGGTGTTATGAAATTGAGTTGCAGAAAGAAGAGTTAGTTATTATTATCAACCATCTGGGATAAGGGAGGTTTTCATTTCTTTTCTCGTCATGTTCAACCATCTAAAGTCTCATCCTTGGGTATTTAGGGCTAGTCTTTGCATGCAAGGTGAAGGATAAGAGAACTTAATAGCAACCTAAGAAAGGATGGCAAGACAGTTGGAATTAGAAAGAGGTCACTTCTTCAAAAGGCTAAAGGGCTGCAAGACACATTACATAACCTCACGGTTGCTTTGAGAGCATAAAGAGCGTCCTCTGCTGGGCATGAATGCGATTTTCATCAATCCTAAATTCCTTTCTTTAGCTGCTTCATCTTGCATGAGATGAGATGGATGGACTGTAAGAGAAAGAAAACTAACTCTTGGGTTTCTTACCTTGTCCTTCTTTCATCTCAGAGTGCTGGCTAATCTAGTGTCTCTTAAGTAGGATTTTAATCTAAGTACTAATTAAAATCTCTATTTTAATTGTCAAATTTTAAATGGACTCTTCTATTTAAATATTTTCCTAAAAAACATGACTCTCTAATATCAATTAAACCAACTCTTTAATTTAATTGATGCAACTTAACTCTTTAAGTTGACAAGACTAATTAAACTTTCACATGGCCCAATTAAATTAACACTTTAATTTAATTGGTCTAGCTTAACCCTTTAAATTAATTGAATAATTTAACCCCTTAAGTTAATATCAAGCCATTGTAATCAATTTTGAATTACCCGATTAGTCTCTTTCAATCTTAACCAATTTAATTATCTAACTACTTAGGTAATTTCTCCAAGCCTACTAAAGTGCCTAAAGGCTTTTGTGTCTCCAAGCCCACTATTAGATTCATCAATCAATTAGACATGGGCTTGCAACTCTTTGAGATTTATTAAATGTCAAATATTTTGATTAGCCTAAACTTCTTTAAACTAAGTACTTTTCAATTAATATCTATCAATTGAAGAGTTCTCAATCTCCACAGTCGACGTATTGTACAAGCCTATGGAGTCCAACAAATTGGATGATTTAATTCGTGTGAACCTTTCTACTTACGATTATCATGAAAATACGGTCCTTCCATTTTTTGTCTCCTAAAAGAGGCCTAGATCAAGATATTTGTTAGTTCCCTAATAGCCTCGATAACTATATATCTATTAACTTTGGAAAACTCCTTCTCCAAATCACAATATTACATTGCACCTAGATTTCTCAAAATCGGTCATTATAGAATACATAGAAGACCAACTCGTTCATCATGATGGGAAAACAATTACTTGTTGAAACTCACCAACCTCCACATATAGGTAGTTTGTACCCCATCTAAGCTTCAAGTAACCCGTGAAGTGGTTAGGACAAAAGTAATATATAAGGATCTAAGTATAAGGTTACTGTGGAACCTCAAGTCAATGATTACATGTACTATCATAAACTAGACAATTTTCTATTACACTCAAGCCACTTAAACTACCTTATAGATTCTCTAAGTGATTCTTTAGTGAACTTATATTTGATGTAGAACTATAAGGATATATTGTTCCTGAAACACCAAACGCACAAATTGATATTGAACAAACCCTAAAATAAAAATCATCCCTATTGAACCACTCATATAAAAATTATAAATTGAATAAACACTAGAAGGAATTAGTACCTTGAAATAACCTATTCAATTTCTTGATGCAATAAGTAAAGTAGTGGTTTTTCTTTAGAGAAAATGCAGAAAATAAATCAATATTCATCAAAATCTGCCATACACATTTTTAAGGGAGTATTTATACTCTCCTTGCAAGCCCTAATTAAAATAAGATATAGACCAAGCCTACGGGTAATAATCCAAGCCCAAATACAATTAGGAATAAGATTTTTCCTTGGTCCGAGCTTCTTGTTTTCTCCATGAGTTCCACATGTTTGGGACTTCTTGGGGTCTTTTCAAACCTTATATGTAAGAACCTAGGAATACAACTATACCACCAATTCTTTTAAAAGTCTAATATTTACTCTAGATTCATGGTTATTTTTATCTTTATTTTGTTATGACACTATTCACAAAAGAATTCTTTATTTTAGAAATTTGAAGTGAACTTGTCATCTATAGATACAAGATTCTTGAATCTAAACTAATTGAAGGGCAAAAGGGGAATTCTAAAATTTGTGTAGAACTTTGGAATAATTAGCTAAAATTCAACCTTCTATTTTATTTTAACAAATAAAATTGTCCCAATTCAAGGAGTTAAAACAAAATACCAAAAAGTAAATAACTTAAATATGATAGGTGGCAAGTTGGGGTGAAGCCACATATTTTGACCAAGTCTAACCTTAACCCTTAAAGGTACTTCTCCCTTCATTATTAGCAAAATTGGGATATTTAGGTGGGAAAAAATGGAAAAAAAGAAAAAGGGAGAAATAGGAAAGAGAAAAGAGAAAGAGCAAGCTAGAATAGAGAAAAAAAGTAGAACCCAACTCTTGCTTTCAAAAGGTAGCACTCTTTAACCATTTAAAGTGGTTTATTTGGAATTATATGTGTTTATTATAGCATATATATTTAGATTATGGTTTAAATCATGTATGATTTTTTGTGCTTAATTTGGTAAACACCAATTAGAGTTGGACATAAACTTAAGATAGCTTGGCAAGTGCAAGGGTTAATGAGGTTTGGACTTATATAGGTCTTATTTTTCTGAAAATTATGGCTATAAATATGTAAGAACGTTCAAAAATAGAGGGATTTAATTCAGGCCTAGATGGTTTAGAATTAAATTGAGAAAATCATATTTCTATAGTTAACTTTTGGACTTTGAAATTGGTATCAAGGTGGAAGTGTTATGGCTGTATTAAACCTAATCATCACATAATGTTAATTGATATAATTTTTGAACTACTAAATGATAAGTTGGAAGAACTATAGAGGAAAAATTGAAGAAGTACTTGATTAGAATACTTTAGTTGGTTGAAGATGAGAGTTAGAGTTACATATGTAAATAAGAACCAAAATATCCTATTATTGAGTATGTTTCATATATATAGAACAATGAATTATATGGAAGAAGTATAGAAAAAAAATAATAAAAGAGATTTAGGAAGTGGAATGTAAAATGGGAAGGAAAAGAGTTAAGGGATGATATAGTTGACGAAATACTTCTTAGTTAAGGCTTGGATATCCATTATACTTTAGGATTCATTACTTATTGCCCTTAGTACATAGATTTCACTAACTAAAGTATATTGGTTGAACTCTACATTAAATTCTAGTATTTATTTTAGGCAGGCAGCTCGCATAACCATTTACCTTATCTAGAAACACCACACTTAGGAAAGCACAGTGAGTGTCGTAACTTGAAGAAATAAGATAATTATTCCCATCAAGATGAATGAAAAATGATTATTATGAAAATGAGAAAAGAGAGAAAGAGAGAGAGAGAAAAGAAAAGCATATTCACATCATTATCTTTTACTAATCATTATGTTATTTTGCATACAATATGGTATGCCTAGATAATTGAAAGGTGCATCGACATGAATATGCTAGTCCATCTCATGAGGTGTAGTGCTTTATCTCACTTTGACAGCTTGACTTTAATATCGTGTTTAACGCACCGTGTTGTGAAATTGTTGTAATTGGGCTCATTCGGCATGAGAGTGGCACAAAATATTCGGACGGCATTGGGCTTGTCGAGTAAGATATGTGCCTCATGGGCTATTCCCCATAAATGCATAACTGGAGCTATCATGGTGAGAAGGGATCGTAGGATTAGCATGATCTTGGGCATGTCTACTGATGGCAAGGTCGCGCCTTATCTAGAGTGATTGAGTAAATATGGTCAGCGAGATAAGGGTAATGACATCAACAATCTTTAGTTGTATCATACCTTGTTAAATGATTTATTCACTATCATACTTGTCATTGCATGCATAATATAATAATAAGCCAACTAGTATTCAGGTTGGAAAACATATGCACACAGACACTGGCCTCACTAAGTTGTATTTGCAACTTATATCTTTATCTATTTCAATTCCTTTAGGAACAAAAGGTGAGAAGCAGGGCAAGGACTTTGGCACAATGTAGGGATCAAATATATGAATATTAGAATAGATCTTTCACTAGCTTTGGTTGTATAGGAGATGATGGTCCACCATAGGTTTTATATTCTGTAAAGATTGGCTTTGTTATCATATCATGTTTCAAATAAGACCAGCCAAAATGTATTAATAGCTTAAGATAAACAAAATCATATAATTCTTACTTGTAATGGTATGTGCATTTGAAAAACAATATTAGGTTGAAGTTGGATGTACATTTTACATGCTCTATTTCTTATAGAAGACAAATCGGGTTCATACATTTGGGATCGTGACATTATATGCGAAGCACAAGGTGATAGGTTGTCCAACTTCATTCTTTTTCTTCTCTTCCCTAATCCATTCTTGATGCATCTCCTCAACAAATGATTTAGCCAAATTTGCAAAGCAATCTCTCAGCCTCTTTGCTCTTGCTCTTATGATAGTTGTACTAGCATATTGCAATATCCATTTTGCCCCCCAATGCTGAAAAGAACATCTTGCCCTCTAGTGCTCATATCATTATTATATAACAAGCACCTACTAATGTGCATCTATGACTCGTACACAAATTTCCCATGAAATGGGACAATATCCAATTCTTGGAGTATGCATTGCTAGTTCAAGTTTATTTGGATCTTAGATTTCCTATCTCTAAGATACTATGACTTGGAATATTTAAAATTATGACCATAGAAACTAGTTTCATGATCACCTTCATATGTGTGACCAAGCCCTATAATCTTATATATGATTTAAGAGTTTCAAACATGCATGTGAATAATATCATAGAACGTATAAGATGAAGAAGACCATTTATATAGTATTATTTAATCAATATTATCTCATTGCGCAATATCCCAACACACTATTGGATTCTAGGGATACTCACTAAAGAACATCCTCAAAGGCACTTATATCATCTAGCAAAGGAAGCCCACCTTAAATCGTCACAAAGTAGAAGATGGGAACATCTCATCACTTTACAAATATTCTGAGGAAAATCTCTAAGTTCAATGACTCTGCATGCTGTCATACCCTCATTGTGAAAAATGCAAAAGACACATGTGTAATCTTGCTCCATGCTAACCTAAGATAGCTTCACAATTCTATACAAACAGTCGCTCCAACTTTGTTAACGCGCCAAGGTGCCTACTGTACTTTATCACCTAAAATTCTCTAAGCCCTTGAGTGACCATTGAAGGCATTGCACCATCATCAAAGCTAATAGAAAATAATGCAAAAAAGAGCAAGATAAAACAAAAAAAAAAAAGAAAGAAAGGGTAGAAGAAAACCTCCCTAAATGTGCCTCAATAAAAGGGCGCCCCAGTCGGGTTCCATAGTGTTGGATGACCTAGTGAGCGCCTAGTAGGTTTCGGGATACCTTAGCAAGAGGGAACTTGTAGGGTGCCCCAATCAGGCGCCCATAGTTGTCCTACTGCCAAGTGCCCAGTAGGCCCCCGAACAACTCAGCAATGGGCATCCCAGCATGGTGCCTTCGCCCTATGAGCACCCAAACCTTTTGCCTTGCATGGGTGCCCTAGTCAAAAGCCTCGTGTGAGTAGTCATAACATATTTTTTTCTAACACTTATGATGATGTCTTCATATCTTTCATTCCTCAACTCTTGAAGCGCAAATATACATCAAGTCATATAATTAACTATATGTTTGCATAAACACAAAGTAAATTAAAAAGACAAAATTTTATTAAAATCAAATAAAACACAAAGGTGTCATCCGACACTTAGCTGCCAAAAGTAAACATCAATCCAAAAAAGAAAGTACTAAACAACTTTCTAAATATAACATCTAAACAACTTTCTAAATATGAATACTACTCGCTACTATTATCCTACCTATATGTTATCATGCTGCAGAGCTGCTTCTGTTGGCTCCTCTATTGTAACCTTTGCTCCATTATCAAGGCCTTCTCAAACTCCCTAATAGAAATATTGGTTGGAACTATCAAACATCAATAAATCCTCTTCAATTTATCACTTTGGCTCACTCAAAATGTAGTAACTTTTAATTGTTTGCTCTTAAATCACCATTGTCTCTACTTTGACCACCTCAAAAACTCATCAAAACCTTTAAATACTTTGATAGCTCCCTTGCTAGTAGCA
Source organism: Jacaranda mimosifolia (assembly GCA_018894105.1). Classification (NCBI taxonomy): domain Eukaryota; kingdom Viridiplantae; phylum Streptophyta; class Magnoliopsida; order Lamiales; family Bignoniaceae; genus Jacaranda; species Jacaranda mimosifolia. The sequence continues at coordinate 16,269,530 of CM032128.1, read as the reverse complement.
TTGATGAAGGTCCTCCCAGCTTTAGAACTTATAAATTTATCTTTGCTCTTTACTTCTTTCACATACTTTGCCTTCAAGTGCTTGTGCTCCCTAAGTTTCTGAGCTTAACTACCTCGGCAGTTTCTTCCTCATAAAATTCAATACATACAAAACTAATACCAAGTAATAAGTTTCCCACTACAACAAAATAAGTTTAACATCCAAAAAGTCAGTTCTTGCAAAACCTCATCAACATAAGCCAAATAGTATCTTGTGAAAGCATCCAAATGAAGTTATGTTGCCATATCACCTAAATCTCCATAACCTGTAACACAACCAAAAATATAGTAAATAGATAAAATTTGAAGTATTTTTGAAGAATAAAACTAACACTTTTAATGTTCGAATGTAAAGAAATATCAAATTTTTACATACATTCACATACTCCCATTCAATACATTTGTGAACTACTTCTCCAATGGTCCTAGCGCCTTCATGATGTCTAAATAGCTTTTCATTCGGTACCACTGCCTTTTCAATATACACCTTCACAAATTCAGGTCCAACTCTCTCTTCTTCGTTAACCATAGCAACACCAATACCTTCTGCAACAAGTTTTTTTGGTATTCCATAGCAAAATAAGTGTACTTGAGTCCTAATCTGCATATATAGATTAGTTAACTTTTGAATTATTTTAATCATTGCATTAGAACACCAAAAAATTTTGCACAAACTTTGAAATAATAATAACAATATTTTGGAATGAATGATACATAACTTAATAGCCACATAATAATAATCTTCCACACTTTTTTGTTTCTTAAATCTTTCACCAATATTTTGCATCTACAAATTATAACCAATAATTAAATTTTAAAAAATTTAAGATAGAAGTTCATCACAACATATTGTAGTTCTAACATCCCCAAAGTAGAATTCAAAGAACTTAAATTATGTGTACCAAGAATGTATAAAGATTGGTCAAAAATACAAATTAATTTGTATAACATAGGCGATTTCTAATGCAATTACAAGAAAAATGAATATCACACATATTTCCATTTCACTAACTTGAGAGTCTACAATTTTTAGCACATGAAGTTGTCTATAATTATTTAAAGTCATGTTAGTGTGTGTTTTACAACAAAAATGAAAGGAGGTAGATTCAATACCTGTTTTTCTTGACGAAATGGAACATCTCTTAATCTATTCAAAAATTGTCCATGCAAGCTTGATGCATCTGAAACCTATATACAAATTGATATTATATTAAAACTCTAGAAATTTTAGGTTATTGATACGTAAAATTTTCACTACTTACTTGAGCATTATGTGATATGCTAGAAGATATTGAAGGAAATTGACTTATCAAAAGTTCCAACTTCATAGTTAGATGATTTATCTTCTCTTTTTCCAAAAGAAATTGTTCTTTGTCATGAATAAAGTCCTCTTTCACTTGTTGCATCTTTTCTCTTTCCTCCACCAATCCATCCTTAAGCTTTTTTGATGTTGGAAGCTTGATGTTGGAAGCTTGATGATGCACCAACAAAGAATGCAGTTCATTTGTGTTTTCTTCCTAAACATTTCACATGGCCATGATTATCCTCCCCCATGGCTTTTTTGAAGATTTGTTCCTTAAAATCTTTTGTTATTTCTGACTTGGGCACTTTAGAAAGTTCTTGAGTGAAATGTTTCTGTGAATAACATTTTTGCATTAGTAAACAATTAGGTAGCCAATAGTTGTTGGTACAAACTAACAATATAATATGCAAATAAGTATTTAATCTCAATGAGAATATTATACTTAGTTATATAACACCAAGAAAACATGTAGATTCAATGAAAATTTCTAGCTAATTCAACTTACATGCAAATCTATTGTGTTATAGTCATCCTCAATATCTTTTCCATGAGATCTAGACTCCATCTAAACATCAAGTCTGGTAGGATCTAACCCTTTCATCATCATCTGAAACATAAGCAAGGATTAGAGCATAGCCAAGCCATGAAAAATGTTGCTGACTAGTTTATCTATTTATATGTGTCAACTAATTCCTTTATTTCTATTTATGAATGCTTTATATTGAAAGTTAAGTGCATAGAATATGTTGAGATATTGTGCTTTATATGGACATGGTGATATGCTTGTTTTAATCAATCAGTATCACACATATTAAACATGAAAATTGGTTGAGTGATGGCACAAAATTATACGCATTTGTAAATATATAAGAAGTTATCAAAAGTAAATCATACCTCTTGTTCGAAAATAGCAAAAGAGGTCCTCCTTTTCCTATGAAGACATTACTTGTTTCCAACATCTATTGCATTCTTTTCAGCAATTTTCTATGATCAATATGGAAAAGTAAATATTCTCTATGAAAAAGTTGCATGTTCAATGTACAAAGATGCATATAATATAAATGATAATAACCTGTACATGGTCATCTTTCCAATATTTCACCAATTCCAGTCATTGATCTAGTTCTATGCGTTCAGTTGGTAAAAGTGAGAGATATTCTTCATCATCTTTGTTGGTAGAAAGTACTTTGTTTTGATCTGATGCTTCCATTTCCTCCATATTTCATTAAGATCAGACAACACTACATCCTTAGCTTCAGGAGGGAGAGTGGTATTATACTAAATCATAATTTTTAACCAAATATCAGAAGAGAATGAAAAGTTGTAGAATATCGTATGACATAAAGTGAGACTTAATAGTAAGAGAGTAAACAAGAAGTAACAATTTATCTGACCTCAACCTCCTCCCAAGCCATATCTATCATATATTGTGGTATATCATGGAATTCAGCATAGTTCAAAGGTAGTTTAACCCCTATGAGAGCTAAACAACCCAATCTTGTCTTATACTGATTCACATAAGGTCCAACCACTCTTACATGTCTATCCAATGTGACTTCAAATTTCTTCCTAGTACCCCAACCTTTTGGAAATTGTGCATGACCTCTTCCTTTTTTAATGGTAAGGGATTTGTTTAGAGTTGAATCTATTGTACATGATCCTACTAATAATCGAGCAAAAATAATATATGATCGAGAGTTATGAATAAAGAAACTTGATGCAAAACTTATTGAAATGTTGGAACACAAGATCTATTCTAAACTTGATTCAAAATCATTTCCAAATTCAGATCCAAAATTAGGTCAAAATCAGTAGTTAAAACTAATTAAATCAATTTTTGGAACTGATTCAGAATCAGTTCTAGAACTGATTGTTAATCAATTGCAGAAACTAATTCAAAATCGATTTATTTTCTGAATCAGTCTGAAAATAACTGTGAATCAGTTGCTGAAAATGACTGTGAATCAGTTGCTGAAAATGACTGTGAATCAGTTGCTGAAACTGATTCTGAATTAGTTTCAGCAACTAATTCACAAAACTTATTCTGAATCAGTTCTAAATATTATTTCTAAATAAGTTTAGTTCATGCAACTGATCCAAGAATTTATCTTTCAAAAATTAGTTCACTTTGTTCCAAAGCTGATTTTCATTCAAGGAATATATATAATTAATCAAATGTTCAAAATAAGTTTAGACTTGAATTTTCTCCTTCTTGACAACAAGAAAAATTGAAGAACGTTGCACCTTTACTCGAGGAGGCTTGGTTTCCTGATTGTAAAATCACTTGATCTTTGTTTAGTTCTTGAGAAGATGCTTGCATCCTACTAGAAATAGGATTCACTTGTAGTCGATTGGGAACATGTTGTTGGGAATGAGTTTGTAGTCTACTTGGAGAGTGTACTGGTGAAGAAGACACATTTTTAGACACAATCTTTTCCTTCAAGCTATTCTCTTTCTTCCTTGCTTGAATTATCTCTCCCATTATGCTACCATTCCTCTTCGTTCCTTTACCCATGCCTGTACTTGTAAAAACAAAGATTTCTATTATTAGAATAACAAACATGATGGAAACTTTTGTATACTAGTATTTAATGGCTAACTATAATACTTCTTTTAATAATGCTCATGCAAATAACAAAAAACCAAAAAGTAATATCCTAATATATTGGATATAATATCATACTGAAACACTAGTGTGTTTTATAATGTTCATATATGAAGTATTGTGAAGTAATTCTTTTGAAAGAAAAAGTATCAATTACAGAAATTTAATTATCAAAGTCTTCTTCCATGTCAGCATGAGTTTTTGCTTCAACATTATCTGTAGCTGTAATTGTCTCATCAACAATGATTTATTCTACTCCTTCCCTCACCCTATGAACATCATCATTTCGATTAGGAATGCGATCATCTAAGTGTAGCTTGCCATGTAGTTCAGCCTCAACTATTGAATAAACATCATAATTATCTCTTCTTGACATAGTCACCACCACATTCCAGTTTGGTTCTAAAGGATCAGCGATATACCAAACCTGTTGAGCTTGACTTGCTAAAACAAAAGGCTCACTAGTAGGCAAATTCTTGTTATACATAAGATGATTAAAGTTCACAAGTGTAAACTTGAACTCATCTTGTTTAAGTCCCTTATCGTTGTCAATCCAATCACATCTAAACATTAAGAACCGAGTATCTTTGGTATATTGAACCTCAATTATATCAATTAAAACTCCATAGGAAGAGACATTCTCATAATGAGGATTCAAGTCTTTCACGCTAAGAAAGCTTAATGTATCTGCATTGACTACAATCCCACTATACTGAGTCTTCTTATTCACATCTTTGCTTTTCACACGGTATCTATATTCTCCGACAATGCATGCATTGTATCTCTTTGCATGTTGAATTGGGCCATCAGCTAGAGCAATTATTTCTTTGGAAAGTGGTAATTCAGATGCTTCTCGCAAACTTTGTACCTATATTTGTTACAAACAGTCATATATTGACATAAAAAATAACTTTAGTTAACTAATACTAATAATTTAATATACTTACATAGATTTTAAACCACACATGGAAAGTTTGACCATGGATAAGCTAGATTTCTCTAGGAGTTGCTCAAGGCTTTTCCCTTCTAATAGTTGCTTGATACATTCAGCATTTTTTTCATAAGATATTTTTAAAGTTTTAAGGATTAAAATACTTATAATAGTTTGACTATTTCAGATTACTTACTCATGATATGGTGCTACTGTATCAATATTTGCCAGCACATAGCAATGAATTTTACTTAATGTATCCTTGTCAATGATACACCATTTCCCTACATATAAACCCTGACCTAAGTGATTATCTCCATTATAGTTGCAAGGTAGCCTATTCTCCTTAGTTTCCACATCATTAAGGTATCTAGCACAAAAATTCATGCATTCTTTCTTTAGATACCCTTGTGAAATTGATCTTTCAGGATGTGCTCGATTGCGCACGTACTTCTTAAGGGTACATAGATACCTAAATCAATTAAGATATATTAAGAGAGAGAAGAATCATTGAAGTGTTATTACTCATGACAAGTAATGGCGAATTACACACTAAATCTTACCTCTCAATAGGATACATCTATCGAAATTGAACTGGTCCAGCCAATATTGCCTCTTCTGCCAAATGTATCGGCAAGTGCTCCATTATATCAAAGAAGGCCAGAGGAAAATTTCTCTCAAGGTGATAAAGTGTGAGGGCAATTCGATCTTGAATTTTCTCTAAATCAAGTTTAGTGTTCTTCTTAGAGCATATTATCCTAAAGAAGTTTCTTAATTCTATTAAGGCATCAACAACATTCTTAGGTAATGCTCTACGTGCAGCAATTGGAAGTAGCTTTTGCATGAGAATATGATTATCATGGCTCTTTAAACCTCATAGAGTCTGTTTCTCTAATTGTACATGGCGAGATATATTGGATGCATATCCATCAGGAGGTCTTAAACTCTTCAGAACACCACAAAATATATTTTTCTCATTACTAATCATTGTAAATGAAGGGAGAGGCAAATAAAAACCTCTAGAAGGCCTTGTAACTGGGTCTAAAGAACTCCTTATTCTCAAAAGTTGGATATCCTTCCTAGCATTGAGGTTGTCCTTTGTTTTACCTTTAACACCTAGCAATGTAAAGAGTATATTGTCACACATGTTCTTTTCAATATGCATCACGTCAAGATTTTGCTGAACAAGATTACCAGCCCAATATGGCAACTCAAAGAAGATACTTCTCTTCTTCCAAATAACTTCTGTGCTTTCATCAGATTTTTTTTTCTTGCTAAATGCTTGTCATTTTTTTCCATCCATCTCATTTTTAAATCCTCTTTTTTGTATTCAGTAGCTACATTCTCAAATTATTGTAGCAACTCTATCTCTAAAAGTGGAATGGGCTTCTGACCTAGTTCCATTGTCCCATCAAATGATACTCTATCCCTACATAGTCTATGCCCAACAGGCAAGAAATGATGATGACCACAATAACAAAACTTGTGCCCATTCTTCAAATATTTGGATCTAGTCTCTTTACCGCAATTAGGGCAAGCAAAAGTACCTTTTGTACTCCAACCTGATATGTTACCGTAACCTAAAAAATCACTAATTGTCCATAATAATGCAGCATGTAATTGGAACACTTGATTAGTTGAGGCATCATAAGTCGGTACTCCAGTATCCCATAACTCCTTTAATTCATCAATCAAAGGCTGCAAAAACACGTCAATTTTATTTCCCAACCCTTTAGGGCCATCAATGATAACAGGTGATATAAATAAAGGTTGCTTCATGCAAAGCCAAGCAGGTAAATTATATGTCATAAGCACAACTGGCCAAATACTAGTACTGACATTCATTGTTCCAAATAGGTTGAATCCATCTATTGCTAAGCCAAGTCCAACATTGCGAATGTCATTGGCAAATATTAGATTTCTCATATCAAAAATTTTCCATGCTTGGCTATCAGCAGGATGCCTAAGTATTCCATCATCTACCCATTCCTAAGCATGCCATCTCTTAAGGGAAGCAGTCTTCGATGACATGAACAGTTTCTGTAATCTAGGCTTCAAGGGGAAGTACCTCATTTGCTTTGTTGCTATTTTTTTGGCCTCATCCTTATATCTAGGTTTACCACAAATTTCACATTTATTGAATTTCACTTCTTCACCTCTGAACAACAAGCAATTATTAGAACATACGTCAATGATCTTACAAGTGAAGCCAAGTTCAGCTGTAATTTTGTTGGCTTCATAATAGTTTGCAGGTAAATTTACATCATCAGGGAAAGAGTCTTTCAACAACTGAAATAGTAGATCCACTGAGTTATTAGACTAATGACAAAGCACTTTTATATGCAATAAAAGATAATTTTGTTTGCTTTCTACATCTTGGGAACAACTCAGTCTCAGTATCTCGCAATAATTTAAGGAACCTTTCTATTTTTGGATCAGCACTATTTTCATTATTAAAGCTAGATTGTTGGTCACTATCTATATTTACATCTTTATCTAGAATTCCCATTGCATCATGTAGCATACCAGACATGTCATCGCCTAAACTTGAATGGTTATATCTAATGTTCTCATTTCTATGAAATGGAACATACATTTCCCAATGACAAGTCCAATTCTTATATGTAGGATCAAAACCATCTCGAAGGCAATGTAACATCACATCTTCACGAACCTTGCTAAAACGATTTTGACATTTTCTACATGGACAATAGATTCGGGAACTAACTTGCTTACCCAACAATGCAAATTCTAAGAATTTAGCAACTCCATGGACATAATCATTAGATAGACGATTAGATAAATCTATCCAACTTTTATCCATTTTGAAAGTTCTTTTTCTTTTTGTAAGCTATTACAATCAAACATTCATTCAAATAATATTAATAAAGAATGATTTGGAAAGCTTAAACATAAAAGTATAAGAACTGGTTATAAGAGATATACCTGAAACAATGTTAGAGGTTCGAAAAGAATTATATTGGTGACTTTGAAGTATATAATACTTGTAATTTAGAGATTCTTATTATATTACTTATCTAATGTAAACTTAAAAAGATGTTACTTTTTATGTTGGTCGATTTTGATAGGATGGTAGCAAATTGAGTCAAATAATTTGATATTGATTTTACTCTTTGATATTATACTTAATTAAGATGAAAAGACCTTTTTTCTTTCAGAAAAGTATTTTTGGCTTCATTAAGCACATTAGTGTATTATAAATTAATTAAGTTAAATAGGTAGTCATGTAATAAAAATATGACATATTTGTAAGTGTGACAATATTAATATAACAATAAATTAATATTATTATTGTAAGTAATTTATTATAATATTTTGTAAATTTATGTTTCAGTAGTGAAGGAAAATGATTTCAAGTGGTTTCTAATGTGTTTCAAGAAATATTTTAGTGAATAAGTGAAAAGTAAGTATAACTATATTTATTTTAATACTTTTTTCTAATTATTTGATGCAACATTAGTGTATTATAAATTAATTAAGTTAAATAGGTAGTCATGCAATAAAAATATAACATATTTGTAAGTGTGACAATACTAATATAACAATAAATTAATATTATTATTGTAAGTAATTTATTCTAATATTTTGTAAGTTTATCTTTCAGTAGTGAAGGAAAATGATTTCAAGTGGTTTTTAATGTGTTTCAAGAAATATTTTAGTGAATAAGTGAAAAATAAGTATAACTATATTTATTTTAATTTTTTTCTAATTATTTGATGCAATTTTTTTTAACTAACTTTGGAAAAGATTACCACCACTTTATATCACTTATACAGCATTTGCCAATAGTTTGTTTTTAGACTAAAAAGTTAGAAAACTATGAAAAGAAAAACCAGAAGCTGTCATAAATTCAAGATTGCAATCCAAAAGGAAAACTCAAGAAAAAAAAATCGAGAATGAGCAGCATAATACTATTTGACAAAAAAGCCAAAGGACCAACATGCCGAAACATAGCTATATACAGAACCCATAATACCCTTTTTTCTGAATACAACTTCACTAGTTCCTTACACAATCAAACACCAAAACTATCAATTCATCCACCACCCCACTCCGTAACTTAAAATAGAAATTTAATTTCCACAGAAAATCTAGAAAATTTATGAAACCATGTTTTTAAAGATGAAATGAGCAACCATGGGAGCATACATGAGATGCAATATTAAGTTCTAGAAGACCCGAAACACTAATATACATCGATTAAAATACCTAAAAAACTATAAAACAAAAACCATTATCAAACTAGAAACCCACTTTATCAAAGAATCTCAAAATTTTAAAAACAACTTAAAAAATATTGGTACCCACCTTGGATAATCTCAGCCCATGTAGTCTCTTGAAGTTAACCCATATCTACTTTTTAACTCTTAAAAAATCTTTGATTTTTGGCTGATTATAAGAGGAAAGAGGTCGGTGGGTGGATTGTGGGACAAATTAGAGGCCAAAGAAGAAGAAAAACTTGAGAAAATGAGGGGATTTCGTTGAAGCAAAAAAGAAGCTAGAGAGGAAAGGGTTCACGGTGAGAGAGAATGAAGAATGGAAATGAAGAGAAAGTACTAATTTGTTCAATTTCATTAAAAATGTGAAGAAACGAGAAAATAAAAATAATGAAGAAAAAAATAGTTAAATTTTTTAGAAAGTATAAATTGTGAAATTTTTGGTAGGGAAAAAGTTTTGGCTTCTGAAAAGTTTTATTTGAGCCAAATTCTTTTACTACGAAAAAATAGCTTTTTTACTACAAAAATTATAGTGTAGTAAATAAATGGTTTTTTTACTATGGTTTTGGCGTAACAAAAATATATAGGATGCCATTTTGACTTCACTTTGGCTACGGAGTATTTTTGGTAGTAAAAACTACCTTTTGGAATGGTACTTTAACTGTAGTTAAAAACATTGTAACAATAGACCTTTTCTCTTGTAGTGGAAGCTAGCTCAATTAATTAGGAAGAAGTGAATAGCTACAATTGATTTTGATCATGCTCGCAAACTCCATCCCCCTTGTGATCAAAACTAAAAGCAATCTTGTCAATATCCTAACAGGAATCCACCCAACAGCTCCGCCACAAACCATAGCAGAGCAATCCTTTGCCCTTGCCAGTATGAAAAGGACAAGTAGACTATAGGGAAGTAGTGGACCTATGAGAATGCTTCCCAGCAAGACTAGAAGGCAATGCCTCAATCTCATCACCAGTAGAAGAAGTGCTCATTGCGGGAGCTGGTAGGGCACATGCCTTGCTCCACCACTGACTCAGGGGGCTAAAGAAACACTTGCTCGATGGCATCTCTCAGTAATGCTGCTCATAATATGTTTCTCAAGTATCCCTGCTTTTGCTCTCTGAGCACGAATCCTATCAAAGTCAATCTTCTTCCCTTTCGATAAAGGGAAGAAAGATCAAGTCAATATACAAATAATGTGTAGGAAAATATAAATATGTATACAAGAAAAGCAAGAGCCACGAGTTGGAAAAAAAATATGCTATGAACCAGCTAAAAACTTGTAATTAACATTGGAAGAAAAATCAAACAACTCCACTTTGGGAAACTTCACACGAAGGTCATGATAGACTTGACTAAAAGAATCAAAGAGGGAGAACTACTCTACTTACAAGGAATGTCCCAACCTTATCTCTAACAAAGAAGAATATATCCTTCCAAGAACTCTGGACGAAGGTAACCCACACAAAACTTGCTATTTGGCTTGGGGAATGAATTGTAGAAAGATTTATTTAGTACCTTACGTACCCCCAAACAAAGTATAAAAATATTGGTAAGCCCAACTCACTCAAACGCAGTTTAAACCCTATGAAGGATGCAAAGAAATTAAACACAAACTAGCTTAAAAATACACTATAGCTTTATACTATATTTAACAAAAGAGGGCTAGGAAGAAGAGAAAACCCGCAAGTGAAGTAACTATTAAATATTGTGAAGTACCCTATACGAGGTGACATCATGTTGTCTTGAGAAGAAAAAAGAATAAACTTGAATTCATCATAATCACAAATCATATGTCTTAAAGTTTCTAAATCATTCAACTCGAGTAAATACCTAATTTCTATTGCTTTTGGGTAATTATCACCCTTAGTAGGAACACCCTCACACTCTTCATCAGAAGAACCATTCTCTTTGGAGTCAAAACTAGATGATCAAAGCAACTTGTTGGTTTCACTCTCAATAAGAGATTCTTCAAAATTTCTTACGGCCTTAACCGACTGCACTTCAAGAGAAAAATCGGCATACATTTTGACATCACGAGGAGGACAACCTCTATGAGCACAAACCAACTTGTGAGCATCACAAGTACCTAAAGATGATCTGCTGCAAGAAACCCGCCTAAGGCTTGCCCCAGTGAGCAGCAGACGTTGGCGCTGCACAGGTGCCTAGCCAAGCACAGTGCGAGCTACCACCTCCAACACCACCGCCATGTGTGACTAACTGTTTGGCCAAAAGGTTGCCATGTTGGCTCCTCCTCTAGTTCCATTTGACTATTTGGTTAAAGACCCTTTTCTTGAATTCAATTAAAAACTAAACTTAGACATTCTCTAACTCGATTAACACCCCAAAAATCTCATGGACTGAAGGAAGATTACGATAGAATGTACAAACGAAGAAATCAAGAAGCGACAAATGAGTTAAGGAGTTCAAAGTATGAAGGACACCTTACCTTGAGGACTCATCTCAAAACTCCTAATGGAATTTGTCTTTCCTCTTTTGTCTCTCCTTAACCAAAGTGAAACTCTTTGCTATTTTGCTAACTTCCTAGGTGCCAACCAAGCCATCTTTAGATGGAACCTCTTAAAAAGGAATCAAAGACTTTGGGACTTACTCAAACTCAACTTGGATAGAAGTTGAGAATTCACAAACTCTTAAAACCAAGGATATTTACTCAAATTAACATAAAAAAGTTTAATTGATTAAACTTATATTATATTTTCTATATAAAATTAAAAATTTCTCACCAAAAATAGAGGGCTTAATTATGTGACTAAAATTGGACTTAAGGGTATTTTGATAATTTGACTATAACAATTTTAGTCCCAATCAAGGCCATTTTTGGCCTACTTTTGTGCACCAAAAATCCATGGGCACTTCCGTAACATTAATTCACACAATTTAGATAAATTTTCATATTTAAAACACCTTTCAAAAATGAAAATTCAAGTGCTGAAACATGCTTCAAAAATCAAGTATAATTGAGAATCAACATTCTCCAAAAGTCAAGTATAAATGAGAATCAACATTATCCAAAACTCCTCAATTAACTCCAATCCAATTGGATCCAAAAAAATGATCAAAAACCCTTAAGACCAGTAGAAAGCCTAATATGACTCAATTCAAACCCAACTAATGTAAAATCAACTCCAGACAGCAACTAAACATAGCAAATTTAACGTATGTAATGACAATTTGGAATTTGAAAGCCTAAGTCAAAACCCCCTAAATTGAATCACTCAAGAACCCTAACTTTAATTTCTCAAAATTAGAGCCATCTAGGTTGTATATTCTGCAAACTCAATTTTCTGTGTTCAATTGGCATTATCCAAGTTAGGAATACGCAATAATATTGCCAAAGAATCACGAAACCACAATCAATTCACGATCAAAATTTTTTCCCCTTTTTTTGCTGGAAACAAAAACAAGATAAATAGGAATTTATCTCAAGTTGGCTCTAGATACCAACTGATGCGAAACCCTAAGGATATAATGATTTTGAAACCCCAATCACATAATTTGATATCCCCATTGAACCCCTAAGATACTTGGTCTTAGAAATACAAATAATTAGGAATAAGAATCAAAAATTGAATAAACACTATAAGGAATTAGAACCTATTCAATTTCTTGATGCAACAATCAACGTTGTGGTTTTTCTTCAGAGAAAAATGCAGAAAATAAATCAATATTCATAAAAAATCTGCCATACACATTTTTAAGAGAGTATTTATACTCTTGTTGTAAGCCCTAATTAAAATAAGATATAAACTAAGCTTGCAGATAATAATCGAAGCCCAAATCTAGTTAGGAATAAGAGTTTGACTTGGCTACAACTTCTTCTTTTCTCCATGAGTTCCACACATTTGGGAATTCTTTTGACCTTCTGGGGCCATTTCAAGCCTTATACAACAAGCACAAGGTGATGGGCTGTCCAACAAGCACAATTTGCAAAGCCAGCTTTCAATCTTTACTTTTGCTCTTGTGATAGGTCCCATTGGCATGTTGCAATCTCCATTTTTTCCCTCCAATGCCAAAATAACCATCATACCCTCCAGTACCACCAGTGCTCATATTAGAGAGCCACTTGCAAAATCACCTAAACACTTAAATTCATCAATTGAATCAAGCATTTGGAGATTTAAAATCAATCCATCACAAGAATTAATTCACTAAAATCCAAATTAAGGTATGAATTAGGATCTGATACCAAAGTAGGCTTAGGATCCAAAATATAAAACCAAAAATAGGCAAAATGTAACCAAACTACTCCACCCCAAGGATCTTATTCATGCTCAAAATAAGGATTTAGTTGCAGAAAAATTACCTCTAAATATCAGCACAAAGCAAAGAGGATGATTACTCCAATGAACTCTTCAATGGAAGATCTACACACAACAAAATATGACAATGGTTGAGCCCCTTACACAACTCCAAAAAGCATCAAAATTGGCAGGTAACTCCACCACAAATCCAGGTAGATGCTGCCAAAATTTCTCTCCAATTAGAAGCTCCTAAGTCCTCCAAATCTGCCACCGAAACTGCTGGACAATAATGGTTCACCAAGGAACTCTTAGTTCCCCAAGTGTTGGACCTCTAATGACAAAGTCCACATACCTTAGACAAGCACTAGATCAACCTAACTTAAGCTAGAACAAGTGAAGAAGAAGGTGATAGGAGGTGTTTTGGAGGTGAGAGGGAGATGAGAAAATTTAGTGTGAGTCTTCAACACATGAATATCACACTTTTTGGAGGGAAATAAAAAATGCATCTAATCACCATCACATGGCTGGCCAAGTGGCCTTATACAGAGGAGAGAGAATATAAGTTGGCATCACACCTCCTATGCTTAGTTGGCCAATTGCCAACTTGCATATGAATTTGAATTTCACATGCATTTGCATTAAATTAACATTTGCATTTCATGTTATGAAATGAAATGCAAATTAACTCTAATTCAAATTCAAATGAACTCTTTCATTTGATTTCCCTCAAAAATCAAATTCTTATTAATTAATTAAATTAACTCTTTAACTTAATTAATATGACTTAACTCCTTACGTCAATTAACGTAACTTTTTAAGTTAATTAGTGTTAACTTAACTCCTTAAGTCAACTTGACTAACTAATTGTCACATGGCACCAATTAAATTAACTCCTTAATTTAATTGGTCCAATTTAACTCCTTAAATTATTTTGATTAATTTAACACTTAAATTAATCAAGCCAAAATGACAAAGTAAATTGTCAAAAACCTTCCCCCCCAAAACACACCCAAGGTGAAATTTCTAACTCCTTAGAAAATTCCTCTTATCAAATAAGTGCTTCCTATAGGCTTTTGTGTGTGACTCATTAGGGTCATCCATTCATTAGACATAGGTTTACAACTCATTGTGATATTTTGAATATTGAAATATTCTCATTAGTTTAAACTCCTTTAAGCTAATAGCCCTTTCGATTAATCTCTATTAATCAAAGAGTACCACATCTTCATGGTCGATGTCTAGCTACAAACTCATGGAGCCCAACTAAGTGAATAAATGAATTATGTCTTGATGAACCATTCTAGCACTACGCTTACCATGCAAATACGGTTCTTCCATCTCCTATCTTCCAAAAGAGGCCTAAGGTAGGATATTTGTCGGCTTTATAATAGCCTCGATAACTATGTTTCTAGATCTAATGTTCGATTCCTCTCTAAGACCTCAACTTTGGGAGACTCCTTTTCCAAATTGCCATACTACCTTGGGCAAAGATTTCTTGAAATTGATCATTATAGAATACACAGGAGATGCACTCATCCTTCACAATAATGAGGAGATGGATTCCATCTTGAATCTCACAAACCTCCATTCTTAAGTAGCTCATGCTCAATCTCAACCCCAAAAGACTCGCTACATGGTCGGAGAAGAGTCAAAGTATAAGGATCTAAATACAAGGTTACATGGATCCTCATGTCCAAGGACTAATTATATACACTAGCGTAAGCTAGAGAACTTGCCTGTTTAGCTATCTAATGAATTCTCTGGGCGGGTCTTCAGTGAACTTATTTTTAATAAGTACCCATTGACATGCATCCATGTATAACATATATTGCTCATGAAACAGAGCAATATCCAACTCCTTCGAATATGCATCATTAGTGTAAGTCTATCCAAATCTCAGATGTCATGTCTTATAAGATTCTATGACTAGGAATACTTAAAATCATAACCATAGAGACTTGTTTCATGATCACTATCAAATGCATGACCAAGTCCCATAGTCTTATGTGATTTAGGGGTTTCAACCAAATGCAAGTGAAGTATAATAAGCATAAGATATAAAGATGGCCATTTTATAAAAATATCATTCAATCAAGATTGTATCACAAGTAAAATAGTTTTACATGCCAATGTAATTGGCTGTAAAGCACTGTTCCAACAATCTTCCACTTGCCCTAAAGCCAATTTTCCATAGTCTTAAGGTCCATCTTCTCTAGATACCCTTCAAAGACCTTTTGTGTTAGGGGTTTAGTTAGTAGATTTGCTATATTCTCTTATGAGGCTACCATCTCCACTCGGATGTCACCTCTATCAATGATCTCGTGGATCAAATGGTGTGACCGTCTTGCCGCTTTGTGTATTTTTGCCCTTCTAAACTTGATTTTTTTTCATAGACTTTTTATGCACAATTTTTGTGTAAGAGCCCATTTGGTTTCATTTTATGGAGCAATTTTCATTTTTTAGTGAAATACATAGTGAAAAGTTAGTTAGAATAGTTGCATTTGAAAATGAAGTTTTATTTAGATGTGTTGCAGAAAATTATAGGTTCATATATGTGTGAAAATGAGATGTATTTGGATGTTCGGTGTTTTTATATTAAAAGTTGTGTAGTTTTTGAATTTGAATTGATGATGTGATGCGTGATTGTTTGAAAAAATAATATTATAATTTAAATATAAATTTGAAAAATTACATGGTGCATGCATTTTCACTAAGATAGATTTGAAAAGTGGTTATTATCAAATTAGGATGAAACCTGTGGATGAGTGGAAAACTGAATTTTAAACAAAATATGGCCAATATGAATAGTTGGTTATGCCATTTGGTTTGACTAATGCATTGAGTACTTTCATAAGATTAATGAACCATGTATTGCGTGATTTTTTTGGGTAAATTTGTTATTGTTTATTTTGATCATATCTTGATATACAACAAATGCTTAGATGATCATATAATGCATGTTAGGGTTGTATTGACTCTTCTTAGGATGAGAAGTTGTAGCAAACCTTAAGAAGTGTACTTTTTGCATTGATATAATTATGTTTCTTGGGTTTGTTGTGAGTACACATGGCATTGAGGTGAATAAGGAGAAGGTGAAGGCTATTAAAAAATGGCCAACTCCTAAGATAGTTAGTGAAATTAGGAGTTTTAATGGATTAGCTAGCTTTTATAGAAGGTTTGTGTGTGATCTTTCCACTATAGCTGCTCCATTGACTGAGATTATTAAGAAAGAAGTTGTGTTTAGATGGGGAAACGAATAAGAACTTGCGTTCAATACATTGAAAGATAAACTGTGTTCTGCTCCTATTCTTGTTTTACTTGATTTTAACAAGACTTTTGAGATTGAGTGTAATGCATCTGGGATTGGGAATAGTATTGTTTTAATGCAAGAAAATGTCCCATTGCATACTTTAGTGAGAAATTGACTGATGCTCAACTTAGATATTCCACTTATGATAAGGAATTATATGCCTTAGTTCGTGCATTGGATGTTTGGCAACATTACTTGCTTCCTAAAGAATTTGTTATACATACTGATTATGAATCTTTGAAGCATTTAAAGGGCCAAGGGAAATTGAATAAAAGGCATGCTAAATGGGTAGAATTTATTGAGGCTTTTCCATATGTGATTTGCTATAAGTAAGGAAAGGAAAACATTGTTGTTGATGCGTTGTCAAAGAGATATGCTTTAATCGCTACACTTATATCTAAGTTGTTAGGATTTGAGCAATTTAAAGATATGTATGCAACTGATGTTGACTTTGTTGATTTGTATATTACATGTGAGCGTGGTGCATTTAATAAATTCTATAGACATGAAGGTTTTCTGTTTCGTGGCAATAGAATTTGTGTCCCTGTTTGTTTTGTGCGTTAGTTGCTAGTTAGGGAATCACATAGTGGTGGATTGATGGTTCATTTTGGTGTGCATAAGACTTTAGCTGTTTTGAGTGAACATTTCTATTGGCCTGGTATGAGAAAAGATGTTCAGAAAGTGTGTTCTAAATGTATTAGATGTAAACAGGCTAAATTTAAGTCTATGCCTCATGGATTGTATACACCCTTACCTATTCCTACCACTCCTTGGGTTGATATTTCTATGGTTTTGTGCTCGGTTTACCTAGAACTAGGAAGGGTAGAGATAGTATATTTGTTGTGGTTGATAGATTGAACAAGATGATACACTTTATTGCTTGTCATAAAACTGATGATGCCACTAACATTGTTGATTTATTCTTTAGAGAAATTGTTTGATTGCATGGTATCCTTAGATCTATTGTTTCTGATAGGGATGTTAAGTTCTTAAGCCACTTTTGGAAGGTTTTGTGGAGTAAGTTAGGTACTAAACTTTTGTATTCTACTACTTGTCATCCACAAACTGATGGACGACAAACTTAAGTGATAAATAGAACTTTGGGTACATTGTTGCGTGCTGTTGAGGAAAGAATTTGAAAACTTGGGAAGATTGTTTGCCTTTTATTGAATTTGCTTATAATAGGTCAATACATTCTTATATAGATTTTTCACCTTTTGAAATTCTATTTGGTTTTAATCCTTTGATTGTTTTGGATTTGACTCTTTTGATTTTGAGTGATATTACTAATTTAGATGGTGAAAGTAAGGCTGAAAAGATTAAAACTATACCTATGAAGTGATGTGAAACCCTACGGATATATTGATCCCGAAACCCCAAACACACAAATTGATATTGAACAAACCCTAGAATAAAAACCCTCCCTATGGAACCCCTAAGATACCTGATATTAGAAGCGCAAATAGTTAGGAATAAGAATCAAAAAATTGAATAAGAGGGTGTTTGGGTGAGCTTATATGTTGATAAAAAGTGTTTGGTAATTTTTTTTTGAAAAAAGAGCTTATAAGTTCCTAAAATAAGATGTTAGGAACTTATAAGCTCTTTTAAAAAAAGTAAGGAGACCCTAATTTATTTTTAAGATCTTAACAAGCTCCTTCATTTTTAATCATTTTAATTACAAAGTTGTCGTTATTAATATCTTATAAGCTCCAAGATCTTATTTTATCCAAACACTTCAGTAATTTATTTTAAAAATAAGATCTAACATCTTATAAGCTCTCAAAACATTTTATGAGATGTAAGAGCTTATAAGATGTTTAAAATAAGCTTAGCCAAACACCCTCTAAATACTAGAAGGAATTAGTACCTTGAAAGAACCTATTCAATTTCTTGATGCAACAAGCAAAGTTGTGGTTTTTTCTTGAGGGAAAAAAATGCGGAAAATAATTCAAAATTCATCAAAATCTGCCATACATGTTTTTAAGAGAGTATTTATACTCTCCTTGCAAGCCTTAATTAAAATAAGATATAAACTAAGCCTACGGATAATAATCCAAGCCCAAATCTAATTAGAAATAAGAGTTTGACTTGGTTACATCTTCTTTTTTTGTCAGTGAGTCCCATACGTTTGGGACTTATTTTCACCTTCTTGGGCCTTTTCAAACCATATACACCAAGCATAAGGTGATAGGCTATCCAACTTTATTCTTTTGGCTTCTTAACATGTTTTTCTCTTTCTTAGCCCATTCTTGATGCATCTCTTCAACAAATGACTTAGTCAAATTTGCAAAGCCATCTTTCAACTTCTCTACTTTTGCTCTTGTGATAGGTACCATTGGCAAGTTGCAGTCTCCATTTTGCCCTCCAATGCTAAAATAACCATCTTACCCTGTAGTGTCTCTAGTGCTCATATCAGTACCTCCCTCATCTGAAAGATTTATCCTCGAATCTGAATCCATATCAAAAGGAGAAAGATCAGAAACATTAAAAGTAGCAGAAATTTTATACTCACCTAGAACATCAATCTTGCAAGCGTTATCATTAATCTTTTTCTAGCACATGGAATGGACCATCTCATCTAGTATCAAGCTTGGATTTTATTTGATTAGGAAACCTTTCCTTTCTCAAATGAACCCAAACCCAGTCACCAGGTTCAAATATCACTTGCTTCCGCCCCTTATTCATTCTTTGGGCAGTCAATTTGTTTCTCTTTTCAATCGTGTCACGTGCCTTCATATATATAGTTTTAACCCTTTTAGCCTTGCTTTCACCATCTAAATTATCAATATCACTCAAAGGCAAAGGAGTCAAATCCAAAATAGTTAAAGGATTAGAACCATATACAATTTCAAAAGGTGAAAAACCTGTAGAATAATGTACTGACCTATTATAAGCAAATTCAATGAAAGGCAAACAATCCTCCTAAGTTTTCAAATTCTTTCCTACAACAGCACACAACAAGGTACCCAAAGTTCTATTTATCACTTTAGTTTGTCCATTAGTTTGTGGATGATAAGTAATAGAATACGAAAGTTTAGTACCTAACTTACTCACAAAACCTTCCAAACGTGGCTCAAGAACTTAACATCGCTATCAGAAACAATCTAGGGACACCATGCAATCTGACAATTTCTCTAAAGAACAAATCAGCAATGTTAGTGGCATCATTAGTTTTATGACAAACAATAAAGTGTGCCATCTTGTTCAATCTATCAACCACAAAAAATATACTATCTCTACCCTTCCTAGTTCTAGGAAAACCGAGCACAAAATCCATAGAAATATCAACCCAAGGTGCTGTTGGAATAGGTAATGATGTATACAATCCATGAGGCATAGACTTAGATTTAGCTTGTTTACATGCAATACATTTAGAACACACTTTCTCAACTTCTTTTCTCATACCAGCCCAATAGAAATGCTCACTCAAAACATCTAAAGTCTTATGCATACCAAAATAACCCATCAATCTACTACTATGTGATTCCCTAACTGGCAACTCATGCACAGAACAAATAGAGACACAAATTCTATTGCCACGAAACAGAAAACCTTCATGTCTATAGAATTTATTAAATGCACCACGCTCACATCTAATATACAAATCAGCAAAGTCAACATTAGTTGCATATATATCTTTAAATTGCTTAAACCCTAACAACTTAGATGTAAGTGTAGTGATTAAAACATATCTCCTTGACAACTCATCAACAATAATGTTTTCCTTTCCTTGGTTATAGCAAATCACATATGGAAAAGCCTCAATAAATTCTACCCACTTAGCATGCCTTTTATTCAATTTCCCTTAGCCCTTTTAATGCTTCTAAGATTCATGATCAGTATGTATAATAAATTCTTTATGAAGCAAGTAATGTTGGCAAACATCCAATGCACGAACTAAGGCATATAATTCCTTATCATGAGTGGAATATCTAAGCTAAGCACCTCTCAATTTCTCACTAAAGTAATTTTTCTTGCATTAAAACAACACCAATCCAAATCTCAGATGCATCACACTCAACCTCAAAAGTCTTATTAAAATTAGGTAAAACAAGAATAGGAGCATAACACAATTTATCTGTCAATGTATTGAATACATGTTCTTGTTCCTTTCCTCATCTAAACTCAACTTCTTTCTTAATAATCTCAGTCAATGGAGTAGCTATAGTAGAAAAATCACACACAAACCTCCTATTAAAGCTAGCTAACAATGAAAACTCCTAACTTCACTAACTGTCTTAGGAGTTGGCCATTCTTTAATAGCCTTCACCTTCTCCTCATCTACTTCAATGCCATGTGTACTCACAACAAACCGAAGAAATACAAGTATATCAATGAAAAAAGTAAATTTCTTAAGATTTGCGTACAACTTCTCCTTCCTAAGAAGAGTCAAAACATCCCTAAAATGCATTATATGATCATCTAAGCATTTGTTGTATATCAAGATATCATCAAAATAAACAATAACAAATTTACCCAAAAAAATCACGCAGTACATGGTTCATTAATCTTATGAAAGTACTCAGTGATTAGTCAAACCAAATGGCATAACCAACCATTCATATTGGCCATATTTTGTTTAAAATGCAGTTTTCCACTCATCCACAGGTTTCATCCTAATTTGATAATAACCACTTTTCAAATCAATCTTAGTGAAAATGCATGCACCATGTAATTCTTCAAGCATATCATCCAACCTAGGGATATGATAGCAATACTTAACTATAATTTTGTTGACTACTCCACTATCTACACACATCCGTCGAGTTTCATCCTTCTTTGGAACCAATAGCACAGGTACGACACATGGACTCGTGCTCTCCCTCACATGTCCTTTTGCTATCAACTCTTCCACTCACATTTGAAGCTCCTTCGTCTCCTCAGGATTACATCTGTAGGCTTGGTCGGTTAGGAATTTGAGATCCAGGTACAAAGTCAATTTAATACTCAATTTCTCTCAATGGTGGTAAACATGTGGGCATCTCATTAGGGAATACATCATCAAACTCTTGCAATAAAGAGACAAAAACACTAGGCAAATTGGGGTTAAGGTCAATTTCAGATAATAAAACCTCTCTATACCTAATCACTATCAAAGCTCTCTTGCCTAGAAAAGGATTCTTTAAATCTCTCTCTTTTGCATAGAACTTCGTCACTCTTCACTAATTCTTTCTTTTCACATCCTTCAACTTTCTCATTCCTTTCTCTCTTTTCACTCACCAACTTTTTCTCTCCTACAAATCCCTCTTTCTTGTTTCCACTTGTGCAATCACTAACCATTGGGCCTTTATCTTTATTCTTTCCTCGCATGGCCTCTTTTCTCTCATTACTTTTTTTAACCTCACTACTTGAACTCCCACAAGAAGATTATTGAAGTTTAATATGGTCAAGGTAAACTTCCTTGGGTGATAGAGGTGCAAGAGTGACTTTATGTCCATTATGCTCATAGGAATATCTATTCTTGTACCCATCATGTATTACACGCCTATCAAATTGCCATGTCCTACCCAATAACATATGGCCAGCCCGCATGGGTACTACATCACGAACTACCTCATCACTATATCTCCTAATAGTAAAAGTTACCACAACCTGCCTAGTAACTTTCACCTCTCCACTATCATTCAACCATTGCAACCCATATAGATTAGGGTCTTTATCATACTTCAGTGTCAATTTCTCAACTAAAGTGGTACTAACCACATTAGCACAACTTCCTTCATCAATTACTAAGCTACACACCTTACCACCTATCAAGCATCCAGTGTAAAATATATTTTCTATTTGTTCTAAGCTCTCACTCTAACATTCAAGTTCAATGCACATGTAGCAACAACAGATTCACCATGAATAGCATATTCAACATTATCATCATCACAACATCCTCTAAAGATGGCATATCATTATCACTACCATCAAACTTATATTCATCATCAGACTCAGATACAATTTCACTACCTATAAGAATCATAGTTGTTTTGTTTGGACATTCATATGCATAATGACCCAAACCATGACATTTGAAGCACTTAATATCCCTATGTTAGGAAGTAGTAGTGGAAGAAGAAAAATTAGAAGTACTGTTTTAGAGAATAGACTTTTTATCCTTGTTCCTTGATGCATCCAGCCTTTTCTCCTTTTAAACTAAGCCCCTATCTCTTTTCTTTTCATCATAATTTTACTATTTTGAACCCCATTTTGAGTTGGAATTTTGAAATGCACGGGCTACCCCTCTTTGCTTTTATTGTTTCTCTACCTTCATAGCTATACTCACCAAATCCTCCATCTCCACATAATGTTGTAGGTCCACAACATCAGCAATTTCTCTATTCAAACCATTAATAAATCTAACCATTGTTACTTCTGTATCCTCCTCTATGTTGGCCATAATCATCAACATCTCCATCTCCTTATGTTAGTCCTCAACTAACTTAGACCCTGAATGAGTCTTTGTAGTTTTTGGAGTATCTCCCTATAATAGTAAGATGGAACAAATCTTTTCTTCATAATAGCCTTCATATCTACCCAAGTCTCAGTAGGTCTCTCACTATTTATCCTCCTAGACTGCACCAATTGATCCCACCAGACTAATGCATAGTCATTGAATTCAACTGCTGCAAGTCTCAATTTTTTCCCTTCAAAGTAGTTAAGGCAATCAAAGATCAACTCCACATTTCTCTCCCACTCCATGTATGCTTCAAGCATCATTTTGCCCTTCAAATGATGGAATTTTCATTTTGATAGCTTTAAATTGTTGTCCCTTCTAGCTTCGAATCTAGCTTCTCTCCCTCTATTTTTAGCCGAACTACTATTATCAAACTCATCCTCAAACATCTCTTGATTAAACCTATCTGGAGGCCTATTTTGTAAACCATTCCCATAAATATTATGTGCCACCTCTTTTCTCCACTTATCCATCTCATCAAGCCTGCTATTCAACTTCTGAAATTAACTAGTAAATGCCCTGTACATCACCTTTATATATGGTGTCATGTTAGCTTCCTTATCAAAGGGTTCTTTACCCTCCCTCCTTGGAAGAATATTACTCATTTTATAAAAAAACCAGCAAAAGGTGTTAGCAAAAACAGCTTCACAAAAGAAACACTCCCTCACGTGTTTCACTCAAGTGGATGTGAGCCCTCGTGTTTGCACTCAATTCTGGTTGTTGCTCTCTTTATGAGCACTTATTTATGTCTTTTACCTCTCTTGACCACCGTGAATGTTTCACTTCAGAAATCAAACTAATTCAATTCAAAGCAAATTCACCAGTAGTATTTATATAGGAGTAGCAATGAAAAACCTAACAAAAAAAAAGAAAAGAAAAGCACAAAGTCTAGAGACAAAGTAAATGTGACCAGCAAGGAAAATGATGTGGTGGCACACGAGAAAGAATGTGTATCATGTGATTTTTATGCAAGCTAAGTAACAAGAATGC
The DNA here is from genome assembly GCA_018894105.1 of Jacaranda mimosifolia. Lineage (NCBI taxonomy): Eukaryota > Viridiplantae > Streptophyta > Magnoliopsida > Lamiales > Bignoniaceae > Jacaranda > Jacaranda mimosifolia. Next base: position 16,245,410 of record CM032128.1, on the reverse strand, counting down.
AATATGTTACTTATCTAACATGAACATATGCAAATTAGGTGAAAACAAAGAAAGAAAACACAAAGAATGAATAAAAAAAAATGAAACGATAGAAAATAGAAGAATTTGGTCAATCCTAATGGAAGGCCGATTGTGACTCAATTCTAATCCAATTGATGTCCAATAAACTCTAAATAGCAACTAAAAGTAGCCAATTTAGCTTATACAATGGCAATTTTGAATTTGAAAGCCTAGGTCAAAAAACCCCAAATTGAATAACTCAAAAACCCTAACTTTAATTTCTTAAAATTAGAGCAATCCAAGGTTTATATTCTGCAAATTCAACTTTTTGTGTTCAATTGGCATTCTCCAAGTTTGGAATATGCAAAATATTGCAAAAGAATTACAAAACCACAGTCAATTCACAATTTGATTTCTTTTTTTTCCTTTTTTTTCAATTTTTTTTTTGGCTGGAAACAAAAACAAGATAAAATGGAATTTATCTCAAGTTGGCTCTAGATACTAAATGATGTGGAACCCCAAGGATATATTGATCCCGGAACCCCAAACACACAAATTGATATTAAACGAACCCAAGAATAAAAACCTTCCCTATTGAACCCCTAAGATACTTGATCTTAGAAATGCAAATAATTAGGGATAAGAATTAGAAAATTGAATAAATACTAGCAGGAATTAGTACCTTGAAAGAACCTATTTAATTTCTTGATGCAATAAGCAAAGTTGTGGTTTTTCTCTTGAGAGAAAAAAACATAGAAAATAATTCAAAATTCATCAAAATCTGCCATACACATTTTTAAGAGAGTATTTATACTCTCATTGCAAGACCTAATTAAAATAAGATATAAACTAAGCCTACAGATAATAATCTAAGCCCAAATCCAATTTGAAATAAGAGTTTGACTTGGTCACAACTTCTTCTTTTCTCAGTGAGTTCCAGACGTTTGGAACTTATTTTGGCCTTCTTAAGCCTTTTCAAGCCTTATACACCAAGCATAAGGTGATGGATTGCCCAACTTCATTCTTTTGGCTTCTTGGCATGTTATTCTCTTTCTTAGCCCATTCTTGATGTATCTCTTCAACAAATGACTTAGCCAAATTTGCAAAGCTATCTTTCAGCCTCTTTACTTTTGCTCTTGTGGTAGGTCCCATTGGTAGGTTGCAATCTCCATTTTCCCTCCAATACCGAAATAACCATCTTACCCTACAATGCCTCCAGTGCTCATATCATGAAGGCACGTAAGATGATTGAAAAAAGAAACAGATTGACTGCCGAAAGAGAGAATAAGGGGCGGAAGCAAGTGGTTTTTTAACCTCGTGACTGGGTTTGGGTTTATTTGAGAAAGGAAAGGTTTCATAATCAAAGAAAATCCAAACTTGATGCTAGAGGAGATGGCCCATTCCAAGTGCTGGAAAAGATTAATGATAATTCTTACAAGATTAACATTCCATGTAAGTATAAAGTTTCTGCTACTTTTAATATTTCTGATTTTTCTCCTTTTGATATCAATTCAGATTCGAGGACAAATCTTTCAGAGGAGTGAGGGACTGATATGAGCACTGGAGGCACTATAGGGCAAAATAGATATTGCAACTTGCTAATGGAACCTAATACAGGAGCAAAAGCAAAGAGGCTGAAGATAGCTTTGCAAATTTGGCTAAGTCATTTGTTGAAGAGATGCATCAAGAATAGGCTAAAAAAGAGAAGAACATGTCAAGAAGCCAAAAAAATAAAGTTGGATAGCCTATCACCTTATGCTTAGTGTATAAGGCTTGAAAGGCCCAAGAAGGCCAAAATAAGTCCCAAATGTGTGGGACTCACTAAGAAAAGAAGAAGTTGTGACCAAGTTAAACTCTTATTTCTAATTGAATTGGGCTTGGATTATTATCCATAGGCTTAGTTTATATCTTATTTTAATTAGGGCTTGCAAAGAGAGTATAAATACTCTCTTAAAAATGTGTATGGCAGATTTTGATGAATTTTGAATTATTTTCTGCATTTTTTCTCTCAAGAAAAACCACAACTTTGCTTGTTGCATCAAGAAATTAAATTAGTTGTTTCAAGGTACTAATTCCTGTTGGTATTTATTCAATTTTCTGATTCTAATTCCCAATTATTTGCGTTTCTAAGATCAAGTATCTTAGGGGTTCAATAGGGAGGATTTTTATTCTAGGGTTTGTTGAATATCAATTTGTGTGTTTGGGGTTTCGGGATCAATATATCCTTGGGGTTTCACATCACTAAGGGTGAGGTTTTCTTTTCTCTTGTAATTTTTTGCAAGGAGGCAAAGGAGACCAAGAGGATCAAAAGGGCTTCAAGACCCATGAATGTATTGAATATATTCATGTAATAGATATGATCTGTTAATTTAATCAACCTACCTAAAATCAACTAGGTAGTGCAACTATGGCTCTAAGTGCACTACTTGGTTAAGGATCATGGTCATCCCAACCTTAGATGCATATTAGGTTTGTTTACTTATTTATGTTTTCTTTATCTTATTGATGTATGAGATGCATGGTTAGGATAGAGAACCTAAATAAGAAAAGATAAAAATTGATAAGATCATCTAAGCAAGTAAATCCCTCAACTTAGAGGAGACAAGTTCATAAAAATATTAAATCAAATTGAATGTAATTAAATCGGGTTTAATAATCCAAACCTTCTACCAATAGGCAAGTGACATGAGACTCTACCTCAATTTTGTGTTAGCTCACGAATCGTGAGATACGTATTGCAAGAAAACTATGATCGCTACCTTAGCATAAGATGTACTCTAATTTAAAATTCGCTATAACATTGTCTCATGTAAGTCATGGAATGATCATAGTTGAATTTATAATTAAAGATTGATTGGTAGGTCCGACTTAATACCTAGTAGTATAGATGTCACATGAGTCGTGGTCTATATGAAAAGTGAGGCAAAACATATCAAGGGTTGCATAGAGATGCAATTGGCAATAGTTACCTACCTTAGGATCATGAGTGGATATCTCACATGTCGTGGGTCCACAAGTGATGCCTTTGGACCTTGATACTCACAACTAGGAAATATGATTTCCCAAATTCATAAAAGGGTAAGGAATTTGATAAATAGTGGAACAAAGATATGCTTAAAAGACCATAAACATGTTTTTAATATCAAATTCAATCAAATGCTTATATTCCCTTCTTTCTTTGTAGATTTACGAAACATCAAGAATGGCTAAAAATCCACTTAGCATCATTTTGAAAACTAATAAACTAACTGGGCTGAACAACCACAACTTAAAAAACCTCAAAATCATTCTAGATTATAAGAAATAGACATATATCCTATATCAAGGTTCTCCAAATCCCATATGGATGTGGATCAAGAGAAACGTGAAATGTTCACGAATTGGGTTCAGGATCGCCTCCTATTTCATAGTATCATGATGGCATTTATGAACTTCAAAAGTCTCACAAACACATGAAACATACCTTGGTAAATTGCTTGCAAGAGTTGTATAGCCAAATAACGTATGAGAGGTTCATGTAGTCAAAGGAGATTTTTTAAGCTAGGATAGTTGAGGGGTCATTTGTCCTCAACTATAGTCTAAAGATGAATAGACGTGTTGAGAAGCTCTTCAACTTGGACGTAGTGATGGATAATGATCTCTATGAGGATTTGATCCTCCTATCCTTGTCGAGTTCATTTGACCAAAGCATTAATCAAGGCGGAGATGACCATGAAAAGGACAAGCCTATAATGCTTGCTTCATCCTCCTAATCCAAAGGCTCTAGGGGCTAGAAAAAAGTGAGCAAGAAGAAAAAGAGTTCTTCTTTAAGGAGGAAACAAACATTTAAGGCGTCTAGAGCAGTAAAGAAAATAATTGAGGAGAATAAGGATGCAACTTGTTTCTATTATGGCATATTGGGTCATTAGAAGCCCCAAGTACAAGGAATGTCTTATAACTCTAGGGTAGGGTGAGTTGTTTATTGAAGTGCATTTAAGGATAAATTTTTCCTTATTAGTATATAATACCACATGTGGTTCTAATTTTTGTAATTTGTCATAAAGAATGAAAAATGAATAAATTTTAGTGATAAGGATATGATCCATTGCCTTGGCAAATAAGCAAGAGTTGTGGCCAAAGCCAAAGGCATAAGTTAGGTAAGACTTAAGAGATTCTAAAACTTATACTAAATCCTTGTTAATATGTACCTAGGTGCAATTGGTACAATGTATAAAGGATTATACATTTTAGATTATCCGCCATCACTAATACACATTCATTAAAACAAAATAACATTAGATAACCAAGAAATACATACCTTTGGCATGCTAAACTTGGACATATTTCCAAGAATAGGATGAATAAGTTAGTAGCTCTCAAATCACTAAATGTTAGTGGACTAGAGGATCATCTACCAACTTGTGAGTCTTATTTAAAAGGAAAAATGGCTAAGTCTATTTTTCTGGGACAAATGGAGTGTTCCATAAGTCCTTTGGATTTGATCTATACTAAAAGCTAATGCAAGATGAGGCTATTCTTACTTCATTACCTTCACCATGATTGCACTCAATTCAGACACGTGTATCTTATGAAGTACAAGTCCAAAATTTTTGAAAAGTTCAAAGAGTATAGGAATGAAATAGAAAAGCAATTAAAACATAGTATCAAAACTCTTCCATCGGAGTGGGGAGGTGAATACTTAATTACCAAATTCTTTGATTATTTAAAAGAGAATGGGATTCTCTCATAATGGACTATACCCGACACAACCCAACATAATAGAGTAGCCAAGAGAAGAAACTATACATTGTTAAACATGGTACAATCCATGGTGAGCTTCACCAATTTTCTTACCTCCTTTTGGGATACACCTTTATGACGATGACGAGGCTAGTACACATAGTACTCTCAAAGTCAATGCCCAATACACCGTATGAGATGTGATCTGGCAAAGCACCCTCTTACTTTTATTTAGAGTTTGGGGGTCTCCCATCTCTATCAAGAGAATAGTGAGAGATAAGTTGGATATGAGATTCACCTTGTGCAAGTTTGTGGGATACCTAAAAGAGTCTTTAGGTTATTATTTTTATGATCCCTCAGAACAAAATGTGTTTGTTTTGAGGAATGCCACTTTTTTAGAAAAGGAATTTCTATTATATAAAAAAATGGCATTATTGTTAAGCTTGATAAAGTTTAAGATGATCATATTATCCCACAAGTGGTAGAAACAACGGAGCATCCCAAGCCTAACACACAACCTCTTAGAAGGTCGGACCGAATCAAGAAGCAACCCAAAAGGTTCAGATTCATTTATGAAATGGGACAAATGGACAGCGATCTGAAGACTTATAAGGAAACTATGTTGAGAAGCCATGAAATTTTAAATGGACTCCATATACTCCAACAAAGTATGGACTTTGGTAGATCTACCAGAGGGTGTAAGAACTTAGGAAAACAACTATACCTCCGATTCTTTTAGAAATCTAATACTTACTCTAGATTCATGGTTATTTTTATCTTTATTTTGTTATGACACTATTCACAAAAGCATACTTGATTTTGGAAATTTGGAGTGAACTTGTCATCTATAGATATAAGATTCTTGAATCTAAAATAATTGAAGGGCAAAAGTGGAATTCTAAAAATTGTGTAGGACTTTGGACAAATTAGCTAAAATTCAGTCTTCTATATTATTTTGACAAATAAAATTATCCCAATTCAAGGAGTTAAAACTAAATACCAAAAAGTAAAAAACTTAAATATGATAGATGGCAACTTGTGGGTGAAGCCACATATTTTGACCAAGTCTAGCCTTACCCCTTATAATTTATTTCTCCCTTCATTGTTAGCAAAATTGGGACATTTAGGTAGGAAAAAAAATGGAAATAAAAGAAAAAGGGAGAGAAAAGAGAAGGAGCAAGCTAAATAGAGAAAAAAGGAAAACCCAACTCTTGCTTTCAAAAGGTAGCACTCTTTAGCCATTTAAAGTGGTTTATTTGGAATTATATGTGTTTATTATAGCATATATATTTAGATTATGATTTAAATCATGTATGAGTTTGTGTGCATTAATTTGGTAAACACCAATTAGAGTTGGACATAAACTTAAGATTGCTTGGCAAGTGGAAGGGCTTATGAGGTTTGAACTTATATATATCTTATTTTTCTAAAAATTATGGCTACAAATGTGTAAGTGGGTTCAAAAATAGAGGGATTTAATTCAACCCTAGATTGTTTAGAATTAAATTAAGAAAAATCATATTTCTATAGTTAACCTTTGGACTTTGGAATTGGTATCAAGGTAGAAGTGTTATGGCTGTGTTAAACCTAATCACCACATAATGCTAGTTGATATAATTTGTGAGTTACTAAATGATTAGTAGGAAGAACTATACAGGAAAAATTGAAGAAGTACTTGACTAGAATACTTTAGTTGGTTGAAGATGAGAGTTAGAGTTACATATGTAAATAAGAACCAAAATATCTTATTATTGAGTATGTTTCATATTTATAGAACTATGAATTATATGGAAGAAGTATAGAACCAAAATAATAAAAGAGATTTAGGAAGTGGAATGTAAAATAGAAAGGAAAAGAGTTAAGGGGGGATATAGTTGAAGAAATACTCTTTAGTTAAGGCTTAGATATTCATTATGCTTTAGGATTCATTGCATCTTGCCCTTGGTACACAGATTTCACTAGCTAAAGTATATCGATTGAACTTTATATTAAATTTTACTCCTTGTTTTGGGCAGGTAACTCGCACAACCGCACTTGGGAAAGTACGGTGAGTGCCGTAACTTGAAGAAATAAGATAATTATTCCCATCAAGATGAATGAAAAATGATTATTATGGAAATGAGAAAAGAGAGAGAGAGAGAAAAGAAAAGCACTTTCACATCATTATCTTTTGTTGATCATTATGTCATTTTGCATACGATATAGTATGTCTAGATAATTGAAAGGTGCATCAACATGAACATGCTAGTCTATCTCATAGAGGTGTAGTACTTTATCTCACCTCAACTACTTGACTTTAATATCGTGTTTATCGCACCGTGTTGTGAAATTATGGTAACTGAGCCTATTCAGCATGAGAGTGGCACAAATTATTCGGGCGACATTGGGCTTGTCGAGTAGGATGTGTGCCTCAGGGCCTATTCCTCGTAAATACATGACTAGAGCTATCATGGTGAGAAGTGGTTGTAGGATTAGCATGATCCCGGGAATGTCTACCGATGGTAATGTCGCGCCCTGTCGAGAGTGATTGAGTTAAACATGGTTGGCGAGATAAGGGTGATGGTCAACAACCTTTAGTTGTATCCTACCTTATAATATGATTTATTCACTATATATTCGTCATTGCATACATAATATAATGATAAGCCAACTAGTATTCAAGTTGGAAAACATATATACACACAAACACTAGCCTTACTGAGTTGTATTCGCAACTTATGTCTTTGCCTATTTCAATTCCTTTAGGAACAAAAGGCGAGGAGTAGGGCAAGGACTTTGGCAAAATATAGTGATCAAATATGTAAATATTAAAATAGATCTTTTGCTGGCTCTAATTGTACAGGAGATGGTGGTCCATCCTATGTTTTATATTCTATAAAGATTTGCTTTGTTACCATGTCATGTTTAAAATAGGACCATCCAAAATGTATTAGTATCTTAAGATAATCAAAATCCTATAATTCTCACTTGTAATGGTATGTGCATTTGAAAAATAATATTAGGTTGAAGTTGGATCCACATTTTAGATGCTTTACGTCCTATAGAAGACAAATCAGGTTCATACATTTGGGATTGCAACAGTTTAGTAGTATCAAAACCTAAGGTGACACCTAGGCTAAACCAGGATAGGATCCTTGGATAATAACGATTATGGGGTTTGAGAAAGTATAGGTCATACTAATAATAGGCCTGAAAATTTTGTGAATTCTTGTGGATTTGCATAGTGCTTTAATTATGATAAATCAATGCTAGGGGGCCCACTAGTATGTGATTCATTATAACTGTGGCACTATTCCTAAGATATATTAAGGTTAAGGAATATCTAGACTAGGAAAATGATTTTTTGGATCTTTTTTTTTTTTAAGGAAGTAAATTATTGTAGATTACTATTATTTCTAGTTCTAACATCTTGAATTTACTTAGGATGGATAATGAGGATAATGCACCAAGAGAAGTGTATAACTTTAATATAGTTGGAAATTGTGAAATTATTTTGAAATACTCACGACATTATAATATAAACTTAGTAATATAGTTATAAGTTTAATAAAATTATTTTTTATCCCCATATATTTAATTAAATATTTGAAGAACTGTTAGCATCCTTAACAAATTTGTAGACATCGATTGAAACTTTATATTAAAATTCAAAAATATCCTTCAAAAGTTGTTTTGATTATCTTTAAGACAAAAATACCCTTGGACTTATTTGTAACTTTAACATGGGGGTTTAACTTTGATATTATTTAAATTACTCAGAATAAATTTAAATAATTTTATTAATAATTTTTTTAAATATTAAATAATCTTTTAATTAAAGTTGGATTAAAAAAATAAAAATTTAAAATCATCAACATATGTAAAGTAATTTAAGCAAAATTAATTAAACATATTTATTAATTATAAAATAAAAATAAAACTCAAATCCATCTCTTAATTAAACATGATTTTATTTTTAAATTACATCTCAATAATATTAAAAAATAATCATGTCTAAAATAATTTATTTATATTAAGTTAAATATATTTATTAAATATATAAAAATATTTATTAACTAAAATAAATAATTTAAAAATAAAAATAAGATCTAAAAATATCATACTAACACTAGTAATTTTAAAATGTCTATCTCACCCTATTACCCCAATAAAAAAATTATTGATATGATATCATGTTCCCTTCTAAAACACAAATAAATAAATAATTTTCTCCCAATTTATTTTTCACCTACCACCCAAAATACAAACAAACAACCATCACATTCTCCAATCCCACTTCCAAAAAACCATATTGCTAAAATATTTTGACAAAATGCTCCAATTCATAAACAAACAAGCTCTAATTTAAACTAATTTCATTAAATTTATCAATTAATAAAAATTAAATAAGTCAAAATGTGGGAGATATAGAGTTGGAACCCTATGAGACCTTGATGTGTGTGTATATATAAATAAAAAAATTAAATTTATTTATTAATCAAAATAAATAATTTAAATAAAAATAAAATCTAAAATTTTTTCCTAACAATATAATTTTAAATAAATAAATATTTTTAATTATTTTGAGCAAAATAATGTAATGATTTCAAATAAATAACATAAGAAAAAAAATTTAATTAAAATTTATTAATTAACAATAAATAAATAAGTAAAGATATATATACATATATTTTTTTTCTCCTTCTTCCACACCTCCTCCCTCTCCCACCCACCCCTGCCTCTTCCAACAAGCACCCCCCACCCTAGGCCTGGCCATGGCTGGCCATAGGCCAGCGGCCAGATCGCTGGCCATATTTCCATGGCCAGCCGCCGGTCGGTGGCCATGGCCGATGGTGAGTGGTTGGGAGAGAAGGGGTGGGTGTTGTATATATATATATATATTTATATGATTTTATATTGAGATATAATTTTTTTTATGAGGATTTTGTTATATATTTTTAAATTTTATTATTATTTTTTTAATGAAGGTTGATTGGGCAATTCAAATTTTGTGGAATTTTTATAAATAAGTTAAAATTTTGAGCTGTTGGGTAATTAATTTTTTTTAATTTAACAGTTTTGTCTGAATACTAATGGAAGTTGAGGTGCTATCCCAAATGTATTAAAAACTTCAGAGTTTTGATCATATAAGTGTCAACTTAATTACCGAAAGTGCAAAGCCCCTATCCATTGAGACCAAAAATATAATTTTTCCAATATAACCAAACACTACATTAGCAAAAAAAAGAAAATTAAGGGCTCCATTGAAATAGTAATAATTTTATTGGGCTAGTTGCAATTTACCCCAATGTAATTTGTGAAATAAGTATCAAACCCATTTGTGGAAAATATATATATATATATATATATGTATATATAGTAGCTTCTTTATGTTTTATAAAACCATGAACACCGCCTCCCCCTCCACATTTATTGTCCATTTAACATAATTTTAATATAAAAAGATCAATTTACCCTTAATCATTTCACATATATGCAATTCAATTTAAATAACTTTTTATCATCATATTTTATTTATTTTTTCTTTTTTTTCATTCTTTTCTTTTCTTTTCTTTTTATTCTCATTTCTCCCTTCTATTATTTCATATATTTCTCATTTTATACATATATATAAATTTATCATTGTTTTTCATTTCTCAGTATTTCATATATTCTCATTCTATACACACACACACACACACGCACACATATATATATATAAATTTATCTATAAAATTTTAAATAATTTTTATTTTTATCTTTTTTCTTTCTAATTATTCATACATGTAGACTTATTTTTTCTATTTATACTTATTCACGTAAATATAATATACATATTTATAAATTTATCAATAAAATTTAAATTACTTTTATTTTTATCTATTTTTCTATTTATTCATTCCGAATTAAATAATATTTAATATTTATAAATTTGTATAATATAATTTTTTGTTCGTACTTATTTACATATATAGTATATATATATACGCCACAAGAAAGTAGGTTAATCATGCCATATACTTTGCGCTGATTTTTCTAAACTGCCGCAATTAATAATATTATTTCTTTTACTTATTAGATTGCTCTTTGTTTTTAAATTTAAAGGGTTTTGTCCATAATTTTGTAATATATATATATATATAATGCCAATTATTTTTTAAAAACAATCTTATTTAATTTTAATTTTTGATTAAAAATCAATTAAGTTAAGACAAAACTATGATAGTAAAGATCAAAAAAAAAAAAGTAAAATAAATCAAAATAAATATATAAAATAATTATAAAGTTAAGATCAATATTAGTATATAAGTTAATAGAAACCTTTTAATTTGACTCATAACTTAGTTATCGAATAATTAAGTGAAGAAAAGAGTTGGCCATTAGTCATATAAAGTTACAACTATAGTAAATTGATAAAATAATTATAAACTCAAAATTGATTTTAAAATATGAATTAGTGACAAAATATGAGGATGAAATTGTAATGTAAAATAAAATATAGAAAAAACAAATTATTGTATTCATATTATATTTTGCAAATAACAAAAAAATAGTGAATAACAAAAAATGTTGTTAACCTTTCAAATAATCAAAATCAAAATTTCTCATTATTTCATATATTCTCATTTTATACATACATATATATATATAAATTTATCTATAAAATTTTAAATAATTTTTATTTTTATCTTTTTTCTTTTGAATTATTCATACATGTATACTTATTTTTTCCATTTATACTTATTCACATATATATAATATACATATAAATAAATTTATCAATAAAATTTAAATTACTTTTATTTTTATCTATTTTTTCTATTTATTCATTCCGAATTAAATAATATTTAATATTTATAACTATGTATATAATATAATTTTTCATTCAAACTTATATACATATATAGTATATATATATACACACTACAAGAAAATAGGTTAATCGCGGCATATATTTTGTGACGGTTTGTTTCAACCGCCGTAAAATATCAATTTGACGGTGGTTAAGCAACAATTTATCTAAGCTGCCGCTGAATTAGCCATTTAGCGGAATGCAAATATTAACTTTTGGATGTGCAGTTAAGATGGTTAGGTGCTTGCTTGAGGGTGGGCATGGGCGTGGGTTCGAAACCTGCTGCCAGCAGTTTGGGGGAGGAATTTGCGCTGGGCCAGCCCTACGGCCACTCCTGCTGGTGGGTGCTGGGCCTGAGCTCGGGTGGGCCGTGGCGCTGGGCCTGGTGGGCTTGTGTGGGTGCTGGGCTTTGTGGGTGGGCTGGTGGCGCTAGCCCTGGTGGGTCGTGCGGCTACTCTTGCTGTTGGGCGCTGTGGGCCTGGTGGGCTGGTGGTGCTAGGCCTGATGGGCCATTGTGGGCGATAGGCCTGAGCTCGAGTGGGTCGGTGCTGGCGATCGGGGGGCAGGGCCTAGTGGGCTGGTATGGGTATTAGGCCTGAGCTCGGGTGGGCCCGAGACGCTGGGTCCTACTACAGCTTGTAGGTGGGCCGGCCTGTGGCGTTCTTGCTGCTAGCCCTGGTGGGTCGTGCGGCTGCTCTTGCTGTTGGGCGCTGTGGGCCTGGTGGGCTGGTGGTGCTAGGCCTGATGGGCCATTGTGGGCGATAGGCCTGAGCTCGAGTGGGTCGGTGCTGGCGATCGGGGGGCAGGGCCTAGTGGGCTGGTATGGGCGTTAGGCCTGAGCTCGGGTGGGCCCGAGACGCTGGGTCCTACTACAGCTTGTGGGTGGGCCGGCCTGTGGCGTTCTTGCTGCTAGCCTTGGTGGGTCGTGCGGCTGCTCTTGCTGTTGGGCGCTGTGGGCCTGGTGGGCTGGTGGTGCTAGGCCTGATGGGCCGTTGTGGGCGCTAGGCCTGAGCTCGAGTAGGTCGGTGCTGGCGATCGGGGGGCAGGGCCTGGTGGGCTGGTATGGGCGTTAGGCCTGAGCTCGGGTGGGCCCGAGACGCTGGGTCCTACTACAGCTTGTGGGTGGGCCGGCCTGTGGCGTTCTTGCTGGTGGGTATTGGGCCTGAGCCCAATAGGGCCTGGTAGGCCGGTAGGTGTTGGGTTGAGCACAGCGGGGTTGCTTGCGAGTGGCAGGGCCCTGTTGCGCTCTTGTTGGTGGGCTGGTGGGCAATGGCTTGGGTCAAGCCCAGAGTTCGGCGGCCCACCAGACTTAGGCCAGATGTCAAATGGCCCATCCATATGAAGCAGCCCAAACAGGAGCCTATGCGCACACATTTAGTAACAAAACTTTTAGTTATTTATTCAATTAGTAACAAAATATATATTTTTGAATTAAAACTTTATTTAACTATTTGTAACCAAATATTTTGTTACATAAACAATTAGTAACTATACTTAATTAAATAAATAATATCATTATATTATGCATTGGTAATGAAAAAATAAAATGCAACAAAATTGCCAATGTTTTAGTAACTAAATATTTCGTTACGCTATAAAAATCTATTGTAACCACTACACTTTTTGGTTACAAATATCATATTTTGGTAACGATATATTTCGTCGCCATAAGTCCATCATTCGTAACGAACCATAAATTTCGTTACTAAAACTTTTTGCGACGAGTTTAGAGCACTAAACTTAAGTAACGAAAAATTCGTTACCAATATTTTGGGTAACGAATTTCAGCTTTATGGTAACAAAATTATTCATTACTAAAAGTGTATTTGTTGTAGTGTGTACTAAAAGGTTGAATTTTTCGTATTATAATTAGTTGTAAAATATATTTTAGGTACACGTATTATATACTACCCATTTTCAGATAATGTTTACTGAAATGTTGAATGTTTTGTACTACAATTGCTTGTAAAATATACTTCAGATACGCAGGTTATATATTACCACTTTCAGATAATGTGTACTAGAAGGTTGAATGTTTTGTACTATAATTGCTTGTAAAATGAACTTTAGATATACTATCACGTTCAGATAATGTGCACTGAAAGGCAAAAAGTTTTGTACTTCAATTGTTTGTAAACTGTGCTATTTAGATACACAGATTATACACAATACACGTATTATACAGTACCACATTTAGTTAATGTGCACAGAAAGGTTGAATATTTTGTCCTTCAATTACTTGTAAAATATAGTTTAGATACACAGTTTATATATTACCACTTTTAGGTGATATGTACTAAAAGGTTGAATGTTTTGTACTATAATTGCTTGTAAAATGAACTTTAGATATGCTATCACCTTCAAATAATGCGTACTGAAAGGCTGAAAGTTTTCTGCTTTAATTGCTTGTAAAATGCGCTATTTAGATACACAAATTATACACCATACATGTATTATATACAACCACATTTAGTTAACGTGCACTGAAAGGTTGAATATTTTGTGCTTCAATTGCTTGTAAAATATACTTTAGATACACATTATACGCTGCCACTTTAAGATAATATGTACTGAAAGGTTGAAATTTTTGTATTATAATTGCTTGTAAAATATACTTTACATACACAGATTATACACTACCACTTTCAAATAATATTTACTAGAAGGCTGAATGTTTTGTTCTTCAATTGCTTGCAAAATGTGCTATTTAGATACACCGATTATACACTATACACTTATTCTATACTACTACATTCAGTTAATATGTATTAAAAGAGTGAATGTTTTGTGCTTCAATTACTTGAAAAATGTACTTTAGCTACACAGATTATATACTACCACTTTCGGATAGTCTGTACTGAAAGGTTGAATGTTTTGTCCTACAATTATTTATAAAATATCCTTTAGGTACACATATTATATACTACCACTTTCAGATAATGTTTACTAAAATGTTGAATCTTTCGTACTACAATTGCCTGTAAAATATACTTTAGATACACAGGTTATATATTACCACTTTCAGATAATGTGTACTGGAAGGTTGAATGTTTTGTAATATAATTGCTAACAAAATTTTCTATTTAGATACACAGATTATAGTCCATACATTGATTATATACTACCACATTCAATTAATGTGCATTGAAAGGGTGAATGTTTTGTGCTTCAATTACTTATAAAATATACGTTACATATACAGATTTCAGATAATGTTTACTAAAAGGCTAAAAGTTTTGTACTTCAATTGCTTGTAAAATGTGCAATTTAGATACACAAATTATACACCATACACGTATTATACAGTACCATATTTAGTTAATGTGCACAGAAAGGTTGAATATTTTGTGCTTCAATTGCTTGTAAAATATACTTTAGATACATAGATTATATACTCCACATTTAGATAGTATGTACTGAAAGGTTGAATGTTTTGTACTTTTATTGCTTGGAAATTATAATTTAGATACACAGATTATTTACCACTTTCAAATAATGTGTACTGAAAGGTTGAATGTTTTGTACTACAATTGCTTGTAAAATATACTTTAGATATGTAGTTTATATACTACCACTTTCAGATAATGTGTACTGAAAGATTGAATGTTTTGTGCTTCAATTGCTTGTAAAATATACTTTAGATACACACATCATATAATACCACTTTTTGATATTGTGTACTGAAAGGTTGATTGTTTTGTACTCTAATTACTTGTAAAATGTATTTTAGATACACGATTATATACTACCATTTTCAGGTAATGTGTAATAAAAGGTTGAATATTTTGTACTACAATTTCTTGTATAATAAACTTTAGATATACTTCCATTTTCAAATAATATGTACTGAAAGGTTGAATGTTTTGTGCTTCAATTGCTTGTAAAATGTACTTTAGATACCCAGATTATATGCTACTACTTTCAAATAATGTGTACTGAAAGGTTGAATGTTTTGTACTTCAATTGCTTGTAAAATGTACTTTAGATACACAGATTATATATACTACTACTTTCAAATAATATGTACTGAAAAGTTGATATTTTGTTCTTCAATTGCTTGTAAATTGTACTTAAACATATTATATACTACTACATTCAGATAGTGTGTACCGAATGGTTGAATGTTTTGCACTTCAATTGCTTGTAAAATATACTTTAGATACACAGATTATATATTATCACTTTCAGATAATATGTACTAAAAGGTTGAATATTGTGTACTACAATTACTTGTAAAATGTATTTTAGATACATAGATTATGTACTACCATTTTCAGATAGTTTGTGCTGAAAGGTTGAATGTTTTGTGTTACAATTGCTTGTGAAATGTACTTTACATAAATAAATTATATACTACTACTTTCAGGTAATTTCAATGTATAATTTTAGGTATAAGAAGTGCAAACCTCAGGAAAGTGAAGTATAAATTTCATGCATTTCAAGTTCAAATCAGAGACTTTCAAATATTACAACAAAAATCATATATATAACAAATGGGTTCAAGTTTTTAACAATTGAAAAAGAGTTCAAACAAAGAACAATGAGAAAATCTATCTACAAAACTTGTAAAACTGAAAAATACGAACCTTTGAAGGGAAGCAAAATCTACAAAATGAGAAGTAGTAAACATACCTTTCTCTCTTTTGTTATCTTCCTTCTGTTCTTCGCTCCCTGTTGGTGCTCTTGGTTGTTCCATTTTCGTAGAGTTGAAAAGAAGTTTTTTTTCCTTGTCGCATCGATTTCCTTTTTCTTTTTCTGTTCTCTCATTTGTTCGTGCCCTTTTGTTAGTAGATGAGAGGCCATTTTTCACACCTTTTGCTTGGCAGAGGAGAAGACAGATTCCAAAAAAGAAAAGTGTGCTTTTGAAGAAAAGTTGTCCTTTGTTTGAGTGCTGAAAAAAATTGCCATTTGCTATTTTTTTCTTGTTAGTTACAAGGGTATTTAAGTCTTTCTCAGAGATTTGGGGAGTGATTCCTAAAGTTTTGGAAAAAGTAAGGAGTTTAATGTTTAAAAAATTGAGGGGTAAAGTGTAAAATAAAAGTAGGTAAAAGGGTTTTAAATTAATTAACTGTATACTACTATATATTATAAGCACTGATGCATGAGAGATTCTTCTAACCGCGTGTGGGTGTTGTTTTCCACCCCTCATTTTTTGGCTGTTTTACGTTATAAAATGACGTCGTTTCACTAAATTGTGCTTCATTAAGTTGTGTCTTTTGCTGTGATTGTTGTCCATTATTTTGTCTTTTTGCACTATGATCAGAAGAAAATATACATTTTTTTTATTTTTTTAATTAAAAGTAAAAAGAAACATATCGTGATAGCTATTGAAAGCTACCTTCGATTGAAAAGTCTATAGGCTGCCTGAAGAGCCTATCATGCCTCATGCTATCGGATGGCCTTTTGACAAGGCAATAACCCTTTGACAAGGCAATAGCCCTTTTCTTATTTGATCTCTCTCTCTCTCTCTCTCTCTCTCTCTCACACACACACACACACACACACACACACACACACAAACACACTCTTACACGCAGTTAATCGAAGATGGCAACACCGATGATAGGAGATAACTTCGAGAGTAACCAGCTTTCTTCAATGACCACGGATGACATCCTTCGAGTCTCTTACCTTCTCGATAATGAAATCCAAATCTTAAAGGTTTGTCAAGTTTCAATTTTTTAATGCGTATGGAAATGATTTAGGAGAAAAGAATTATGCAGTCATTTAGAATCAACTTAACTACATACACGCAATCGCCTGTAGTTCTACTTTCATTTTCCCAAGCTTAATAATCTCTTAGCTAAATTATGGCAGAAAGAGAGCACGAAATCACGATGATTTCGAGCGTGGGTTTAGTGGTCATGGCCGCAGCCATGGAAGGGATAGGGAAGGCCGCGGATGTGGCGGTGGCTGCCCCCACCATGAAATTGCGGTGGAGAAGTGGGTGACAGTCATAAAGCTCGGTCGATTGGTAAAATATGGTAAAATTAAACCAAGAAGGAGAATTGGGTTTGAATTTGCTTTTTGATTTTGGTTTTGGTTGGTTGTATTTCTTTAAAAATCAAATTAGAAATAAGAAGTAATTTAAGATTGGTGTGTATGTGTAAGTGTGTTAAAAAGGGCTGACAACTCATATAAGAAAATGGAAGAGTGGTTGTAGTGTTTTAAGATATTTTTCATGTTCTATAGTCCACCTGGCATTTCACACACTTTGGGAGCAATTTACTTTATTATTTGTGTTCTCTTACTAGCATAGTTGCCTTTACATTATCAATAAGGAATGACAATTGTATTATTTTATTGTTAATTAAGATGATGTCTCACATATTAACTATGTCTTTCTTCTCTCATAACCTCCTTATATCGAATTTTTGTTGTATGTAATTTTTTAATTATTTCATTGTCTTATATATTATTTGTTGTGGCGTATGGATTTGTTAATTTGCGTTTACATCTATGACTAGGTTTGTTCGGTATATAGAAGTTATGTCTAGAATTTTGAACTTCTGTTTAATTTTATATTTAACTATATTTACTTCATCAAATGCATCTACTAGTTTAGTTTTTGAAACTTTTGATTGGTTATTTTCATATAATTTCTCATGCTTGATAGTGTTATCTCTGCTGGTTGATATGATCTGGTGTATGATTGAATTGACAAGTATGAAGCGATGCACTGAGATCCTAAATTGTGTTGACTGTCATGTAATAACCTATATTGAGTCCATGCTATACTAGCTTTCTTTTTGTTGTCTATGCACATGAAGTGTATTAGGTCTAAAATGAAGTATCCGTTAAATCATCTGATATAGTATTCTTTTTTTTCTTTTCTTTTATTTAAAGAAGGATCTTCCCTAAACTGCTCTGAGTATCCCCAATGGCTTCGAACTCACCCCCATCTAGGGCTAGGATTAGTGCAACTAAGGTTACTTCAGTTGGAGTCGCCCTTGTTAGGGCACTGTGCAATTGATCCCAACACAAATCATTTGATATAGTAATTCATATTAGGGTTACTAATTCAAACATATTCTTTACTGGTGACTTTTGAATGCTTGAAGACCTATGTCTTCCTGACTCCAAACTTTTAGAAGGAGGCTAGGTTCACAAAACCCCATTTCCAATAATACACTGATTACTGGCGAAGCCCAATGGTAAGATCCTTCACGTTGTTGATGAAGTCGAGGCCTGAGCTTGAGGACTCAACTATTTTATTAAGATGTCCCATTTAGAGTACAAGTTTTAAATTTTGTTTAGTTTGTTGGATGCATGTTTTGTTGAATTCACTTTTATTGTAAACAGTTTGTTTATCTTGAATTGGATTAGATACTTGTCTTCATTTTGTTTGTAATGCAAGTGAATTTTTTGGCTAGAAAAAAGTTCAAGCCTAAGTTTTTTGCAGTCGTGTGATAAGTTCTCTTCCTTTATCTTTCTCCCTTTTAATAGGAAGAGTTGCATGGAACAAAACTTGGAGTTAGATTTATTCAAGGAGAAGCTAAAATAGAATCAAGAAAAAATCAAGTTGAACAAGCAGCTCACTTTCTTGGTCAGCAACATTATTGAGGCATTTATCCTTAATTAGGATTAGTCTTTTGCTCCTAAGCTGAAGCTTAGGAATTTTTTAGTTCATTTTTCTTGGCAGTCGCATACATAGTACTAGATGTAATGTTTAGATATGTTTGTGGGGATTTTTTAAATGGGCTGGGCATCTGGTACTATTTTTGGGACTTCTTGCTATTTCTTTTAATACTTGCTACTAATTCCCGTATTGAAATGCTTTGATTAGAAATTTTTTGGACATAATTTTAATAGTTGGGATTTTTTTTTATTATTGCTGTGATGATTCAGAATTTTGAAAGTTGAATATTAGGAACAGGGCAACAAGATTTGATGCGGAACCCCAATGATATATTGATCCCCAAACCCCAAACACACAAAATGATATTGAACGAACCCTAAAATAAAAACCCTCCCTATTGAACCCCTAAGACACCTAATCTTAGAAATGCAAATAACTGGGAATAAGAATTAGAAAATTGAATAAATACTAGCAGGAATTAGTACCTTGAAAGAACATATTCAATTTCTTGATTCAACAAGCAAAGTTGTGGTTTTTCCTCTGAGAGAAACCTAGAAAATAATTTAAAATTCATCAAAATCTGCCATACATATTTTTAAGAGAGAATTTATACTCTCATTGCAAGTCCTAATTAAAATAAGATATAAACTAAGGCTACGGATAATAATCCAAGTCCAAATCCAATTAGAAATAAGAGTTTGACTTGGTCACAACTTCTTCTTTTCTCAGCGACACGTTTGGGACTTATTTTGGCCTTCTTAGGCCTTTTCAAGCCATATACACCAAGCATAAGGTGATGGGCTGTTCAACTTCATTCTTTTGGCTTCTTGACATGTTCTTCTCTTTCTTAGCCCATTTTGATGCATCTCTTCAACAAATGACTTAGCCAAATTTGCAAAGCCATCTTTCAGCCTTTTTGCTTTTGCTCTTGTGATAGGTCCCATTAGCAAGTTGCAATCTCCATTTTGTCCTCCAATATCAAAATAACCATTTTGCCCTGCAGTGCCTCAAGTGCTCATATCAATCCCTCCCTCCTCTGACAGATTCATCCTCGAACCTGAATCTATATCAAAAGGATAAAGATCAGAAACAGTAAAAGTAACATAAACTTTATACTCTCTTGGAATGTCAATCTTGTAAGCATTATCATTAATCTTTTCCAACATTTGGAATGGACCGTCTCCTATAGCATCAAACTTGGATTTTCTTTGATTTGGAAACCTTTCCTTTCTCAAATGAACCCAAACCCAGTCACTAGGTTCAAATATCACTTGCTTCCGCCCCTTATTCACTCTTTGGGCAATCAATCTGTTTCTCTTTTCAATCATCTCACATGCCTTCATATGTATAGTTTTAACCTTTTCAACCTTGCTTTAACTATCTAAATTAGCAAGGCAAAATAACAAAATTCGTCCTGTTATTTTACCCCATTTGGTTTTTCGTCCTATAACTTGCATAATATCAATTCTAGTCCTATAAGTATTAAAACATTATCATTTTTTGTCTTTTTTTTGTCGGAAAAGGTGACGTGGCACGCCGGGCGTGTGACATTTCTTGTTTCTGCCTCGTTGGCAGCTGACATATAGGCATTTTTTGTCTTTTTCTTGCTTAGTTGGCAGCATACATGTCTTTTCCTTTTTGTTTTTAAAATTTCAAATATATTATATAATTTATATATACACAAACATATATATACACATCTATTTATATATATATATTTATATGTTACATATCATCATTTTTCCTCTAAAACCCATTTTTTTTTCCCTGAATATCCTTCATTATCCCCAAAACTTTCCCATTTTTTAATATATACATACTTGTATTATATATACATAATATATATTATTATTATTATAACAATAAAAAAATCACTCAATTTCATTTTCACCCCAAAAATTTAACAAAAAAACATTGATTTAACTGTTACAGTAAAAAAATGTTTCCCCCAAAACATAAACAAACATACCAAAATTCTCCAAATTCAATTTTTAACTATTTTCCAAAACATAACTAAAAATTAATCACATTCCCCAACATAATTTTCATATTATCCAATAATTTATTCTCCCAAAATACATAATAAAATCACACAAAAATATAACAAACATTCCCCTAATTTACCATTAACAATATTATTTTAACTCATATATTTAAAATAATTTAATTAAATTTAAATATAAATTAAAATTCCTAACCCCACCTACTCCCCCCACCCCACCCCAACCCTACCTCGCCACCCCCCACCCACCCACCCACCAACCATGACGGGCCGGCCCATGCAAGCGGCCACCATGGCCAGCCTGTGGCCATGGTGGCTGGCAGCATAACCTCGCTTGGCCAGGAGATATGCTGGCCACCATGGCCACTGACTGGCCATGGTGAGCTCGACCGGCCAGCCACCCACCGGGTGGATGGGTAGGTGGGTGGGGGAATATATACATATATATGTGTATGTATACATAAATACATATATTTAGATATATATGTGTGTATATAAATATATATCATATATATTATTGTATATCTAGTTGGCATTTTTTATTTTTTTATTTTTAATTTATCAAGCCATGTCAGCTACCAATGAGGCAAAAACAAGAAATGTCACATGCCCCGTATACCATGTCACATTTTCCAGCGAGTTTCGTCGGCTCCGACGAAAAAAGGATGAAAATGATAATTTTTTAATACTTATAGGACTAGAATTGATATTATGCAAGTTATAGGACAAAAAACCAAAGGGGGTAAAATTACAGGACGAATTTTGTTATTTTGTCAAATTAGCAATATCACTTAAAGGCAAAGGAGTAAAATCCAAAACAGTCAAAGGATTAAAACCATATACAATTTGAAAAGGTGAAAAACTTGTAGAAGAATGTATTGACCTATTATAAGCAAATTCAATGAAAGGCAAACAATCCTCCCAAGTTTCAAATTCTTTCCTACAACAGCACGCAACAAGGTACCCACATTCTATTTATCACTTTAGTTTGTCCATCAGTTTGTGGATGACAAGTAGTAAAATACAAAAGTTTAGTACCTAACTTACTACACAAAACCTTCCAAAAGTGGCTTAAGAACTTAACATCCCTATCAGAAACAATAGATCTAGGGACACCATGCAATCTGACAATTTTTCTAAAGAACAAATCAACAATGCTAGTGGCATCATCAATTTTACGACAAGCAATAAAGTGTGTCATCTTGCTGAATCTATCAACCACAACAAATATACTATCTCTACACTTCCTAGTTTTAGGCAAACCGAGCATAAAATCCATAGAAATATCAACCTAAGGTGCAGTAGGTCTTATGCCCACCAAAATGACCCATCAACCCACTACTATGTGATTCCCTAACTAGCAACTCCCGGGCAGAACAAACAGGGACACAAATTCTATTGCCATGAAACATAAACCTTCATGTCTATAGAATTTATTAAATGCACCATGCTCATATGTGATATAAAATTAGCAAAGTCAACATCAGTTGCATACATATCTTTAAATTGCTCAAATCTTAACTACTTAGATATAAGTGTAGTAATTAAAGCATATCTCCCTGACAATGCATCAGCAACAATGTTTTCCTTTCCCTGCTTACAGCAAATCACATATGGAAAAGCTTAATAAATTCTACCCATTTAGCATGCCTTTTATTCAATTTCCCTTGGCCCTTTAAATGCTTCAAAGATTCATGATCAGTATATATAACGAATTCTTTAGGAAGCAAGTAATGTTGCCAAAATATCTAATACACGAACTAGGGCATATAATTCTTTATCATAAGTGGAATATCTAAGCCGAGCACCACTTAATTTCTAACTAAAGTATGCAATGGGACGTTTTTCTTGCATTAAAACAGCACCAATCCCAATCCCAGATACATCACACTTAATCTCAAAAGTCTTATTAAAATCAGGGAAAACAAGAATATGAGTAGAACACAATTTATCTTTCAATGTATTGAATGCGTGTTCTTGTTCCTTTCCTCATCTAAACACAACTTCTTTCTTAATAATCTCAGTCAATGGAACAACCATAGTAGAAAAATCATGCACAAACCTCCTATAAAAGCTAGCTAATCCATGAAAACTCCTAATTTTACTAACTATCTTAGAAGTTGGCCATTCTTTAATAGCCTTCACCTTCTCCTCATCTACCTCTATACCATGTGTACTCAAAACAAATCCAAGAAATACAAGTCTATCAATGCAAAAAGTACATTTCTTAAGGTTTGTGTACAACTTTTCCTTCCTAAGAAGGGTCAAAACAGCCCTAACATGCATTATATGATCATTTAAGCATTTACTGTATATCAAGATATCATCAAAATAAACAACAACAAATTTACCCAGAAAATCACACAACACATGGTTCATTAATCTTATGAAAGTACTAGGTGCATTAGTCAAACCAAATGGCATAACCAACTAGTCATATAGGCCATATTTGGTTTTAAATGCAGTTTTCCACTCATCCCTAGGTTTCTTTCTAATTTGATGATAACCGCTTTTCAAATCAATCTTCGTGAAAATGCATGCACCATGTAATTCTTCAAGCATGTCATCTAACCTATGGATAGGATAGCGATACTTAACTGTAATTTTGTTGACTACTCTACTATCCACGCACATCCGCCAAGTTTCATCCTTCATTGGAACCAATAGCACCTGTACAACACACGGATTCATGCTTTTCCTCATATGCCATTTTGCTAGCAACTTTTCCACTTGCCTTTGAAGCTCATTCATCTCCTTAGGATTACATCTGTAGGCTAGTCGGTTAAGAATTTAAGATCCAGGTACAAAGTCAATATGATGCTCAATTCCTCTCAATAGTGGTAAACCTGTGGGCATCTCATTAGGGAATACATCATCAAACTCCTGCAATAAAGAGACAAAAACACTAGGCAAATCGAGGTTAAGGTCAGTTTCAGATAATAAAATCTCCCTATACCTAATCACTATCAAAGTTCTTTTGCCCAGAAAAGCATTATTTAAATCTTTCTCTTTTGCATAGAAGCATTGTTTTTTCTCAACTGTTTCACTCTTCACTAACTCTTTCTTTTCACTCCCTTCAACTTTCTCATTCTTTTCTCTCTTTTCACTCACCAACTTTTTCTCTCATCCAAATCCCTCTTTCTTGTTTTCGCTTGTGCAATTACTCACCATTGGGCCTTTATCTTTATTTTTTTCTCTCATGGCCTTTTTTCTCTCATTACTTTTTTAAACCTCACTACCCGAATTCCCACAAGAAGTTTGTTGAAGTTTAATCTGGTCAAGGTAAACTTCCTTAGGTGATAGAGGTGCAAGAGTGACTTTATGTCTATTATGCTCAAAGGAATATCTAGTATCCATCAAGTACTACACGCCTATCAAATTGCCATAGCCTACCCAACAACATATGGCCAGCCTGCATGGGTACTACATCACAAACTACCTCATCATTATATCTCCCAATAGTAAAAGCTACCACAACCTGCCTGGTAACTTTCACCTCTCCAATATCATTCAACCATTGCAGCCTATATAGATTAGGGTGTTTATCACATCTCCATTTCCTTATGATAGTCCTCAACTGACTTAAACCCTTGAATGAGTCTTTGTAGTTTTTGGTGTATCTCCCTGTAATAGTAACATGAAGCAAATCTTTTCTTCATAACAGCCTTCATATCTGCCCAAGTCTCAATAGGTCTCTCACTATTTCTCCTCTTAGACTGCACTAATTGATCCCACCAAACTAATGCATAGTCAATGAATTCAACCACTGCAAGTCTCACTGTCTTCTCTTCAGAATAGTTATGGCAGTCAAAGATCAACTCCACCTTTCTCTCCCACTCCAAGTATGCTTTAGCATCATTTCGCCCTTCAAATGATGGGATTTTCATTTTGATGGCATTTAAATTACTATCCCTCCTAGCTTCGAATCTAGCTTCACCCCCTCTATTCTTAGCCGAACTACTGTCATCAAACTCATCCTCAAACATATCTTGATTAAACCCATATGGAGGCCTATTTCATCTACTATTCCTAGAAATATTCTATGCTACCTCCTTTCTCCACTCATCTATCTCATCAAGCCTGCTATTCAATTTCTAAAATTAACTAGTAAATGCCCTGTACATCACCTTCATATCTGGTGTCATATTAGCTTCTTCATCAGAGGGGTTTTTTGCCCTCCATCCTTGGAAGAATAGTACTCATTTTTAAAAAAAAACCTACAAAAAGTATTAGCAAAAACATTGTCACAAAAGAAACACTCCCTCACTTGTTTCACTCAAGTAGATGTGAACCCTCATGTTTGCACTCAATTCTAGCTTTTGCCCTGTTTATATGTGCTCACTTATTTATGCATTTTACCTCTCTTGAGCACATTGAATGTTGCACTTTAGAAATCAAACTAATTCAATTCAAAGCAAATTCAGCAGTAGTATTTATATGGGAGTAGCAATGAAAAATCTAACAAAAAAAAAGAAAGGAAAAGCACAAAGTCTAGAGGCAAAGTAAATGTGACCAGCAAGAAAAATGATGTGATGACACACGAGAAATAATGTGTATGATGTAATTTTTATGCAAGCTAAGTAACAAGAATGTAATATGTTACTTATCTAACATGAACATATGCAAATTAGGCTAAAACAAAGAAAGAAAACACAAAGAATGGATAAAAAAATGACAAAACAGAAAATACGCAAAGAATTGGGTCAATCCCAATGGAAGGCCGATTATGACTCAATTCTAACCCAATTGATGTACAATCAACTATAAACAACAACTAAAAGTAGCCAATTTAGCTTATGCAATGGCAATTTCAAATTTGAAAGCCTAGGTCAAAAATCCCAATTTGTATCACTCAAGAACCCTAACTTTAATTTCTCAAAATTAGAGCAATCCAAGGTGCATATTCTACAAATTCAACTTTTGGTGTTCAATTGGCGTTCTCCAAGATAGGAATATGCAAAATATTGCAAAAGAATCACAAAACTACAGTCAATTCATAATTTGATTTCTTTTTTTTTTTCTATTTTTTTTCATTTTTTTTTTGGCTGGAAACAAAAACAAGATAAATAGGAATTTATCTCAAGTTGGCTCTAGATACCAAATGATGCGAAACCCCAAGGATATATTGATCTCGAAACCCCAAACACACAAATTGATATTGAACGAATCCTAGAATAAAAACCCTCCCTATTGAACCTCTAAGACACCTGATCTTAGAAACACAAATAATTGGGAATAAGAATAAAAAAATTAAATAAATACCTGCAGGAATTAGTACCTTGAAAGAACCTATTCAATTTCTTGTTGCAACAAGCAAAGTTGTTGTTTTTCCTTAGAGAAAAATGCAGAAAATAATTCAAAATTCATCAAAATTTGCCATACACATTTTTAAGAGGGAATTTATACTCTCCTTGCAAGCCCTAATTAAAATAAGATATAAAATAAGCATACGGATAATAATCCAAGCCCAAATCCAATTAGGAATAAGAGTTTGATTTGATCACAACTTCTTCTTTTCTCAGTAAGTCCCACGCGTTTAGATTTATTTTGGCCTTCTTGGGCCTTTTCAAGCCTTATACACCAAACATAAGATGATGGGCTGTCCAACTTTATTCTTTTGGCTTCTTGACATGTTTTTCTCTTTCTTAGCCCATTCTTGATGCATTTCTTCAACAAAATGACTTAGCGTAATTTGCAATACCATCTTTTAGCCTCTTTGCTTTTGCTCTTGTGATAGGTCCCATTAGTAGGTTGCAATCTCCATTTTGTCCTCCAATGCCGAAATAACCATCTTGCCCTACAGTGCCTCCAGTGCTCATATCAAGACGTGGTTTCAGTTCTATGTTGGTCTATGGAAATTACTTTTGCTACTTTAGAGAGCTTATAATGCATAGAGTTGTTGATTGGAAACGGTAGCGATGCTACTCTTTTGGAAGCTTTATTTGGGTATTTGCTTGATTAAATTGTTTGAAAATTTTGAGTGCATAAAGATATTTTAATATTGGTATAATTGACAGGAAAAGAGTGGTTGGCTTGTTAAATTTGTGATTGACTATAAATTGATATAAATAGAACGATTTTATTTTAAACACTTGTGAATCGGTACACATGGTTGTTCTGAGTATGATTATAGTTCTTTTTTTTTAGCTGAATTTTGGTCAAGTTGAATTGGAACTAAAAATGGTTTCTGTACGCGACACAAGGGAATTGCGAACAATTCCTTTTTTAGTGCATCGTTGATCATTTATTTGCAGCAGATATGGAGTTGTTGATTGGGAATTGGCTTTTTTATCTTTTGATGCAATGTTTGAGCACAGTTTACTAAGCATGAAGGCTGCCATACATTTTTTATTTTATACATTTGCAGGAATGAGGATTTGATTCTTGCATTTGAAGAATACTAATTGGATTTAGAAGAGATTAGATTGTGCATTTTGTAAAAGAGCCCATATAATTTTGAAAATAGCACCACCTAATGTAATTCTTTTTGATGATTAATATACAAGTCTGCCTTCGACTTAAAAAATATTAGAAATAGAGTTGATTTTATTTGATTTATAGTATTTGATATCAGTCTTATAATTCTATCTTTGATTCATTTATTATTATATAAAATTTTATCTTCTGTTTTTTTATTTACTTATACTTCATTTACAAATTGTTTTACATTGCCTATTTTTCTAGAGTTTAGTTTACAATACGGCCTTTTTATTAGTAACTTTAAATTAATTATAATTATATTTAAGTATGCATACATTAGTATCCAAATGGGTGTGGACCATATGTTTTTCAATATGATCCAAATTCAATTCAAAAAAGAAGTTTTAAATTTGAATAATTGGGCACTCACAAAGACTTATATTATTAGCAAGCATTATTTTTTTTTTTAATGACTAGGGGCTTGATTGCAATGCAGGGTAATTATGCCATGTATGCTTAAATAAGTTGTTATGTGTATCTTCAGCGTCAAAAAAAAAATAAAAAATTATAGTATAATTTTGAGCAACAATGCTATATTATCTGCAAAGATATTTTGTTTTCGTTTCATGATAATTCATATATCTCTCACTTTTTAAATTTTTCTTATTTCATGAAAAGTTATTAAAATAAATTTTACAATTTTCTTATGAAATAATTTGATAGGATTGCACATTTAATAATAAAATCTACATAAAAAATATAATCATACTATATTTTTTTTGCATATCTGAAATTTTAAAAATACTATTAATAAAAATAAATTTTAATTATTTAGTAAAATGGGCACGACACTGCATACCGCTCGGTGTTCTTCTTTTTAGTGTGTGTGTGTGTGTGTATATATATATATATATATCTTGAAATCAATATAGTTAGTGACTGGCTAGAAAATTCACCGATAAAACTTGCACGGGTGGTGTAGTATGAAGGGGGGCCATGAGAGTGACCCAAACGTGTAAAGGTATGGAGGTCTCAGCCGCCTCTATCATTGTTGTATGGTGGGCTGTGGCATCTTAGTCAAATCCACAGCTTTGACTAACAAATATCACTATTACTCATCCGTCAGTTTTTATTACCTCTCGTTGTTGTAATAAATAATAATGATAATAGTAACTGTTGTAATCTAATCCATATAATGTGTATTATACTATTTTTGTCTAGAGTTAAAATGTCACTTCATGTTGTACTAATATGTATACAATACCAAATAATTTAGTATTTTTTTTCAAAAAAATTTAAACACAATAATAACATAATAAATATTATAATTTGGAAGTAGTAAAAAATTAGTTTGTATATATTTATGTTTTTATACATGTATGTACATTAAGGATTTATTGGATTTTGAACCCCAAATCTCACAAATACAAGTATAAAGATAATATCATTAAATTAATTAGCCATTCAACAATCTAATGATATTCTTGTAAGGTAAATTGAGTATAAATAAGAAATGAAATTCTCGCCCCTTTCAAATGAAGTTCCAATGTAATTGTCGTGGAAATTTTCTTCTCCTAGTATTTTTTGCAATTGTCAAATTTTTTATTGTTAATTTATATAGTTTTAATAAGACTTTCATGCGATTAAAAATCAAACATCAAAACTATTTAATAATCCAAAAATTCAAAGATTTGTTTAATTATATCTTATTTTTGGAATTGTTTTTTTACTTATTATTAATTCATTTTACCCCTTCTTTTTTTTTTTTTTTGTCAAAACTTATTCATTTTACTCAGTTAGTCATCCTACGCTTTATAGACAATCTTATCTTCCTAGTCAAACGTATCCAACCTTCTTAGAAGATCCTCATCCCCAATCTTAAACCAGGGTGGAAAACGAAAATTAGGGAGAATTTCCACATAAAGAAAGAAAGAAAATGCGTGCACATTTTCTCTTCTTCTATTGTTACAAACCAATCTTCCACTCCAATTTCAGACACAAACACGCTTTCACCATGTGGATGTAATGGTCGCTTCTTCGAACACCTCTGCAAACTCATACCCACAATCGATCTCATCACCCTTCTCATTTGCAAGCCCATTCATGTCTTCCACCTTCTTCACTAGTCTTCCAGCGTCCGACCATCTCCCGGCCACCACCACCACCACCTCTGCCTCCGCCGTCAGCAAGGGACTGGGCGATCGGATTGCTGAGAGAACTGGGTCTGGGGTGCCTAAGTTCAAGTCTCTGCCACCGCCTTCGCTTCCCATATCTCAGCCTGCTGCCACCTCTCCTTCTTCCTGGTTTGCTATTCCTCCAGGCTTAAGCCCTGCTGAACTCTTGGATTCTCCTATTCTTCTGTCTGCTTCCAACGTAAGTTCTTCATTTCCGAGCGAAAAAGGCAAATCTTGTTGGATTCTTTTTCTTGTTCTCTTTTTAATAAGATGGATTGTTTAGCATGTTTTCTGTACTACTGTTCAATTTGAAGCTTTTTTCGTGTTTTTGCCGTTTGAAAATGCAGATTTTGCCATCTCCAACTACAGGGACATTTCCCATTCAGGCTTTCGATTGGAAGAGCAATTCTGACAGGGCGCCGCAGCAGGAGAAAGATATCAAGAATGAACAAAAGAACTTTTCAGATTTCTCTTTCCAGACCCAAACAAAACCTCTCACATCTTATGACATGGTATGTTAAGATTTCTGTTGTTAGATTCTTGATTTTTCAAGTTAATTTTCTCTATTCCTAGCTTCTCTTTAATTTTATTTATTTATTTATTTTTAATTTTTCTCACTTCAATTTTTTGATCATCTGTCAAAATTGTTGGAATCAGGGAGATCAGACATGGGGTTACCAAGAACCTGCTAAGCAAGATGGCCTATCATCAGACAAATCCAGTATGAAATCTGACTTCAATTCAACGCAGAGCTTTTCCCCTGAGATTGCTGCTATCCAAACAAATGATGAAAGCAGCAATACGGAATACAATCAATACAACCAGTCATCACAGATTATAAGGGAGAACAGAAGATCGGATGATGGGTATAACTGGAGGAAATATGGACAGAAACAGGTGAAGGGGAGTGAAAATCCAAGAAGCTATTACAAATGTACATATCCCAATTGCCCCACGAAGAAGAAGGTTGAAAAATCTTTAGATGGGCAGATTACTGAAATTGTTTATAAAGGCACTCATAACCATCCTAAACCTCAATCGACTCGAAGATCATCATCCTCCTCATCAGCTTCTTCTCTGGTAAACCAGTCTTACAATACACAGTACAATGAGATCCCAGAGCAGTCATATGGTTCAAATGGTTTGGGAAAAATGGATTCTTCGGTTGCAACACCAGAGAACTCTTCGATATCGGATGGGGATGATGATTTTGAGCGGAGCTCACAGAAGAGCAGGTCCGGTGGAGATGAGATTGATGAAGAAGGGCCTGATGTCAAGAGATGGTAAGTTCGTTGAATTGCTACTCAGATGTGCAAGCAAAATTCTTCCTTTAAATTTATGGCCTAATTTGATGGTGTGTTCTCTCAGGAAAGGTGAAACTGAAAATGAAGGTATTTCAGCAATAGGGAGCAGGGCAGTAAGAGAACCAAGAGTTGTAGTTCAGACAACAAGTGACATTGATATACTCGACGATGGGTATAGATGGAGAAAGTATGGTCAGAAAGTGGTGAAGGGTAATCCCAATCCCAGGTAAGAAACTCATATTTGTTGTCTTCTTTTTGGTCATTTCTTTATGGTTTGGAAAGATAATGTGCTTCAGGACAAGTTTGAGTTTAGTATAAATTGCAAACACTTACTTCTATTCTATTTAGGATAAGCTATTACTACTACTTATAAATTTTAATCCTGTGAGTTTTTTCAACTGACCAAGAAAATTACTGCTTCCTGTTGAGATTTTAATTATTAAATTTGAGAGTTGGGTTGCCAGCTATTGACTTTCAGTTGTGTTCATTCATGTGGAATTTTTCCAGGAGCTATTACAAGTGCAGTTGTCCAGGATGTCGGGTAAGAAAACATGTAGAACGAGCATCTCACGATCCACGGGCAGTGATAACAACGTATGAGGGGAAGCACAACCACGACGTTCCTGCTGCTCGCGGTAGTGGCAGTCATTCTCTTAGCAGGCCGATGCCCAACAATCCCAGCAACAATGCTACCATGGCAATTAGGCCGTTGGCGTTGCCTAATAACTCCAACTATTCTATGCCAACGAGCAGTTTAAGGCCACCAATGGCACCCTATACCTTGGAGATGTTACAGGGTACTGGGAGCTTTGGATATTCAGATTTTGGAAATTCAATGAGCTCCTGCACGAATCCACCCCTTGACAATACATCAATTTCTAGAGCCAAGGATGAGCCTAGAGATGACATGTTCCTGGAGTCATTGCTGTGCTGAATTGCAAAATAAATTTGTTCTCAAAATAGGCCCCTGCGCCTCTTCTGCACATAGTGAAGTGCAATGTGTGTTTTCCCCGCAGCCATATCTACTTTGCTGAGGGTACACACCAAAAACTATTTGAACTAGGTGCTGCATCGAGTTCTCCGTGGAGCCACACAAAATTCCTGGATTTCGAAATTTTGGGTTTTTTACTTCTTGTACGAGCTAGCTAAAATTCCATTTGTTTATTATTGATCATTTGTTAGTTGTTGGCGTTGATGTATATTCCACATATATGTTTTATACATACAGAGAAATACATTATAGGAGTTCTTGGGTAAACTGTTTTTGTTACTTCAAGGGGTAGGGTTTCTTTATCTCATGGGTTTTAGTAATGTAAAGCTTCAATTGATTATAATTTAGTGAAATAGTAGTCCATTTTCTCGGTTGTATTTTGATTAAATGGATTTGGAAATGAAAATTTTAAATTCATCACAACAAATTATTTATAACTTGTTTGACAATTTCATATTATTTTATACTTGAATTTTTGTTGTAACATGTTTTTTGAGTTACTACTATGATTATAAATCCACAAAAAATGGAGTCATTTGAAGTCTAAGCAGCTTTTGAAGTTGAGTGAGATTGGAAAACTAAGATGGTAAGATGGGCTTGACTAGAATTGAGCTGGTAGACTTGATTTGCAACACAAGGCACATGCAACATAAGGCACACATTGGGCTTGTTGAGATGACATTAAGCTAAAACTAAAGGTAGCGAAAAGGACAAATGAGAGTGTTTAGTGTGCATACTTGGAGCCAACTTTTGATATGGCTATTTATAGGTGCCAAGTTTGGGGTAGAAATTACCCTTATGCCCCAATTACAAATAGTGTGTTTGTCCCTATCCAAAGGGCAAAACATGTCTTTTGCGTCTCCCAACCAACCTAACATAAGTTGGGTGAATAGTACTCTAGGGTTGAGGTAGGTGGTGCTGAATGCTCTGACACATTAAATATAGAGGAGATATTAGGGGGATAGCATGCAATGTGGTGGATCTCTCTTGACATCAGCTTTTCCCTACGTTATTGCAGTTGTCTGTCATCGACTGTCGACCTCTGGTCGGGATCTTGAGTTGGTGTTTCCCTCACAAGTCCGTCGCCTCGCAGGGATTGAAGTAGAGGCTAAGGTTTGACGATTAAGGTCGGCGGGTCGAGTTCAAGGCATTACCGTAGTAACCCCAGCACTATTATGTTGTGGTTGATTAGTCCACGCCAAATTCTAGCCCCTTGTGAGTTCAATTGACTGCATCGAACTTATATGCATAACATTAGTCCCCTCACTCTTCGAGACCTAAGTGAATATCACCAGGCGAGATGTCGGGATCTCAAAGAGTACAGGTAGGATCAACGCCCCTTTGGAGCTGTAAAGTCTTAGTAACTAATAACCGCCTAATCAATGCTCTGATAGTCAATTGCTCGCGATGGTTTGCTTGCTTGAGACAAGCAGTATATCTTCTATGGGTGGTTATTTGTGCCTTTACACTTTTGAAGTTTTCTCTGCTTTCTCCACACGAAGTCGAGCCCTTAGTATGAGATCAAAATCTAAGCACTCTCTTCCTTAGAGCCAGCATCATATAGATCACTTCGCTTCCTCCTATTGTCTTTGATCCCTTCTACTCCTTTTTCTTTTTTATTATTCAAGTTGAGCTCCCACAACGATAGGGTGGTCAAAAAATTAGTGGAAATAGTGAGGTCCAAGTCAAGGATGCGTCTAGCCTGTCTAGTGAGTCCAAACAGATAGTTTCAACCCCAACCAAATGAGCGATACTGAAGTTGATATTAGGGGTGAAGAGGTAGGTTGGGCTGAGTTTGTGGAGGCCTTTGCTAGCAAGATAGGCAAAGATGAGCGGGATGAGGGAGTTGAGGATTTGGTTGAGCCACCCAAGGTTAGTCCATCTAACCTTGTAGAAGGGTTTGCTAGCTCGGGTTGACGAGCCGCTCACTCTAGTCGGGAAGTAGTGCCCTCGACCTAAGCTAAGAAACAAATATCTTACAAGACCAAAGCTCCCCATACTAAGACCGTTTCTACCATTGAACCTATCGAACTCAAGTACATCATAATCATTTTCATATCCCTCTCCATATCGAAATCATTTGACCCCACCCTCATGAGAGGTTGCACCAAGCCATGGAAAATTGCTTGGCCATTCACTTTGCCCCTTTGCAGGTGTGGCCTTATGTTCTCCATTGCTACTGAGGTTAGGGCTATTCTAAATGGGATTGAAGCATACTTGTCCCAACTAATCCCGAATTTATTCTCACTGATATATGCATTCATAGTTCTCATAAATCTGCTTTTCAAGTGCCATCTTTCACAAACGTTTTTCCATATCCAGTAATCGAGTAAATCAACCATCACGTCGAATGTGGGGTCCTGTTACATCACCGTACATCCTAGTCAGAAAGTCTTAAACCCTAACTCTTCATCATATAGAAAAAGTTTGGAAAAGTAAGTGGTTTTTTGTGAGAGCCCCTGAGGGTGAAAGTTTGAGATTTTCTAGGTATTAGGTCTCGTAAGATTAATTTGAGCAGGCAAGGGTTGCCCTATTGGGATGATAGGTTCGTCCAGTATTTAGTCGAGGAGGGTCCCATCAATGCCTCTGAGTTGGTGGTCAAAGGAGTTTTAGCTTTAGGGAATCTTTCATTGGCCTAGTTAACCCTGATTCTGAGTTGGCTGCTAGGTAATAACTTTTGTCCTTTTTGCTTTTAGTTATATTTGGTGTTTTTCCATATTTTTGATTGACTTTCTTTCATTCTCATGTTGAAGACTTATCATGTCTGCCATGTACAAGAAGTTTGCTGCCATCCATGCCAGTCATTTGTTGACCTCCAAGTCCCGACCTACCAAGCTGAGGTTGTCATCATTTGCCACTCTGCCAACAACCCCATCCAATTGACCCCAACAAACTCCCCATCCCCGTAACACAAGTAGTGGGTGAAAAGGCCCCGGCGGCTCTAAAGCCGACTGTCGGGCTGAAAAGGCTACTTGAGGTGCTGGATCAACGCCCACCCGTCAAGAAATTGATGGCCCAGGATAAGGGGAAATGCCCTACCTTATCTGAGAGGTTCTACGATCGACTTGGGTCTCCCTCAACCTTTTGCTCACCTTCGAGAGCTTGAAGAACCTGCT
This sequence comes from Jacaranda mimosifolia, assembly GCA_018894105.1. NCBI lineage: Eukaryota > Viridiplantae > Streptophyta > Magnoliopsida > Lamiales > Bignoniaceae > Jacaranda > Jacaranda mimosifolia. The sequence goes on along the minus strand of CM032128.1, from coordinate 16,210,273 downwards.
TAAGAATTCGTTTGCGGTTGCCATTTTTGAGGAACCCAAGTTCGGATTCAATTAGAGCAGCTTCAGTAACAATGGTTCGATAATGGATGACAAGGTTGAGGCCACGTAGTTTAGGTCTTAATACAGGCATGAAATTTTAAGATTGATTAGGAGAAGATCTCAATCGCTGGGGTTAGCAATTTCATATTTTTTTTCATTATAATTTGAAATGCATTCTTTTACTTATCGATTTGTTAGAACTCGCAGATGAGATAGCTAGGCAAGATTTCATATCGTCAGTACAAGTTCACTCTATCCAATCACAACACTTGAAAAATGTGGTTTGAGGTGGTGGGGGGCAACATGGGCCCTTAAGGCCCCACTTCAAGGAAAATGTAGAGAACTTTATGTCTTTCCAGCGCTTCGTCAAGGATTTTAGTTGACAGAATACAACTTTAAGGTGGAGGGCGACCAGAGGGTGATGGCTGCTAGACTTGAGAATAGTAAGCTTTTAGAGAACGTTCTTGAGATTCAATAGGAGGCTATGGAGGTCTAAACTGATGGTACTCCAACAGTTTTCGGTTGGTAGGCTTGCTGCCGAAGATGAGTTACTAGAGGCTAGTCTTTTCTATGTTGAGGAACTTTTCAAGAAGTTTGTCTAGAGCGTAGTGTTTGATGTTTGTTGCTTTATAATAGGGATTCAAATGACTAGAAATCTGAGTTCAATTGGGTAATTGCTAAACTGAAGACTCTGGGCGTCGATTCCGTTGAGACCATGCTGAATCTAAGTTTCAATGACAACCTTTAGCCTTTGACTACTAAGGCTAGGAAATTCAAGGCTCCCAGGAACGTTCATGGACATCAATTCGAGTTTATGATCCCTATTGTGCAGGAGATAGCTGACACTACCGTCAAGAACTTTAGCCTGCCTCTACTCGAGGAGCCTACTTTTGGCTATTGATGAAGAGTTGGGCCCTCGAACCAAGTTCCCCTACCATTGACCTCTGGTGCTAGTCTTTCTATTGCTTTTGCCTATGCTGCATATGTTGGTCATTCCTCTTCTACTATTGATGGTGCCTCGACCTTAGGATTTTGAATGATTTGAAATTTTTTCTTGGTTGCTTTCCCCATTGACCCTAGGTTCGGAAATTATTGTAAGGTCGAGTTGGTAGGATTATTTGGACATCTGTAGTTTCTGAGCCTTTTTAATTTTCCTTTTTACCTTTTTCTACCAGTTCATGTAAACGAAAATAGCTTTAATAAAATTCCATTTTCTAAGTCTCATTGCCTTATGCACATGTTATAACTAATCCCAACATTTTGATTTCAACGCACATGTTAACTCCCTTATGCCCTCTCTCTCTCTCTCTCTCTCCTTGTTTGACTTGTTCAATGTGATAATGACGTCGAATAGTCAGTGGTGCAATATTTAGCTGCTTGAGGGTGAAAATTTAGTGTCAACTGAATTTGAGTAAGTACAATCAAATGTAAAAAGAATTGCTACCTTGGCGATCTAAGGGTCGAAGTGCCCCTTAATTTGTTTATTAAGCTTTGACCAAGTTCATTAAAGTATAAAATGCATCGCTACTTTAGTGAACATAGAGGTTAATTTAATCATCTTGTTATTGAATTATAAATTGAAAATAACAATAGAATTACATAGTACATCGCTGCATAAATGAATAATGGGGTCATTGTTGACCGTTAATCGCTATAGTTGTCGTTGCATAGGCAGCGTGACATTCGGATAGCACTAAAGTCATAGGTAAAATTCTTGAAGTTGATTGCATTCCATGGTCCCGAGAACTCGATTCCATTGATGCCTTCAAGCTATATGCATTGTTTTTGGCAACCTTCGTGATCCGATATGGGCCTTCCAAGTTGGGATCTAGTTTCCCAACACATCGGGAGACTTTGACCCTTTTGAGGACCAAGTCGACCAATTGGAAGCTTATCGATTTGACTCTCTTATTGTATGCCTCACCATCATTACCTTGTAATGCTATATTTTGACATGGGACTACTGCCATTTTTCTTCGCCTAAGTCGAGCTTAAACAATCTCATTTCCTTATTTCGATAGGGGTCGTAAGAAAGGACTCTATCCATCTCTTCAATTAGCTTGATAAGAACTACTGCATGGAGTCCATAGACCAAACTGATTGGGTTTTCTCCCATCATCATCATCGGTGTCGTTCTGTATGCCTATAGTACCCTTAGAAAGTCATTTGCCCACTTTCTTTAGTCTCATTGCAGTCCCTTCTTGATGTGGTTGACGATAGTCTAATTGGTGACCTATGTTTGGCCATTACTCGGAGGATTGCCTACCGAAGTGAAGTGTTGTCAGATTCCTAGATCTTGACACCATTCAATAATCTTCTTACTTCAAAATTAGGTGCCATTATTGGATATGACCGACCTTAGAAGGTCAAACCTTTAGATAATGTTCTTTCATATGAAACTCCAAATAATCGTGTCGGTTATCTTTTTGACAGCCTTTGCTTCCACCAATTTCATGAAGTATTCTACTGCCACAATGAGGAACTTATACTGGCTCATGGCCATAGGGAAAATGCCAACAAGTTTAATGCCTTGTTGGTCGAAAGACTAAGTAATCTCGATACCTACTATCCCAACTACCAGCTCCTGCAGGGTGTTGGCATGGAATTAGCAAGATTCACACTTAAGGTAGGAATTTATAGTATCTTTGGTCAATGTTAGTCAAAGTTACTTTGTAGGCTAAGTCTCGTTCTCTCGAATGGTTTCAACAAATCCCCGAGTGGACCTCTTAAAGCACCTCATTTGCCTAAAATGAGTCTAGGTAACAAAAGGATGGATCTAAAAAGGATCTTTTGAAAAGTTTGCCTTTGCCATCAAGCGCATACCTCACTACTTTGGCTAGAATTCATCGAACTACGACCTTATCCTTTGGTAGCTTATTATTTCCAAGGTACTTAATGATCTCTTCTTGCCAAGTTGAGGTCTTCGAAAGTAAGTTGACTTTTTCATTCTCCAATCTAGGCACTTGACTCAGGGAAAAAGACTTAAAACAGTGCTAGAGGCTTCAAACTATTGCCAAGAATACCATAGATGCCTCTTTGGTGTCATAGGTGCCATCAAAATAACCAACAACTAGTTGGAAATTGATTATCGCTGCCAGTTGCTCGACGCCTTGTTGTAGATCCATTCTTATATCTATAATCAGGGCCTTGTATTTTGCTTCATTGTTGGTCACTTAGAAGTTCATTTGAATTGCGAATTTAATCTCTGTACCATTAAGGGCGCAAAATGAAATCCCTGCTCCATCCCAACACAATTGAACTACCATCCACGTGGAAAGTCTATGTCATGGTTGTTTTTATTGGAATAGTCACCTACAAGCTAATTAGATTGGCGTTGTAAACTATTTCACTTGTGATACAATCTTAATTGAATGACATTATTAATATTGCCATCTTTATCTTATGTTTATATTTACTTCAATGGCATTTGGTTGAAGCCCTTAGATCACACAAGACTACGAGACTTCGTCACACACTAGGTGTTGATCATGGAATAAGTCTTACATGGTCATGATCTTAAATCTTTCAAGTCATAGGATCTTACGAGACATGTTATCGAAGATCCAAATAGACTTGCACTAACGATGCATAGATCCAAGGAGTTGGATATTGCTCATTTCCACGAGCAATCTCATATGAGATATGGATGCATGTTAGTAGGTGCTTGTTAGGGAACAAGGCATTGAAGGCCCACCCGAAGAATCCACTACATAGCCGAAGTGGCAAGTCGGTAGTGGTAAATTTTCCCACTTATGCTAGTGCATATAATTAGTCCTTTGACCTGAGGATTCATGGTAATCTTATATTTAGGTCCTAATGCTTTGACTCCTCCTAGGTCACTTAGCGGGTCGTTCAGGTGGTGATTGGGCATGAGCTACTTAGATATAGAAGTTTGTGAGATCCAAGATGGAATCTGACTTCTCATCTTTGTGAAGGGCAAGTGCATCTACTATGTATTATATAATGATCGATTCCATGGAGTCCTTGCACAAGGCAATATAATAATTTGGAAAAAGAGTTTTCCAAAGCTGAGGTCATAAAGTGGAATCAAACATTGAGAATAGAGATTTAGTATCAAGGCTATTAGGAAGTAAGCAAATATCTTGCCCTAGGCCTCTTTCGGGAGATAGAAGACGGGAGGACTGTATTTGCATGGTACGTTTAGAGCTATGATAGTTGTCTAAAAGCATTCATTTTTGCTAATTAATTGGGATCTGTGGGCTTGAGGTTGGACATCGACCATTGAGATTGGGTACTCTTCAATTAATGGAGATTAATTGAATTAAGTCGATTAGTTTAAAAGAGTTTAAAAATATATGATATTCAAAAGTCACAAGGAGTTGTGAGCCCATATCCAATGAATGGTAGAACATATCGGATCACACACAAAAGCCAATTACATTTCCTAAGTAATGGAGGAACTTTCTAAGTGTTAGAAAATTCACTCCATAGAGAACGATTTTTGGGTGACTGAAAATTGAGGTCATTTTAGCTTGATTAACTTAATTGTTAAATTGATCAACTAATTTAAGGAGTTAAATTAGACCAATAATTAAAGAGTTACTTATTTGGTGCTATGTGACCATCAATTGGTCAAGTTAACTTAAAAGAGTTACATTAATAAAATTAAGCTTAAAGAGTTAAGCTAGTTGACTTAATAGTTAAGTTAAGAATTAATTAATTAAATTAAATTATTTAATTTAATTTATGAGGAAAATATTCTTTGGAGGGAAAATTCAAATGATAGGACATTTTAGTGTGGCATTTAATTAATTTGAAATTAGATTTCAAATGAAATCGAAATGCACACAAATTCAAATTAAATTTGAGTTTACCAACTAAGCATGCAAGGCATGCATGATTGGTGGTCCCCCCTTCTTGAGGAAGGTGTGATGCCACTTGGCATCACATCATCCTCACCCTATACATAGATATAGAGTGAGGGGGCAGCCTCTAGCAATTTGCAAGTGAAGAATTAGATTCTCACTTTTCCATCCATTTTCAAGATATTCATTCATGTGTTGAAGATCACCTTCCTTTTCTTCTCCCCACCCAAAAATCAGCCATATCCCTCTCAACTCTCCTCTCTTTCTCTAGCTACAACTGAGGAATAGTAGGAATTGGATTAGTGTGTGGATCATATCAATAGAGGTAAAACAAATGGTTTGCTAAGCCTTTGGAGATCCACATGCGAGAGCAATCTCTTGTTGATTTTTTTTTCTAGAAGATCCGCAAAGAGTTTTTGAAATTTGTTCCACCAAATTTCTTAAGGAGTTGAGCATTTATTGGAAAATTTTCATTATTTTTTGAGAGTTTTGAATTGGTCAAAAATTGCTTGCTTCCAGCTACGCCACTGTCTAGAATATTCTATTTGAAGAAGGGGTTCTTCAATCTACATTTGGAATTTTCTTTTCAAGGTAACTCTTCAAATAATTCTAAATCCTAAAGCACTAGTTTATTTAAGCTTTTGAAGTTTTATTATTGGATCCTAGTGCCTTACTTGCTTTCAAGTGATATTGGAGCTTAATTCAAGCTTCAATTTGGATTTTTTGATAGATTGATTCATATGATGGATTGATCAAAATCACCAAATTCCTAATTCATATGATGGATTGGAGTGTTTGGATGATGTTGTGTGTGACTCCTCGATTAATGAATTGATAGCATGTTAATATGTGTTTTGAGTGTTGATTTATATGATTTGTATGTTTTAATTCATAGATGTTAGTGCTGAATATTGATTTGGCATTAATTGATGTTATATGTTGACATAGCATGTGTTGACTGGCCTTAAGTTGTTTTGGTCATTTTTGGATCTAATCTGATTGGAGTTTTGTTGGAAATTTTTTAAGAATATAATTCTTACTTGAACTTGAATTTGAAGCATGTTTGAGCACTTGAAATTCCATTTTTGAAAGGTGTTTTAAATCTGGAATTTCATCTAAAATGTGTGGTTTGATGTTTAGGATGTGTACTAAAATTTTTGGTGTACAAAAGTTAAGCCAAAATTGACTTGACTCAGTCCCAACCCCAAAATAGGGATGCTGTCGTACCGTGGCAATCGTACCGTGGCAATACATAGGCAGGGCAGTGGGCACACCTGCCACTCAGCTGTGTGCACCGCCTGTGCAATAGCGACCAATTTTGGTTGGCATGAGTTTTGAGCCTATTTTTGTGTTCCTTAAGTGACAAAAAAGGCTCAAATCATGCTAGATAGATGCACAAATGTTGTACAGTTCTCAAAATTTTGTTTGACATTTTTTTATTGCTTTTAGAAACTTGTTCAAGTTAATTTCCAATTTTGTGCAAAAATGAGATGCATAAATGTTATGCTTATTTTTGCTTGACCAATTAATTGTTTATAAGATAAGCATTTAATTATTGAAATTAATTGTTAATTTAGATTTATTTAGTGTTCATTTAATTGTTGAATGAATGATGAATGAATAGGGATGATCATGAGCCTTTAATACTGATTTTATTTGTTTCAAGTTGTTGAAATGAGTTGTATTAAATTGGGGGCTTGCATGCCTCTTAATTTCTATCTTGTAAATATTATGAGAGTAGAATCACTAGGAATGAGGATTTCTTTTTTTGTAAATGTTACAAGGAGCAAGGAGATAATTGGAGGCAAGAAGACCCATGAATGTATGTGATACACTCATGTAATAGCTAGATTTAATCAGCCCACTTACAATCAACTAGGTGGTGCACCTATGGCTCTAAGTGCACTACTTCGTTGGGCTCATGGTCATCCCACCCTAGGAACATGCTAGGCACATTTACTTATTTATGCATTCCATATCCTATTGATGTATGAGATACATGGTTAGGATATACAAAATCGAAATAAGAAGATAAAATGATGAGATCTTTGCAAGCAAAAACCCTCAACTTAGAATGTCTAAGTGATTTCCAAATATTAAGTGAAAATGGATATAAATTAAAAAGAGTTTTAATTAATCCATACCTTCTACCAATAGTATATGCCATGATGATGCTACCGATTTTGTGTGATGGTACTCGGTTACAGGGGTTACACTTATGAAGAAAGCTGTGAGCATATACTTAGCATGAGATGCATTTTTAAATCAAGAATGCTGACACATTAGCACTCGGTTATAGGCAATGTTGTGGTGACCGTCTTGAATCGAAATTTAATTGGTAGGTTGGACTTGACACCGAGTAACATAGATAGCGCATGGTTACATGGGTCTATGTAAAAAGTGAGGCAAAATATATCAAGAGTTGCATGAGATGCAATTAGCAAAAGTTGCTTACCCTTTGATTGCTTGTGGATGGCACTTGGTTACGGGGTCCACTTGTAAGTCCTTGGAATCTTAATTCTCAGCAGGAAATGAGATTTCCCGAATTCTTCTAGGGGGTGAAGGATTTGACAAAATAGTGGGAGAAAAACATACTTGAAAGACTATGAACATGTTTTCTATATCAAAATTCAATCACATGCTTATATTCTCTTTTTTCGCCTTTAAGGATTTGCGAAATCTCAAGAGAATTGCTAAGAATCCACTCCACGTTATTTTAGAAACCAATAAACTAACCGGACCAAACTTCCACGATTGACTTAACTTAAAAAATCGTTCTAGATTCCTAGAAGTGGATATATGTTATCAAGGTGCTCCCAATCCCATGGGAATTATAGTAGATCAAGAGACACATGAAAAGTTCATGAATTGGGTTAAGGATCGTCATATCCCATAATCTCATGATGGCATCTATAAACTTCAAAAGTCTAAAGGACACATGAATTATACCTCGGCTAAAGTTTACAAGAGTTGTAAAGCAAACGAGGTATGAGTAATTCATGTTGTCAACGGAGATTTTTAAAGCTAGGATGGATGAGATTCTTGTGTCATCAACAACGGTCGAAAGATGATTAGGCTTGGAGAAGTTTTTTCAACTTGGACATAGTGATGGACAATGATCTCCATGAGGATTTAATCCTCACATCCTTATCGAGTTTTATTGATCAAAGTGTTGATCTAGATGGAGATTACCATGACAAGGGCATACCATTAATGGTTGCTTCCTCCTCCAAGTTTATGTGCCCCAGCGGTGGTACAAAGGGAGGTAAAAGGAAGAAAAGTTTTTCCTCTAAAGGGAAAGCAACCATTAAAGGCATTGGGATGAGTCAAGAAGATTATAGAAGATATAGTTGATATTACTTGTTTCTACGTTCACGATAGGCCACTGAAAGAGGAATTGCAAGGGATACCTTGCAACCCTTGAGAAGGGTATATACTTTATCGAAGTGCATTCAAGGATAAATTCTTCCTCATGGATATATAATATCACATGTGGTTCTTATTTTTGTAAGTTGTTACAAAGATTAGAAAGAAGAATAAGACTAGTGATGGGGGATATAATTCACCACCTTGGCTAAGGAGCAAGAGTTGTGGCCAAAGTCGAAGGCGTATAATAAGTTAAGACTTAGGGAACTCTATAATTGTATCGAACCCTTGTTAAGATGTACCATATATTGTTGAGAACATTGTTTCAATTCCTGTTTTAGATAGTGAAGGATTTGATCCTTCCCTATCAAATGGGAGATTGGAGGCATTAAAGAATGGGTTCTTTAGATGCTTATGGTACACTTAATAAAGGATTATACATTTTTTGAATTCTCAACCATCATTAATACACATTCAACAAAGTAAGAAAACTAGATATCGAAGAAGATGTTATATTATGACATGCAAGATTTGGACACATTTCTAAAAATAGAATGAACAAATTAGAAGCTCTTAAAGCACTAAATGTAGTGGCATTGAGAACCTTCCTACTTGTGAATCTTGTTTAAAGGGAAAAATGACCAAAGCGCATTTTGTAGGACAAAGGGAATGCACCACAAGTCATTTGGATTTGATCCGTACAGATGTTTGTGGCCCACTAATAGTTAGTGCGAGAGGAGGCTATTCCTACATCATATTTACCGATGACAATAGTCAGTTCAGACATGTGTATCTTATGAAGTACAAATCCAAAGCCTTTGAAAAGTTCAAAGTGTATAGGAATGAAGTGGAAAAGCCAAAGGGACTCAGTGTTAAAGCTCTTCGATCAGATCGAGGGGGAGAATACTTAAGTACTGAATTCTTGGATTATCTAAAGGAGAATGAGATTCTCTCTCAATGGACTCCACTCAGCACACCTCAATATAATGAAATAGCCGAAAGCAAAGACCATACTTTGTTAGACATGGTATGCTCCATGATGAGTTTTTTCGATGTGCCTATATCCTTTTTGGGGATATGCTTTAAGAAATGGCGGTGAAGTCACTAAGTGTAGTACCTTCAAAGTTGGTGCCATAGACACCACATGAGATGTGGTATGATAAAGCATCCTCTTACCGTTATCTAAAGGTTTGGGGATCTCATACCTATGTGAGATGTTTAGTAGGAGACAAGTTGGATAGTAGATTCACCTTGTGCAACTTTGTGGGATACCCAAGAGAGTTTTTGGGTCATTGCTTTAGTGATCTCTCGGAACAATGGGTGTTTGTTTCAAGGAATGCCACTTTTTTTAGAAAAGGAATTTCTATTAGACAGAAAAGGCATTGTAATTGAGCCTGGTGAAGTTCAAGATGATCATTAAAATCCCACGAGTAGTAGAAACAAGTAAATATCAATAAGAGCCTCACACATAACCTCTGAAAAGTTCGGACTGGATCAAGAAGCAACCCAAAGGTTCGAATTCCTTCATGAGATGGGCCAATCAAATAGTGATCCGAAGACCTATGAGGAAGCTATGTTAGATAGACTTGGGACATTAGTTTAATGCCATAAAATCCTAAATGAACTCCATAAACTCCAACAAAGTATGGACTTTGGTAGATCCACCGAAGGGAATAGTTCTTGTTGGTTGCAAATGGATCTATGAGCAAAGGCTAGGAGTCGAAGGAGAGAGAATGACCTTTAAGGCGTGACTAGTGGCAAAAGGTTACATTCTTAGACCCGATTTTGATTTCGAGGAAACCTTTGCACCGGTTGTAATGCCTAAGTCCATTTAGATTATATTTGCCATAGTTGCATATTATGACTATGCGACTATGAGATATGGAAAATTGATGTGAAAACTGCTTTCCTCAATTCCTCAATGGAAACATTGAAGAAGAAATTTATATGAAGCAACCATAAGGTTTTACATCCAAAGGGAGTGAGCAAAAAATTTATAAACTCTAGATATCCATTTATGGACTTAAACAGGCATCCTGAACTTGGAACATACTTTTTGATTAGAAAGTCGAATTGTTTGACTTTGTCAAAAATGTGTATTAACCTTGTGTGTTCTAGAAGGCTAGTGGGAGTAGTATAAAGTTTATTATGCTTTATGTCGATGACATTCTTCTCATTGAGAATGAGACAGAAATGTTAGAGTGCATTGAAACATGGTTATCTACATAATTCTCCATGAAGGATTTGGGAGAAGCATCCTACATAATGGGAATACGTGTCTATAGAGATAGATCAGGGATGATACTGGGGCTTTCCGAAATATCGTACATTGGCAAGATACTAAAGAGTTTTAGTATGGAAGAATCTAAGAGTGGTTTCTTTTAATGGGACATGGCATTCATCTTTCCAAGTCTATGGTCCTTAAGACAGACAACGAGAGATATAGAATGTCCCACATTCTTTATGCGGAGCATATTATATGTCGTTCACTATACAAGACCGTATGTGGCACACGCTCCAAGTATTACGAGTTGTTTCCAATCCGACCCTAGTAAGTGTCATTGGATGGCCGTTAAAACAATCCTAAAGTATTGAAGAAGCACTAAGGACTTGTTTTTGGTATGCAGCAATGGAGAATTGAGACTCAAGGGGTTTTTGGATTCTAGTTTTCAATCTGATGTAGATAACCTAAAATCCACTTTTGGATTTTAATTTTGCATTAATGTGGCATGGTGAGTTGGAAGAGTTCCAAACAAGACATCATGGCCAAGGTTACTACTAAGGTGAAATAATTTGTGGTTTAGGAAACTGCAAAGGAAGGTGTTTGGATAAAAACTTCACCCAAGAGTTGGATATAGTGCCTAGTGTGCATGAGCCTATGATTGTCTTTCAAAGACAACCTAGGACTTGAGCCAAGATCTCATTAGTAATCCAAACATAGATAAATGCGTTATCATTTGATATATGATATCATTTGATAGAGGCAACAACTGAGTGGAAACAATTGCCTCAGAAGAGTATATAGCAGAACCATTGTCTAAACCTCTAAATGCAAATGGTCTTTCAATGACATCTTGAGAAGATGAGTCTTAGGACTATAGGGAATTAACTTTAGGGCAAGTCGGAGATTGTTGGAATAGTGCCCCGCAAGCCAATTAGATTAGCATTGTAAACTATTTCACTTGTGATACAATCTTAATTGAATGATATTATTAACATGGCCATCTTCATCCTATGCTTATATTTACTTCAATGGCATTTGGTTGAAGCCATTAGATCACACAAGACTACGAGACTTGGTCAAGTACTGTGTAGTGATCATTGAATAAATCTTGCACGATCGTAATCTTAAATCTTCCAATTCATAAGATCTTACGAGACAGGGCATCTGAGATCCGGATAGACTTGCACTAATGATGCATAGATCCAAGGAGTTGGATATTGCTCCATTCTATGAGCAATCCCATATGAAATATGGATGCATGTTAGTAGGTGCTTGTTAGGGAACAAGGCACTGAAAGCCCACCTGGAGAATCCACTAGATAATCGAAGTGGCAAGTCGGTAGTGGCAAATTCTCCCGTTGTAGCAACCCCACTTGGGATAGCATCTAACCTGAGATGCCACTAAGTTTAATCTTAAATTAAACCTAAAATACAAATTAATAGGCCCATCCATAATCAAACATTTCAAGCTTATAAGAAATAATAGCGGATTCCAACTTAAACAAACATTAAATAATCATATAACAGACAACACATACACTAAATACATACCACAAAATTTTCCAAATTCAACTTACCAAAAGCAGCTGAATTTCAAATTTAACAAACTCGATGAACCATTAAGTACGTGCCATAATTTTCTTTATATTTAACAAAATATTTACATTCCTTAAGTCATCCATATCAACATGACATATCACAACATCTCGAGTCCATGCTTAGCATTTAGATGATTTCCATATATATATATATATTCAACACCTGATCTATTACAAGATATGCTCATATCCAGCCTGGAGTACCAGTGCTTGAATTAATCCCTATTTGAGAGAATCAAAGATAAACGGAAGGGTAAGTCTAAAGGACTTAGTAAGGGATAACTGTAAGCATAAGCAGAAAGGATGTGTTAAGGAAGAATCAACTCAACAAACCATAAATCAATAGTCAGGCTGAAATATATCAAAATACGATCAGACAGTCAGGAAATAATCGAACAGTTAAAAAAATAATTGAACAATCAAAAATCAATCAAGTAAATAGATCAGATCAATCAATGAAATCTAATAGATCATATCAAGACATGTATATTAGTCCCTTATTTCTATCATTCTGAATATAATAGCACATCCTAAGCCCAACAGTTGGGAACAACTAACAACTCGTCCCGCTTTATAGTTGGGAACAACTAACAACTCTTCCTACTTTATAGCTGGGAACAACTTATCAGAACGGTAACAGATAATAGGGCAATCATATAAGAAAACAATAACAAGTAATGGACGAAAGTTCTGGATAATCAATTAACAGATTGAGTAGATAACAGACAAAGATGTTCTTGGCCAGAACGAACAGATAACAGAATTAATCAAAAGGTTTACATGTCAATTAATAGATAACAAGTAGATTTTGAACAATTAACAAATTTCAATAAACATAGTTTAGTACAAAACAGAAATAGAAAACCCTCACAGGGGTTTATCCTAATAACAGATAATTGAAAGAAGTGCTAGGTTGGTAGACCCTTACCTCCGTAGACTCAGAAAACTATAACCTTAATTAGTAGTCTATTGGTCAGTGGGACCTATTCTTTCATTACTGAAAACACCACCGCAAACACTATGATCAGAGGAAGAAACTGTCTTCAAAACCATTACTGCATTGCCGTTGCCGGAAAATTTCAAGACCACCACCAACAGTTGCATTTTAGCTCCCTGAACCAAACGCCCAAACCAATTTTTTTAATTGCAGCCGAGAAGAACCTCAATTGCAGCCCCAATTACCCAGCGCCGCTGTGAAGTTTTTCTTCAATTTTATCGCCTTCGGTGGCTGGAATAAATAATTAAAGCTATCGCTGAGGTCATTGAGCTTAGGGCTACAAGACCCACTTCCTAGAAATCTATTTTCGTTGCCGGAGACATTGAGCTATCGAGCTCTACCATGCGTCTTCTCCAAGCTAAAATTTTAGGTGGCTCCATCAGTCGGTTTTGGGATATTCAGGCATGGATGTGTTCGCCGGGATAAAGAGAAGCCAATGGTAGGTTTGGTTTTGCTATTTCAGGCTTGCCGAAAAAAATCATAGGTGGATGGAGAGGTTGCTGCATGCAGGGAGGAAAATGAAAATGAAGAAGAAGAAGGAGTTGACCAATAATTAAAATGCAATCTTTTGAAAATTGCAGTTTTACCACAAAACTTAAATCAAATTTTCAGTTAGGACTTGCAACACTTCAAAGCTTCTCTTTTTGGTCCCACATTAATATAGTGCCTCATTTGGTCCCTTTTGACCTAAAATAATTACCATGCAACCCCAAAACTTCTTAAAATGTGATCCAATCAAGTCTTGCTTAATTGCACTTTAACCCCAAAACCTTCAAAGTTTTTGCAATTATGTCCTTTACATTTATTTTTTGAGCCATAAAATCCGACCAATCAAAATCTTGATTTTTCCAATTCTTATTTTCAAAAATTTTGAATTTTAGAGGTGTTACGCTCCTCCCTCCTTAAATGAATTTGATCCCCAAATTCTCATCTGAATACTATTCTGACTGGCAGAAAATAAGTAGATTCAGTCAATCGATCTACATTCTTCTTTCATTACATTATACCAAAATTGCTCCTTCAAGTCCCGATGCAATTTCATGCCTCTCGAATGCATCGTGTCTCCTAACTTGTATGCCTTACTAGCGAACTTTCTTCTATTTCTTCTAGCATACATATTGTCTTACTAAACAAAGTGACATCTTGATTTTTGGTATTGAACTCAGATCTCTAGAACTTCCAAACTTTGCTTCAGTTTCAACATTCCTATATCTTTAGCTTAGGGCTCATAGCATTTCATTCTATGATTCGGAGCACACTTCTTTCTGCAATCCTACTGGCTGTATTAATTTAAACACAGCACCCATTCTTAGGATTTTTGATGCTTCTGTTTCCTGTAAATGAGCCATTCTAGCTTTTTAGCTCGATGCATGGCCACTAACTTTGCCTTTCTAGGTGATAGGTGTTGGAGAAATTGCAATTTCTAGAATTTTCATCCATCAGTGCTGTCTCCTATTCAGATTCTCATTATGGTCAAATAGTTGACCTTTTTGAGTTAATATAGTCAACGTATCAGCTAATTAGAAAAGTTCTTTACAACCTACGTTAATAGCCAACAAGACACAGAAAAGTACAAACTTCTATCCTATTTTTCTGGTCTATTTCAGTTGACTACCGTCTCTATGTTATAGGGATCAATCCTTTATTCCACCCCCAATCATCGTCTAGCAATCCTAACATATGGTGTCTATTATTAACCTTATTTCTAAGGGTGTTCAAACTTTTCTACTAAACCATAGTCTTTGATTGCATATTTAATTCGAGGAAATGCAACAAGTAATAGAATGCAAAGTACTAAGATTATGTATGACATTGTCAAAGATTTTAGAGATAGAAATTGTACCTCATGCCATCTCAGTAGGATCTGGTGCTTCTTATCTTGTTAGGGCATATGTACAAGCTCGTACTTCCAGTCTCCCGCTAGCTTCTGCTACTTGCTTCCCTTTTCCTGCAGGTGTTAGCCCTTTTATTTTGGGGCAATCTCTTAGGATGCTTTGGTCGCTACCGCAACCTACACATCTACCTGCTTCTTCCAACATCCAAACTCGTCATGGTTAAGTCCTCCACAAAATCCACATTATTTTCGAGCTATTCCTTAAGCCAAATTTGTAGTCTCACCAGACTGAGGGGTTTGTTGGACAGTGCTTTCAATTTGGAGTCTCAATTGCTTTCTTTCGATATCACTCTACTTCTCAAATCTATCTTTTCCTTGCGGCCCCTATTCTCAATCTTTCGAATTTCCTGCAGCTCTAACTCAAGTTGTAGTGCTTTGTTTACTGCCATGTTGAGATTTGGCAAAACACAAATGACCAAGCCTTACCTAAACTCTAGCTGTAGTCCTTCTACGAATCGTCAAGCTTGTCTACCTTCATCATCTTATATGTAAGGAGCATATTGTATCAGTCGGCTAAAAGTAGCCTCGTACTAACTTACAGACTGTGCCCCCTGTATAAAGTCCACAAATTCTCTTTCTCTGGCTTGTTTCACCACTTCTAGCACAAATTTACTCATGAAGTCTCGGGTGAAATTCTCTCAAGTTCGGCGAGTTCCTTTAGCCGTCCATCTTCAATCCATTATCTTCCACCAACTCTGGGCAGAACCTTCCAAAAGAAACGTGGAAAATTGAACGCTCTGCTTATCTGAATAACGCAATATCTCAAAAATATTCTCCAAACGCTCGATCCATTCCTCAGCTTTTCTATCATTAGACCTCCCAAGAACTTCGGGGGATTGAAATGAAGGAATTATTCCAGGGCTTGGTCTTTTGTAACCGCCTCTACTACTCCAACTCTAACCACTGGTTGGTGGTCAGGTTGCATGCATCTCTGTCTATCTCTGTGATCAAGCCCTACTGGGGGATCTACTATGAGTTGATCCATTAGAGGACTTTGAGGAACTTCTTCTTTTGGCATCGGTTGTGGATAGGTAGGTACTTCTTGCCTAGGAGCTATGAGTGCATTCGAACTTCGTTCCGATGCCATAATTCTGCCAATTCTACCAAGCTTCTACGAATAAAAGGAGAAGAATAATTAGATAAGATTAAATCAAACTCATAAGACATACAAATCTAATCATTCTAAAAATATGAGATAAGATCCCATAGGCACCTGACTATAAGCAAACTTATCTCACTAGTGGCAACTGATCAAATTCATCTTAAATCCTTGAATCACTTTCCAATAAGCAAATATACCTAGAATTTATATTCAAACTAACCTAAATAAAAAGTTAGTCACAAATCCTAATGTTACCTAATGCTTAGGTCATTGACAAACATAGGC
The DNA here is from genome assembly GCA_018894105.1 of Jacaranda mimosifolia. Taxonomy (NCBI): domain Eukaryota; kingdom Viridiplantae; phylum Streptophyta; class Magnoliopsida; order Lamiales; family Bignoniaceae; genus Jacaranda; species Jacaranda mimosifolia. The sequence goes on along the minus strand of CM032128.1, from coordinate 16,193,943 downwards.
TCTGATACTACCTCTGTAGCACCCCCACTCAGGATAGCACTTAAGCTGAGACACCACTCAGTTAAATCTTAAATTGAACCTAAAATACAAATCAATAGGACCATAATCAAACATTTCAAGCTTATCAAAAATAGCAGCGGATTCCAACTTAAACAAACCTTAATCAATCTTGTAACAAACATCACATACACTAAATACATACCACAAAATTTTCCAAATTCAACTTATCAGAAGCAACAAAATTTCAAATTTAACAGACTCGATGAACCATTAAGTACGTGCCATAATTCTCTTTATATCTAACAAAATATTTACATTCCTTAAATCATCCATATCAACATGACATATCACAACATCTCGAGTCCATGCTTAGCATTTAGATGATTTCTATATATACATTCAACACCTGATCTATTACAAAATATGCTAATGACCAGCCAAGTCAAAGTTCTTCACTTAATCTCTGTCTAAGAGAATCAGAGATAAACGGAAGGGTAAGTCCAAAGGACTTAAGTGAGGATAACAATAAGCATAAGCAAAAAGGATCTGTTGAGAAAGAATCAACTCAACAAACCATAAATCAATAGTCAGGCTGAAACATATCAGAATACGGTCAGGCAGTCATGAAATAATTGAACAGTAAAAAAAATCGAGCAATCAACAATCAATCAAGTAAACAGATCAGATTAATCAATAGAATCTAATAGACCATATCAAGACAGTCATGTTAGTCCCTTATTTCTATCATTTCGAACGTAATAGCACGTCCCGAGCTCAATAGCCGGGAACAACTAACAGCTCATCCCGCTTCACAGTTGGGAAGAACTAACAGCTTGTCTCGCTTTACAGTTGGGAACAACTTATCAAAACAGTAGCAGATAATAGGGCAATCAGATAACGAGACAGTAACAAATAACGGACGAAAGTTCTGGGCGCTGGGAAGGGCTTCATTGCAACTCCGATCACCCAGTGCCGCCGTGAAGTTTTTTTTCAATTTCGTCGCCGTCGGTGGCCGAAATCAAAAATTGAAGCTACAGCGAGGTCCTTGAGCTGAGGGCTACAAGACCTACTTCCCATAAATCTATTTCTGTTGTTGATGACATCGCACCATCGAGCTCGACTGCACGTCTTCTCCAAGCTAAAATTTTTGGTGGCTCCATCAGTCAATTTTGGGAGATTCAGGGATAGGTGTGTTCGTCGGGATGAGGAGAAGCAAATGACAGGTTTGGTTTGGCTATTTCGGGTTTTCCAAAAAAATTCACCGATGAATGAAGATGTAGCTGCATTTAGGGAGAAAAATAAAAATGAAGAAAAAAGACGGAGTTGACCAAGATTTAAAATGCAATCTTTTGAAAATTACAGTTTTACCCCAAAACTTAAATCAATTTTTCAGTTAGGGCCTCCAGCACCTCAAAGCTTCTCTTTTTGGTCCCATATTAATATAGTACCTCATTTAGCCCCTTTTGACCCAAAATAATTACCATGCAACCTTAAAACTTCTTAAAATGTGATCCAACCAAGTCTTGCTTATTGCACTTTGGCCCCAAAACTTTCAAATTTTTTGAAATTAAGTCCATTACATCTATTTTTTTAGCCCTAAAATCCGACAAATCAAAATCTTAATTTTCCCAATTCTTATTTTCCAAAATTCCAAATTTTAAGGGTGTTACACCCACTTACGCTAGTGCATTTAATTAATCCTTTGACTTGAGGATTTATGGTAATCTTATGTTTAGGTCCTCATGCTTTGACTCCTTCTAGGTCACTTAGTGGGCCATTCAGCTGGTTATTGGGCATCAGCTACTTAGACATGGAGGTTTGTAAGATCCAAGATGGAATCTGACTCCTCATCTTTGTGAAAGGGCGAGTACATCTCCTAAGTATTGTGTAATGATTGATTCCTAGGAGTCCTTGTGCAAGGCAACATGACAATTTGGAAAAAGATTTTTCCGAAGATGAGGTTATAAAGTGGAATCAAACATTGGAAATAGAGATATAGTATTGAGGCTATTAGGGAGTTTTGCGCTAAGCCTCTTTCGGGAGATAAGATATGGAAGGATCGTATTTGCATGATATGCATAGAGCTATGATGTTCTCCAAAAACATTCATTTCAGTCAATTAGTTGGGCTCCATGGGCTTAAGGTTGGACATCGACCATGGAGATTGTGTACTCTTCAATTAATGGAGATTAATTGAATTGAGTCGGTTAGTTTAAAGGAATTTGACCTTGATGTGGTAGGTCGATAATATGGCCAAAAAATTAGTGAGTTCGGGCCTATCAAGGATGGCATTATACACAAATAGGTTGTCTACCACCAGGTATTTTACCATCATCGTAACCCTCTTTGGTGTTGTGCTAAGTAAGGTCGTAAGTTCAATTGATCCAAATGGTACAATTTTCGAGCATCCAAAATCAACCTTCGACTGGGGTCATGAGTTGGCGTTTCCCATGCAGGTTTGTTGGCCCGTGGAGATCGAGGCTGAGGCCGAGGTCGATGATCAAGATTGGGAGGTCCAGTTCGAGACATTACCCTAGTGATCCCAGCATTATTATTCTGTGGTCGATTAATCCATGTTGAATTCTAGTCCTTTGTGAGGTCGATTGATTGGGTCCAACTTATATGCACATCAAAAAATTATTTCACCCACACACAATCTTATTGAATGAGAATTTTCTATGTAACTAGAATATATGCTTTACTTATGGTAGAACTCCTTATCATGTAGTCGAGTTTTGAAAACTTTTTAAGTTGATATTTTATAAAGTGTATATAATTAATAATTTCTTTTCAAAATGGGGGGAGTGGATAAAATTGATGACTGTGTTTACGGAATGCAAAATTCTTTTCGTCTTAATGAAGAAATTGTTTCCTTTGAATTCTTGCACAAAAGATTCAAGAGTACTCCATTTATTAAGTTAATAATTTTAAACATTGTACAATTCTATGCATTTTATAAATTTTTATAATTTGTGAATTTGTTTTATGGTCCCACATAAGATGTTCATTCAGAAGCAATTTAAGCACAATAGGGTAAGAATGACAAATTGTGAATCACTAATGTGGATGCTCACAAAAAAATCGTTTAGTTGCTTCCATAAAAGCAAGCATTATAATCAATAACGCAAATTATTGATGCTAATTAACTCCCAATTTATGGAGTTCTCTTTTCTTTGAAACCCCCTTATTCAAAGTCAAACATGCACCACATTTTATAAGTTCCATATGATTTTTATCATCAACTTGCTATTTATTTGTGTACAACTCAACATAAATATTTTATTGTATGCAATTCTTTTTATTTAGTAAAATGATAAATTATATAATTGTGGTTGTGTTCATTTTAAATTATTAAATTAAATATATTTTATTCAACATAATATCATATATATTTTATTGAATGAAAGTTTATGATGATAATTTCGGTTCTATGTGAAACTAATTCAAGGATCAACTTCTATTTGGGATATCATTATAGTCCAACTATTTATTCCTAACTGAGAAAAAATATTTAAATTGTCCATCCAAAATTGAAATAAAATATGTCCAATTCTCCTTATTACTAAAATATATATCCATAAATATTATAACACATCAAAGCATATCAAGTGATGAAGAAAATTGATTAATACATTATTTAATAATCCCATAAGCTAACAAAATTGGTGTGGACAATTAAGACTACAAAGCTAAATTAGTAAAATAACTAAAAGTGGTCAATGGACCAATATGACTAATTAAATGAAAAAGGGCCAAAGAGCCCCAAAATAGTTAAACTCATGAACAAGGACATCAAAATTATAATGGCCTAAGTCCACCCAATATATATATATATATGTACTAAGCCCTCAAAAGAACGTGGATATAAGAAATTATTTGCAAAGAATCACGAAACTTCAAAAACATTTGAGAGTAAAGAACATCTCTACATGCATTCCAAAGAAAACGGATTGACATATTATTGTTTACTGAAAAGACACTCAATCCTCTTCCATGCAAGATCGATATATTTGTCTGAGTATTTTCTCTCATTTCTCATTCATCTAACAAAATAAATGGAGCCTATATGTATATATTGATCACTGATTAACATAATTTGAATCAAATTATTTGCAATTCAAAAAAAATAAAATTGAATCAAATTATTTGCAATAAAATAAATTGTTAAGTAAGGACATGTACTTCTATTAGCTAGTGAATTTTTCCCTTCCCGCCCCCCCCCCCCCCCCCCCCCCTCCTATGAGTTCTATAAAAAAAATTGAGGAATGTAGGTAAATGTTGACAAAAATGTAGGTGGTTTTTGTCGTCATCGCTTACATAACAGGTTATGTAAGATTCTGAATGGGTGAAATTAGGCTGTAGAATTGCTTGGCAAACACGTCGATCTGTCAAGGGCAACTTTTGGTGACCGGCTAAGAACCTTCCTCTAATGTGGGTCCACATCAAATGATTTGTCTCTTCTTCAATCTCAGTTTTGATTGTCCTATGCAAATCTTAAGACCTTCTAGAATAACATTCCGGGAATGATTGCGAGATATATTGAAGATCACAAAAGAAGAATTACAGTGTTCGGGGAATTAGAGTTACAGCAGCTGGGCTGAAAATCCCTAACAACTTAAAGAAAAACAAATTACAAGAAAAAGAAAACTAAGACAAAAGATTATATGCACAATTACATATGGAGAAATTTGACATAAAGCCAACACTATACAATAAAGCATGTGCATGAACGAAAATTGACGTCCAACCTTAAGGATCCAATTTGCAAGTTGACGACCAACGTGGCGGAAGGATCGCGGGTCCCTTGCAGCAAAATTGACAACAGGTTCGTGCTTTAATTTCCCATTGTCAATAGCATGCATGCAACGGCTCAAGGGAAACGTGGCAGAATAATAGCCTTCATTTTGCAAGCAAAATCGAAGCAGATTAGCAAAATAGCAATCACTAAAAAAAAAAAAAAAAAAAGGGTTATTAGTGACCGAAAAATCAGTCACTAAATATGCAACATCGGTCACTAACAGGTTTAGTGACCGATTTAGTGATCGATCCGATCAGTCACTAAAACCCTCGTTACTAATTTGTCTTGGTCACTGATTAGTGACCGAAATGGCGGTCACTAATTATTTATAAAAATTTTAAAAAAAT